>CALYLW010000818.1:48473-284882 GCA_944989445.1 Ampullaceana balthica | reverse complement strand
ATTTGGCTCCAGCCCCCAGTACTACAATACGTAAGTACAAGTTAGAAACTACACAACTACGTATAACTACTACTATATCTAAACACATACAAATAATGACGCACAACACCTCTTTATACAAAAAGAGATACTATTTAATACATTAAATAAATATATATATATATAAATACGACATAGAATATACTTAGCAACATATATGGTTGGACAATACACTACATAAGATAAACGACTGAATCTAACAATGATTCGCGTTTGACCCAACTCCCCTCTGGTCAAACGGGTGTGGCCAATGGATGAGTGACTGTTACTTATACGTCACTGCCTCTATCTGCTCCGCAGTCAAGCGTAGCGTCTCCCAATTTGGTTGGGCAATTCTTTTCCGGAGGTCAGTCCGGGGTCAAGACTCAGCTATGTGGAATGATTGACAGTCTGCTTGGTCTGCTCACAGGGATGAGCGTCTTCCACAGTGGTTCTCACGTGTAGAGATGGGGTCGCCTTGTCCCCTTCTTCAAGCAGCACGTCTCCTGTCTGGTCTGCTATAGGTTAGCTTGCCTAACCGCTATTCTCCGCTATGACCTACTATACTAGCTGAAGACAATAAAAATAGTGCACACCTTAACTAACAATCAATAATCAATATAGTTAAGAATAAAAGCATTTAACTATATACAAAAAAACATTTCAACTGCTATTACTAAGTACTCAACCTGGGAACAAACTTCTCAGCTAGGCTCCTCTAATCGAACAGTCTAACACCTCAGAACTCAATCTTATGGTGGTCTGTGACTGTGATCTTCTGAGAGAGAGAGGACGCCTTAGGGTTTTGCTGGGGTATATATTGGGCTGCTCACCGCGTGGGTGGCGACCCGCTGTCCTAGATTCCGAGCCGTTATTATTGGCTATTCAACTGGGTGGCATGGGTCAGCGTGCAACTCTTAATTTGATTGGTCAGCCCTCATGTACCAATTCCTTTGCACGTGCTCGCATGCATACATTCAGGCGTCATCAGGCACCTGACACGTGATCACATGTGACTTAAGTAGTTGTAGCGTCCTAATAAATTATCCATGACTCATCAGATTATTCCAAAATCTTTGTCCACTCAAGGTCAGCGTCTAAACCCCTATCCCCCAATGGTTCTAAACTGAATGAGATTCTCAAACCATTATTAAGGTACTTAACAGATAACACATCATTTACGTCACTATTGGATAAAACTTAATGGATCAAACATTCACGTTTCCAGTTTGACAGCCTTATAAACACAACACTGACGATGTTATGGACAGTTTGCTCTGATGGATCACCGTACACATGCCCCTACTAGAACATCAACAGAAGTCCAAGTTGTCTTACTGCCACGGGTGTAGCTGCATGTAGATGACCATGTAGAAAGATGAACACTGGAACAGATGTAGGTGTTAATGATGTGTAGCTGTCACTTTTGTAGCTGTCCAAGCTGTGTTGGCATTAATTCAGGTAAGAATCATTTTTTAAAATTAACTATTAGCATATTAACAAGTATTTTTATTTACCTTTCCGCTTAACATTTTAATTTATAACATAATACTGCGTACAACACCTTACGCCTTAGGTAATGGAGAGGGATTGCACTTACTGCATTGAGTTCTTGAACTGCACCAAGTTCATTAACTCTACCAAAACAATCAGTTCCCTCCCCATCAGGGGATATCACAAATATACCTCATCAGTGCTTACAACAGAATCTAACTCAATAGTTAATACAATACAACAAAATCTACCTCACTGGTGAATGTCAATACTACTACCTAACTAGTTGATAATAGTTCTCGAATATATCTACTTTTACGAGTGGAAATCACTGATCTATCTCACTAGTTAGTAGAGCTGTCAATAATGTTGAAAAAAGCTGCCCGAGTACCAGTCCAAAATTTGAACGGGTACCCGGGTTACCCTTTCGAAAAGCCTCAAAATTTTCGCCGTTATGCCCTCTATTAGCCTTTTAATTCTTTGTTTATTATGTAAATTCAAATTTATATGTAATGAATCAGTGATGAAAAAATGATGACATTGAAATACTTCTATAGTTCAGTGGTGTAAAAACAATGAGCAGGGGGTGCCAAAATGATTTTTCTTTGGGGGGGGGGCTAAACAAAGTCTTATAAAGATAAAGGGCGGAATGTCTGGAAAATCATTGTCAGCCATCAGCAAACCAATGAGGCCAACTACCCTTCCTACCATTGCTGGAGCACCATCTACCCTTCCTACCATTGCTGGAACACCATCTACCCTTCCTACCATTGCTGGAGCACCATCTACCCTTCCTACCATTGCTGGAGCACCATCTACCCTTCCTACCTTTGCTGGAGCACCATCTACCCTTCCTACCATTGCTGGAGCACCATCTGTTGTAACAGAAATAAGCTTCCTCAAATCAATGTTGTTGTTTAAAAGAAATTCCTTTAGTGCCTTATAAACATCCTCAACACGGGTTGTATTTTTCAATGGAATTAATGTAAATATTCTTCTTTAATTGTCTGCCCTTTGTCATACATAACCCAAACAATGAGTTGGACCGTGTCAGTGATATCCCATGATTCATCCAATGCCAGACTGAAACTAGAAGCATTAATTTTTTATATTTTTTTAATCAACAAAATTGCTAAAATTCGTGATGAACTTGACAGAACGTTGTTGCCACCACATGATTTATCTCCTTCTTTTGCTGTGAGGTCAAGCTTTGACATGTTCCAGCCTGTTACGGAAAATGAGGTCAAATGTATTATTCTAAAATCGAAACCAAGGTCCTGTCCTCTTGATCCCATCCCCACTCCACTATTGGTTGAGTCATTAGATCATTTACTCCCAACAGTAACTAATATAGTTAATGAAAGTCTAAAATCTGGCACATTTCCCTCATTATGTAAATCTTCTATTATAAAACCCTTGCTGAAAAAACAAGGGTCAGACCAAAACAATTTAAACAAATATCGACCAGTGTCTAATATTTCATTTTTGTCGAAAGTCATCTTAGTGCAGCCTTTGACACTGTCGACCATCAAACCCTGCTGAAAACCCTACAAAATTATTTTGGAGTTTCTGGCTCAGTTCTGGCTTGGTTTCAATCATACTTATCTAACAGATCACAGGTAGTATCAGTAGATGGCTGTATCTCTCACAAAGCTGACTTGCTTTATGGTGTGCCTCAGGGCTCTGTTTTGCGTCCGTTACTTTTCGTACTGTATACAAGGCTACTTCTACTGCTCGAAAAGCATTCAGTTAAAAGCCAATCATTTGCAGATGATACTCAGCTATATACTCACACTGATCCCTCTAATATGGACTCCGCTGTCCAATTGATGCAAGAGTGTATTGGTGAGGTAAAGTCTTGGATGACGTTCAGCAAACTCAAGCTGAATGATGACAAGACTGAAGCACTTCTATTTTGCATTAATAAATCACGCAGTACTTTGTCTCTTCCGAAGTCAATTCACGTAGCCAGTTCGGAAATTCTGTTCACAACATCGACTAGGAATCTTGGTTTCATTATTTCTGACAACATGTCTATTAACAACTTCATCAATCACATCTGTCGCTCTGCTTTCACTGCCATTCGTCAGATCAGCTCAATCCGTCATTACTTAACAGTTAGTGCAACAAAAACTCTAGTCTGTGCTCTTGTACTAGCTCGTATGGATTACTGCAATTCTCTTCTGTCAGGTGCGCCAAAACAATTCATTTAAAAACTACAGAAAGTTCAAAATTCAGCTGCCAGACTGGTGCTCAAGGCAAAAAAGCATGACCATCCTACTCCGCAACTTTACTCACTTCATTGGCTACCTATACAAACCCAAATTGATTACAAACTGGCCGTTCTCTGTCACAACTTCTTTTCGGACTCATGCCCATCGTATCTTACTGAACTTTTGTCGGTCTACTCACCCACTCGCCAGCTACGATCTTCTGCAGAGTACTGCAGACACACGCGTTCTCTCTGTTCCTAAGACACGCACCAAAACATTTGGTGAAAGGTCGTTCTCTTTTTGTGCAGCAAAACAATGGAATTCTCTACCATTACACATACGTAGTATTCCAACAACCAAGTCCTTCAAGACTGCACTTAAGACACATCTTTTCAAAATTTATTTTCGAAATTAATGAAACAACATTTCTTGTAAATGATTAACCTAGGATATGTATAATATACTGTTTTGTGTTTGTTATGATATGAAAGTTAATTTAATACTTATAGGTATGTTATTTCTTTCATGTAAAGCGCTGTGAGCCCAGTTCCTTACTGGGATACAGCGCTATATAAATAATCAATTTATTATTTATTATTATTATTAAATCCGTAAGCAACTGCTCCAATATATTACCGGACATACTTTCTACACGCTTTGCAAGTCTGGTGGGAAATCTGGAGATAAGATATTTTTTTCTTTATTTCTTCATTGTTTTTAAACTCAGAAAATAATGAATCGGCACATTCTTAAAAACAAAGTTTAACTGTCTCACCATCTAGATACGATTTTTGTTTCTTTGCTAACAACCAGCTAATATTAAAAGAAGTTTCAGTAGCACAATCACTTGAATTCAAAATCCGACGGAAAACATTTCGCCGGCCATTTAAATTCTTCTTTAAAGAACTAACTTTGTCTTCTCTTAGCTTTGTTCCTTTCGGATAATTTGTTACCAAAATCGTCATGCACTACTTGTTGTGTCTCTGCAGATTTGCCCTTTTGATAACAGACATAGCAGCATGACAAATCAAACACACTGGCTTTTCATTAAACAAAGAAAACAAAAATTCGAGTTCTTACGAAGAGTTAAAAGTGCGATTCTCTTCTATAACTTCTCGTTTCCTTCTCGTCATATTGGCTTTCTCATTTTAGAAACAAATGTCCTTTGAAAAATCGTACCTGTTGTCTCTCATAATTTCTTCTTGAGTGAATTGCACTACCACAAACACAGCTTTTAATTCTGCTTTCTACTCCCAGAAGAAATCATATTCATGAACTAAAAACCAGTTACTGGTCTTTTTATTAAAAAAGATACAGGATGGACACCGCTCCCCCCCCCCGAACCCTGGCAGGTTTAATTTCAACTCATTAACATTCCTCATCAGTTATCTGCGAGTATTATAGTACCCTCAGTGCCATTTTGAATACCCTCGTTCTATTATTAACATTCCTTCAACAACGGACCTTAACTCGCCGTGGTTGCCTATCTATAAAATCAAAGCCAATCTTGAAAGACACAGGCATTTTTACGATGACCAGGTAGCTTCAAACCCTTTGACCATTAGCCATGCATCATTCCAACCGTGGTTGGTAATTATAGGCCTTAGTTGCACCGTGACGCTCTGGCCAAAGCATCAAAAAGGAGACTGCTATTAACCCAAAACATGTTACAGGAAGTTTCCCAATTGTTGACTTGGGGCGCCTTGAACATAAATCTACCAAACCACCGCCTCCTTTGCAGCAACCACCCCCTCCTTTGCAGCAACCACCCCGTCTTATTAAAAATGCAACAATTTTCACACCTAGTCTGTACTAAATTCTGAAAAATACTGAATCACTCAAGGTCTATTTCCAATTTTTTTTTAAATCTAACAAAAAAATATGTAATTTGTACCAAGATCCGGCGGGCCATTTTGGACAGGTCCGCGGGTCGCAGGTTGGACAGCACTGGTGTAGACATCGGAGTAAAACTTTCACGGGTACCCGGGCGCAATTTTACTACCCGGGTAATTCCTCGGCAACGGGCACCCGTTGACAGGCTTTCTAGTGAGACTCTTCCATGTTCACCTTGCTGAGACTCTTCCATGTTCACCTTGCTGAGACTCTTCCATGTTCACCTTGCTGAGACTCTTCCATGTTCACCTTGCTGAGACTCTTCCATGTTCACCTTGCTGAGACTCTTCCATGTTCACCTTGCTGAGACTCTTCCATGTTCACCTTGCTGAGACTCTTCCATGTTCACCTTGCTGAGACTCTTCCATGTTCACCTTGCTGAGACTCTTCCATGTTCACCTTGCTGAGACTCTTCCATGTTCACCTTGCTGCTCACGAACATTTTATAAAATTAAATATTTTTGTTTGAAATATTTAATATAAAAATTAAATGATTTTATAAAAAAAAATTTGAATGAAGCTATTAATTTCTGATTGGTTTGTGATGTTAACAACTATTTTTCTTGTTATAGTTCCGGTAAAAATACACATTTCATGGAATCACCGGTCTGTTAGTCCTACTAAAGTTAGTAATTTATTATTGATAAGTTTACATCAAATATTGCGAAAATTTGCAGGAAATAAAAATTCTGAAAATTGAACATATCTTTTAGAATGGGAAGAAGAGTGCAAATATATATAAAGACGGTAAGCGAATTTGTCTCATCTGCCAAACATGGCTAGCAAATTACAAAGCCGGCAAATTGAAGTGACACTATGAAAATGTCATGAAGAGTTTGCATCACGGTATATGCTGCTATCGGAATTAAGAAAAAGCAAACTTGCTGAGTTAAAGTCTGGAATGTTTCAGTAGCAGATACAACTTTCTGCTTTCGGCAATGAATTCGTCACTACAAATGGACCAGGTATACACAAGACAAATTGTACAGAAATAAAATACTCATAAATGGTTTCCACAAGAAAAAAAACGTCCCATATTTTATACATGTATCCTTTGTTGGACTGATAATATAGTGTCAGTGTATACACATAATCATGAAGTATATAAAGTATGCCACCTGTACGCATAATCAAGCAGTATATAAATAAAGCCCTTTGTTGCACTGAAGCTGCTAATATAGTGTCAATGTGTACGCAAAATCAAGCAGTATATACATAAAGACCATTGTTGGACTGAAACTGCTAATATAATGTCAATGTGTACACATCATCATGCAGTATATAAATAAAGCCCTTTGTTGGACTGAAGCTGCTTATAGTGTCAATGTGTACACATAATCATGCAGTATATAAATAAAGCCCTTTGTTGGACTGAAGCTGCTTATAGTGGCAATGTGTACACATAATCATGCAGTATATAAATAATGCCCTTTGTTGGACTGAAGCTGCTAATGTAGTGTCATTGTGTATACATAATCATGCATTATATAAATAGTACCACCTGTACACATAATCATGCAGTATATAATAAATCAGGCCATTATTTGGATTGAAGCTGCCGATATAGAGTAAATGTAAACACATAATCATGCAGTTTAAAAAAAAACTTGTGTAGAGTCGCGTTGAAGCACCACCCTTGCGATGAACTGAAAGATTCCTTTTATAAATTTTTTTTAAAAATTAAAAAATGATTTTTTGTGAATTTATTTTAATTTTTCAACTGTTTTAACACTATATGAATAGAAACCGTGCTACATATAGACTCATGATTATGGTTAACATTAAATGTTATGATTATGATTCTGCAGAAAAGCTTTGGTTTGACCTTGCACCTTTAAAAAAAAATCTGGTTGGCATCTAGTAAATGTGGTACGGAGAGGTTCTGTCAGATGCCGATTACTAGTTACTGCTCGATGCTTTGATATTATGAATTCCATTATGAAGTACAAAGATTCATTGGAATTTGTGTCAGGAGTTATTTGGATCTATTATTGAAATACCTCCTCTATACTCATTTCAATAAATTGGCATTTAGAATAAGTTCGTTAAGCTCGAGCAATTCTTGCCTCAGTTTTCAGGAGGGTGGGTACGTGGGAGGAGGGCGGGTGGGTGCGTGGGATGAGGGCGGGTGGGTGCGTGGGATGAGGGCGGGTGGGTGCCTGGGAGGGGGGAGGGTGCGTGGGAGGGGGCGGGTGGTGCGTGGGAGGGGGCGGATGGGTGTGTGGGAGGGGGCGGATGGGTGCGTGGGAGGGGGGCGGATGGGTGTGTTTTGTGTGTGTGGTGTTTTGTGTGTGTGGTGTTTTGTGTGTGTGGTGTTTTGTGTGTGTGGTGTTTTGTGTGTGTGGTGTTTTGTGTGTGTGGTGTGTTTTGTGTGTGTTTTGTGTGTGTGTGTGTGTTTTGTGTGTTTTGTGTGTGTGTGTTTTGTGTGTGTGTGTGTGTGTTTTGTTTGTGTGTGTGTTTTGTTTGTGTGTGTGTTTTGTGTGTGTGTCTTTTGTGTGTGTGTTTTGTGTGTGTGTCTTTTGTGTGTGTGTTGTGTGGGTGTTATGTGTGTTGTGTGTGTGTGTGTGTGTTGTGTGGGTGTTTTGTGTGTGTTTTGTGTGTGCGTGTTTTGTGTGTGTGTTTAGTGTGTGTGTGTGTGTGTTTGTTGTGTTTTGTGTATGGTGTGTTTGTTGTGTTTTGTGTGTGGTGTGATTGTTGTGTTTTGTGTGTGTTTTGTGTGTGTATTGTGTTGTTTGTGTGTGTGTTGTGTTGTTTGTGTGTGTGTGTGTGTTTGTTGTGTTGTTTGTGTGTGTGTTGTGTTGTTTGTGTGTGTGTTGTGTTGTTTGTGTGTGTGTTGTGTTGTTTGTGTGTGTGTTGTGTTGTTTGTGTGTGTGTTGTGTTGTTTGTGTGTGTGTTGTGTTGTTTGTGTGTGTGTTGTGTTGTTTGTGTGTGTGTTGTGTTGTTTGTGTGTGTGTTGTGTTGTTTGTGTGTGTGTTGTGTTGTTTGTGTGTGTGTTGTGTTGTTTGTGTGTGTGTTGTGTTGTTTGTGTGTGTGTTGTGTTGTTTGTGTGTGTGTTGTGTTGTTTGTGTGTGTGTTGTGTTGTTTGTGTGTGTGTTGTGTTGTTTGTGTGTGTGTTGTGTTGTTTGTGTGTGTGTTGTGTTGTTTGTGTGTGTGTTGTGTTGTTTGTGTGTGTGTGTGTTGTTTGTGTGTGTTTTGTGTGTTGTGTTGGGAGGCGGGTGGGTGTGTGGGAGGGGGGCGAGTGGGTGCTTGGGAGGGGGCGGGTGGGTGCGTGGGTGAGGGGCGGGTGGGTGCGTGGGATTGGGGCGGGTGGGTGCGTCGGATAGGGGCGGGTGGGTGCGTGGGTGAGTGTGTGTGTGTGTTGTGTTGTTTGTGTGTGTGAGGGGCGGGTGGGAGAGGGGTGGGTGGGTGTGTGAGGGGCGGGTGGGTGAGGGAGTGTGGGAGAGGAGGGTGGGAGTGTGGGCTAGGAGGGTGGGTGGGTGTGTGACGGCGCGCGTGTGAGAGTGTGAGAGCACGAGAGTGTGAGAGCGCGCGTAAGTGTGTGTGAGCACGTGCGAGAGTGAGCGGGAATGCGTGAGCGCGTGGGCGGGAGTGCGAGAGGATGGGAGTGCACATGAGCGTTAGAGAATGAGCGTGTGTGAGAGCGCGAGTGTGAGAGGGTGTGCGTGAGAGCGCGTGCGTGAGAGTGTGAGGGTGCGTGCGTGTGCGAGAGTATGAGGGTGTGAGAGCGTGAGAGCGTCTGCGTGAGTCTGAGAGCGCGTTCGCGTGCGTGAGAGTGCGTGCGTGAGTGTGAGAGCGCGTGCGTGAGTGTGAGAGCACGTGCGTTTGCGTGAGAGAGCGCGCGTGTGACTGAGAGAGCGCGTGCGTGAGTGAGATAGCGCGTACGTGAGTGAGAGTGCGTGTGTGTGAGTGAGAGAGCGTGAGCGCGTACGTGTTTGCGTGAGCGCGAGATTGTGTGCGTGCGTGAGAGAATGTGTGTGTGAGTGAGAGAGTGTGTGTGTGAGTGAGTGAGTGAGTTTTTGGTTGAGTGAGAGAGTTTGTGTGTGAGTGAGAGAGTTTGTGTGTGTGTGAGAGAGAGATTGTGTATGTGTGTATTTCTGCACCCACATTTTAAGCACCGATAACGAAACTATGTAACGTCTTTTTGTGACATTTTTCGCAGTGATTGTTTGATCATATCTGTAAACTCTTGCTTGGAAGAATTTTTATTCTTTGGTTTGACTCGGGCGTATTATCGATTAACAAAACTATTTAAATAGTATTCACTTCAATACCCCGTGCGCTTTATTTGCACACACATTCTAACAGCAAAATCCAGCAAAAATAAAAAATAATAAATGGAGTACTTTAATTTCTGTTGGAATTATTTTGTCAAATATTGGTTCTGTACATTCGTTACAATGCCAAGAATAACATGATTGCGCGGTAAAACTATGAATTCCCGGCGCACCTGATATTTCGAAGTTTAAAAAACATGACTTTGAACGGTGATGTCTCAATCTTTTGTCTAACATATTAATTTACTGTTACATTAGACCTATTCTCGATAGTTTTGAAAAAAATTGCTTAGTTATATGATAAAAGAGACAAATCTGTTGACATCCGCTTTACTCGTTAGTCCCTAGAAATTATAAAATTTCAGCGCTTTTTCCCACACTGACTGGAACCTCTTGACTGTAATACGGATTCTTCGGAAAGGTTGGTCCTAGTCTTAATGAAAGTACGGATGTTCACTTAATCTAAAAAATAACTGTAGTGTGTAGATACATTGACACTGACACGACTGGCTATGGCTATGGTTGTTGGAGATATAAAGGCGTCCGGATCAACTTGGCAATACACGCACATATATATCTATATACATAATACAAAACTAATTTCTTACTGATGCTATTACTATTACGAAGCCTTGTGTAATATGATCTAAGTTGGAAAAATTCGAAAGTTGAAAAAAATATTTCTTCCACGGCTGAAAATCTTGATTTAACATTCAATTTTGGGACCGAAGACAAGTGCTGATATGGCCCGTTCATTGTTTGAAAACTTGTTGGACACATTTATCATAGATTCACTCACTTGCGTTTCTTGTATCAACCGTAGAATTTTCTTAACGTGCGAAGATTATTGTTTTTAATTCATACTCATAGACCTAAAGATGCGGCGAACGATTGAGTGACGGATCTTCTAAAATTTCCTGCGAAAGATGCCCTTTGAATCAACATGACATCTTGTACTGAACTCGTTTCGAAATCTGTCTCGGATTTTATCATCTCTGTCAAGTAAGTGATGGTGGGGGTAAACAGCAGATGTTGGCATATGTAACTAATACTTCGCTGTCGCAAGCTTCTGTTCAAAGTGGGAGTTGTGGAAGAATAACGTTGCTCGAGACTGGTGTCGAGTTTGAGAACAAAGAGTTGATAAAAAAAATATGATGAAAGTTTACTTCTGTAGCGCTTACAATGCTCATGTTAGACTAACATGCTCATCGCGCTCTGTGTTGCTCTTAAACTCAAATAAAGTATTCAAAATATTTTTAAAAATTTTGTGTTCTCACTAAAAATATTTGGAAGTCTGTTCCACAATTTTGGTGTCACCTATTCAATGCAGCGCACACCAAAGGACTCTCATGAGTCCATGACATCCGGGAACTTTTAGAATTTAGAAGATCGCAGTTCCTTTAGAGATACATGATATGGGGTAAAGGTAAAATAAAGGTTTTTAATATTTCCGAACTTTTACAAATAATATAACGGGATAAGTTTATCCTCTTCTATAGGATGCTTAAAATATACAAAAGGTGTATATATATATAGTATCAATTTAAATGGTATCACAGCGGAATATTTTACACGCTGACTTGACAATTTTAAATGGCCATAAGAAGTAGGCCAATGGACACGATTCTTAGTGTACCAGATGTAAGGGCCACCTAATACTGATTGGAATGTTTGCCACCCTCTAACGGATTAATGTTTGTTTACATTGTGTGTGTATTTTGGCGAGATACTACTGATATATTTTCCTGACATGTCTTCATAATTGATACATCTACCTATTTGAAAATTATTTAAATTAATAAATATACCAAAATATAGATTGTTCATACTTTCCCTCAGTGGAATTTTCAGTTACTACCAAGTGCTTTTTTTATTCTAGCAGAACACTTCTGTTACGACGTCCTGTCACCTTTTTTGGTCTTACTGCTTTTTTTTTATTTTTAGCTTGTATTAAAATTAAGCAAATTATTAAGCCAAAGACGCCTCCATTGGTCGCATACCCAAGGCTTTGCTACACAGCGAGCTGGCGACAGGGAAAAGGTTGGTTGGTTGGCCATGTCTCAGATACACGGACATGTATGCAGGGGAGACATGAAAGCAGCCAACATTGATATACAAAACTGGGAAAACCTGGCAGAGGATAGGTCCACATGCCGGGCTTATTATTGTGAAAGAAGGATCGCTAAGAGCAGAGGAGCAAACTAGGGCAGAAGCAGTTGAAAAAAGAGCGAGGAGGAAGGCCAGGCCACTGCATTCGTGTGTGTGACATGACTGCCACTCAATGATTGGTCTCATTAGCCACACCAAGAGCTGCAAATAATAAAGATAAATCTATCGTTTTTCGTAGACGGAAGATGCCATACAATTAAAGTTAAATATGCGTTCCAGTACTTTTTAAATTAAAAAAAGCTATTAAATATTTCTCACATTCATTTAAAAAATATTTCCCACCCCCTCCAGAGAAGACGAAAAAACTGAAGTGAAATCTGAGAAAGATGTAGAAAAGGTAAAACTGTCAATTTATTTCCGTGTTTCGAATTTTAGGACTAACTGGAAATGGGCCTGTTAAAACCCCACCTTTCGATTAATTATAATTTATTTATTTATTTATTTATGTATATATATACTTATGTATATAATAGTTAGTGGTTAAGATAATTTTATATTTCAGTCAGTTTTAATCCATTTAAATATTCATTGATAATGTGCATTGATATTCTCTTTTTGTAGAACTATCGAAATATCATTTATAGGATACCATCGACACTTCATTTTTAGGCAGTTTGAATTGTACGAAATGCTGCCACTGCTCTCATTTTAATCAAACTTTTGAAAACGTTGAATAGGGGCCGTCCATAAAGTACGTCACGCTCCAAAAGGGGGGGGGGCGTGTAAGAAAGTGTGAAAGTTTGTGACAGCGGTGAGGGTTCAGGCCATGTGTGACATCACATGAAATGCGTATCTCCTGAATTTGTTGTTCATAAATCTGAATTGGATGCAGCTGGACTAATATAAGGATCAGGAATGGTTTGACAATTATGTTCGCACCAGCCAATATTTCACTGAACTTCTGAAATATTAATAAAAATAATTTGCTACGTATGTCCGTCCGTTCGTAACGCCACTAGTTTTAGAAAGCAGCGCACCGCTTAAAAAAAAAGCCTTGAAAAAAAATTACTCCTTTAAAAATAACTCTTTTCGAAAGTCCTCATAAAATTGTTCAATATGGAAATAAATGAATTAAATAAAAATAAATAAAATAAATGAAAGTTCTGTATAACATTATTTTTTAATTCCGATGTGTATTTTTTTCAAAATTAATAGATTTCAGCTGAAATTTATTTATTTTGAAAACTTCCGTCATTTTTGACGGGTGAAACACTAACGGACATAAAATGTTGCGACTAAGTACGAAGCTCATATTTCAACGTTTTACCTTCGAGATTCTTTCCTCCTCTAATCACAATTAACCAAACAACTGATGGACTTAGAGCTTCAGAAAGAGCAGATGCAGATTCTCATAAATTTCCTTCCTTGTTTGTGGCACAAACTCTCAAATTTGATGACATTATGCCGAGATCAACAGGAGTTTTCAAAGTACAACCCATATGATCTTTATTGTCTATCTTTGCAGACCAGCTTACTTGATCGAATTTACAAAGTATGTCACTTATACTTTGCCTCACAATGTTGAAGAAACATGCAGGACAACACAGAGCTCGGGCTCAGGAGAATGTGCCCACCCAAACTGTTTAAGAATCAACTCAGATAAAACGCATCCGTCCTTTGAGAATCGCTTCTAGAAGGCAAAAGTGAACCCATGGCAGTAAATGCAGAAGAGAAAAATGCACATACAGAGGTTGTTGAGTGGCTAGATGAGGACGAATTTATCTGTCTGCAATTATCCTACCAGGAAACGATGATGGTGAAAGATTGATGATGTCAGTCATAACTCCGGATGAACACTTAACTTCACCGTTGTAAGATGATCTAGTCTTTTTATTTAGTCAAATTGTTTTTTTCCCTTTTTATTATTTAATCACTGGGTGAGGTCAAGTTTCGCTAATCTACTCCTTATCTTGTGTCAATAGATTGCATAATCGGAAGATTCTAGATTGAGTTACTGTTTCATTGAATAACTGTGACAACTGTTGACAATTAAGTATTCTACTATTAAAGTCATTTTAATAATCTGATGGTTCTTTTATGTATGGGTGTACCGGATTTCGGCTCCAGCTTCGGCAAATCCGGAATCCGGCTATTTTTACAAATGCGGCTTCGGCTCCAGTAGGATTTCACGTCATAAATCCGGCAAAATCCGGCTGCGGTCGCATTTCAAAATTTTGAATCCGGTACATCACTACTATAAAGTGGACATTTTGTATTTTTAAAACAGTTTAATAGTGAAGTGTATTGTAAGTATTAAATATAATATTTTAATTAGGCGTTAATTAAAAAAAAACAATATCGAAAGTGTGACGTACATTAGGGGAGGGGGGTCCCGAGATTTGTGACAGTTTGTGACATGGAGGTGGGGGGGGGTCAAAAATAGCGTGACGTACTTTATGGACGGCCCCCATATATAAACTTGCGAATACACCTTAAGTTGATCATATTCATATAAGATTTTGTAGTTGAAACATAATCCAGACGTTTATCAAAACTTTTTGTAGTCTAAGGCCTAAAGCTAATTTTTGTTATAAAATGTGTGTATTCTTGAGCCTCTAAGCAAGATAAGTATAATATAATCTTGAGAAATCGAAATCTCTAAGCTTTTCTATAAGGGTATGTGTTGGTAGAAAAGTGGGTATTGACATGAAACTTTTTTATATCCCTTATATTAACTTCACGGCCGTCTCTATCGTTCTGTCGTCATCTCTCTTTCTCTGTCTCTCTGTCTTGGGCGGGCGGAAAAAGAAAAGTAAAAAATGACCAAATTCCCGTGATCCGATCGAGCTGAAATTTGGCACACAGACCCGTCTCACCTAACAATGCATCGTATCAAAATTTCAGATCGATCGAACGTACCGTAATTAAATTAATGCATTTTTAGTTTATCCTAATATAACGTATGTAATTCAAATTCACGGTTTGTTATTGTTTTTTTTTCATTTCGCGCGTTGACGCGTACCATCGAAGTACCGGCGTGCTTTTGTTTACATTTTACGTGTCACGCTGAGCTCGGTCAAGCGATCGGTGACCAGACCTTTCCCCTCTCCCCCCACTCCCCAGGGTAATGTAGCAAAGTTGAGTTAAGACAGATTCAGTCTGTAAATGTTTGAAAATAATCAATACTTTTAGTTATGTCTCATATATAAGGGATTTATAGTAAAAAACGTTGTTTTTACGGGTTTGTTTAATTAAATCCCTTATATTAACTTCACCAGCGTCTCTGTCTCTCTCTCTCTCTGTCTGTCTGTCTGGCTGTCGTCGTCGGGCGGGCGGAAAACCAAAAGTAAAAAATGATCCACTTCCCGTGATGCCATCGAGCTGAAATTTGACACATAGGCTTGTTTCACCTAACAATGCATCGTTTAAAAAATTCAGATCGATCGAACGTACAGTTATTAAATTAATGCATTTTTAGTTTATCTATATAAACTATATGTAGCGGTTGCTATTGTTTACATTTTACGGGTCACTTGACTTCACGCCAGCCAGCGGTGAACACATCTCCTGTTTTAACCAGATGGTTTACACCAGGAGTTGAGTTACCGCGTTGACGCCACCCGTCCATGTCCACACCCCCTCCCCCTTCCCCCAGTTTTAAAGCCATGGGAGATAATTTCGGTTTCAGTCTCTAAATGTTTGTCGCGTTTGAACATAATCAATACTTTTAGTTATGTCTCATATATAAGGGATTTATAGTCAAAAACTTAGTTTTTACGAGTCTTTTTATTCTTTCTTTGGCTCCATTCCCACCCGTCAGCAGGATGACAACGTCACTAACAGAAAACGTTGCTGTAGTCGATTAAAATGTTTCAGGTTCTGCCCTACGAGTGTGAGCCCTGACGTGGACTCCAACATTCCTGTGAGTTCTACCTCATCAACATTGTATTTCTTATTTTAATTTAATCTCTCTCTCTCTCTTTCTCTCTCTTTCTCTCTCTCTCTCTCTCTCTCTCTCTCTCTCTCTCTCTCTCTCTCTCTCTCTCTCTCTCTCTCGCTCTTTATAAATATATCTGTGTGTGTGTGCGTGCGTGCTTAACACAATTTAAATATATTCTTAGTGTAGCAATAATGAAAATTTTAAAACGTCCTTTTCGTTGAACATTGCTTGTATGGATAGCAGTATACATAATGAGGGGGTATGATACTATCATAGAACGGGTATATAATATTTAATGTAAACCTTAAATTACGTTTTAAAGGATTAGTATGAGTTGTTTAAAATGTTACAGTTGTGTCATTGAACGAACGTGTCATGGTCTTTTAAATTTCTTTACCCGATTTGTCTGGGAGTTCGTATGTTTTATTTCGTTTAGAATAGGAGGATAGTTGAAGCATTCAGAGGGATTCGAAATAATGGCCGTGCATGACCTTGGTACCGGAGGGCTAATAAATAAATAAAAGCATAATGTTTTCAGCAAATAATTCTCCGCCCTAACCGTAAGCAACTGTATGTTTCCGACGAAGTTGATACTTGTGTGTATAACGTATGTGTGTATAACGTATGTGTGTATAACGTATGTGTGTATAACGTATGTGTGTATAACGTATGTGTGTATAACGTATGTGTGTATAACGTATGTGTGTATAACGTATGTTTGTATAACGTATGTATGTATAACGTATGTGTGTATATATTGTATTTTGCAGTCTGAAGATACTACTCAGGTATCCAAACATCAGATACAGTTACAGAACTCAGTAAAGACATTTGTGTCTCAGATGTCATTGGGCAGTTTCGGGTAAAACGTCACGTGATCATCATGATTATTATATTTTCTTTTTTCTCATAGAATGTTTTTCATTCAGGGCGTAGAAAAATTGAATTTAAACTTTTATTTATAACTATAATAATCGAAACTCTTCCATTCTGAATCTGTTTTTGTTACTAAACTGTAAACTTAAAATAAAAAGAGAAATATTCTGGAATCTTTGTATTATTTCATAGAGGATTTTTTTTAAAGGCCAGTATTATTATTTCTGCACTTTTGAACAACAAGAAAAACAACAAGAACATACTTTCAACGATTCATATCCGATTTAATATGAATTAATAACATACCCGTCTATTGTAACTGCGCGCTTCATTTTTATAAACGGTTATGCAAGTCCCATTGACCAAAATACTAATAAAATAATAATAACACTTTGGCAATTACATTTTTTAGAACAATATTAAACCAAATAACGTAGTTTTTTAAAACTAGATTTTTAAATAATGTATCTAATAGTTTATGGGGCTTGAAAAGCTGGCCATTAATTACATGCAGATCTTTTAAGCAAATTTCGACAAGCCCATTGTCCCTGGTCAATAATGGTATATTTTAAAGGTCTCTGCCTTCCCTTTTTTTCAATTCCCCACCGCCTCCACTTATTTTTCCCCTTCGTCAACAACTGTCAGACTTTATTTTACAAAAATATCACATTTAGGTAAAATTTCCACAGGCGGTAAAACGTATTTATTTTCGGCACTTCTTTCTACTCCCTGCCTCAAACACTACTTTTTGCTCAGTGTAAAATTGAGATTATCCACGTCCACGTCCAATTGTTTCTAAATGCTCCCGTTTTCTTTAATATTATAAATTTATTAATATCATTGATTTTGTATCCCGATGTCTATCCTTTTTTTACTACTAGATATCCTACAACAGATGAGAAGGGCCCTAAGCAATATTGTAACTACAGATACCTTAATTCTCAATTATGTGTAAGTTTAGTATACGTTGTGGGATTCAGAATTAACATACGTTGTTACTACATCACCTTAAAATTCTTTGATTAAGTAATATACATTTTTTAAATTTATAAACATGCAACACAGCCTGTTCGAATTTTGAATCAAGGAATCACAACTTCTATCCACCCATCCACCCATCCCTGTAGCACTACAGCTACGCAATTTACTTCCACTCAGGTGTTCCACTTATAGCATTATATCTATTTTAATCTTACTTCATTAAATCGACAAAGACAATCATACATTTTAAAAATCACCTTTTTGAAAGACTAAATTTAACCTCGATTTTCATTTCATAATCTTGTCTCATAGTTAATAATTTTGGATACGCCTTAAACTCTAGAGAAACCCTGCAACCTTTTTTTCTCTATATATCTCACGTGTTGCAGACGAAGCTATTTCCAAGCAAACCTGTTTTGTCAGACGAAGATCATGAAGACAAAGATCTAAAAGCCAGGGACGTCTTCCATTTTCTAAGTGTGCTGAGCATTCGCAAGTACAGCGCTGTAAGATATGAGATAATAAAATTAGTATTTAGCATGAATAGGTCGGTTGCAAGTGAAACCTCTACCACGGTTGGAGGGAACCAGAGTCTTATGATATCTCTTCTGGATAAGAATATCATTTTACCCATATAGTTGAGGATATCATTGTCGCCAATCCCGTTTATTATACGGACCAGATGTTTACAAAAAATGTGTTACATCAGATTATGGGAGGGAATTCTATACAATTTTCGTTGCTGCCCTGGTCACTCTTTCCATTCATAAAAAAACCGAATCGGTGGAGATTTGACGCCACACCTTTTTTTTTATTGGATATATGATATTCATGATGGAGCGGAGTAGAAGATCAAATCGTCGTAGTTAAAAGCAACAATTCACTTTTTTACGACATTTCCGAAACTTTAAGTTATTTTATTCTCTTACCATCTTGGGTCATAACTTATAACTGTTGTATGAAACCTGGCCTGAACTCAATATAGGCACTCAAAGTTTTAAATATTAAGTATTTTTTAGCTACACACATAGTTTTAATAAAGACGTTCACACTTAGATGTAAACAGCCTCAATTTTTCGAAACTATTATTAAGCCATAATTTGGCAAATTTTTTGTTCTCAACCCATGCAGTAATTAATAGGAGCTTTGTAAAAACTATAGATTATAATAATTATTATCATGTTTTTTTCTTGTAGCTCTATTTAGCTAGTTACAGATTTGACAAGGGCTTCGTTTGGATCAAAGTCATACCATCCAGATACAAAACAAATGCAAAAAACAACTTGAGATGTCTCAGCCTGACCAGTGGCCGGCCTTTTTTTATGCAACTGATAACTGCTTTCAAAACACAGGTTCATATTTTGTATGTTCATTTTATTTATCAATGTTTGTATTTTATGAGTGACATTTTTAAAAAAAGCAAATTTTCGAGTTGGTTGGCAAAATCATCACTAGTATCAGATCGTTGTTTATAAATTCAGATATAAGCATATTAACTGATTTACAAAATTTGATGGAAAATATTTATTAAAACTAGGGCTGTTAACGATTAATTTAAATTTAATCGTTAAATTTTGAAAAATTAACGATTAATTAATCGTTAATTTCGATTAAAGCCAAAAACTAAATTTACGATGTCATAAGTAAGTAACACTTATTAACTTTCTTTTAGAAAATCCAAATAACACAGGGATGTCTCCTTTATATGTTATCTTTTAATCAACTACACGAAAAGAAAGTGTGTTGACATTATTTTGTTCAAGTGATGAGCGGGTCTAGTTGACAATATAACCAGCCGAGCTGAACAATCATCCACATGGAACTGAGGTAACTGGTAAGCACAAAACGGTCTTGGCAAGGAATGACACTATCGGATATCGGTGTTCATTAAGTTTCCAACATTGTAAAGGGTTATTGATTCCGGAACTTTCATCTCCCTTTTGTAACACAGTAATTCATCAGAAGAGCTGTAGTCATTTTCTATCTCTGAGTCAAAAGACTCCATTACTGCCATTAGCTTAATACGCTTTTAATTTGGTTTGATAAGTAGGCGAAGTGTTTTCGAACCATGGTAGGCAAACTTTATCAACATTTTGAACATTCCCGTCAGTCAATAGTTTAAAACCAAAATGTTCGTGTAATCGTCAGAAAATTAATTATTTATTAGCAGCATTTTTTGGGTACTTTTTGACTTCCAATAAATTGTAAGTAATGGGTCGATTAATCGTTAAAAATAATTTAATCGTTAAAAGTGTTTTATGATTAATCCAGAAATTAATCGATAATTTCCGCAGCCCTAATTAAAAATAAGAATGAAATAATTGTCATTTTTATGTGTTTTATGTGACTTTCACGAATTTTCATATAAATGTATTTTCATATATTTGAGCCATATAACATTTCACCAGGATAAGAGTGTTTGATTTGACTCAGGTAAAAGTATGTTCAAATGCCATTATAGTTGTCAACCTATTAGAAAGCGCCTCAACAATAGGCAAGTACCACGCGCCTATGAAATTGGCTTATTGTTTGCATGGTGGGATCTTGGATTATTTTTTAAAAGACAGTGCACTAATTGTGTTATCATTTTAATAGTTGCACTAGGCATGGATCAAACTTTTTATATTTACAGCACGGTTTCTACATAGTCTCGACGTGTCAAGGCAGGTGCTCGCTAGACTACTTCATTAAACTTCATGGTGCCATGAAGGTCAAGGACGTGCAGTAAGTAAACACGGTAGTGGAAAGGGTAGGAAGTAAATTTGAAACAATAGATTAAAACCAATGTATTCACGTTGAAGCAAGTGGTGCCACTAGGGTTGATGTAAACCAATGCGGTTGCTCATGGTGTCACCCCCTCACGACTTGCCCCATAGATCTTCACCGAGTCTGCGGGAACATACAGAATTTTACATTTTGGTGGAAAACCCTTGCGATGGTGTCACCTGGTGCGGTCCGCACCACGCGCAACCCCCCCCCCACACCCCAACAACGCCTCTGCGTTGAAGCATTGAGTTACCGGGTATTATTTAAAAAATTGGTAGTTTAGAATTACTAATATCTTCAGAAATTAAAGCTGACACTTCGTCTCGGTTACAAATAAAAATAAATTTGGAATGAAGTCATACAATTTTCGAACAAAAACCTGTTTCTCTTTAGATTTCACTTACGTATATAATGACGTGATATTTTTATAATCATGTATATTTTTTAAAGATATTGGAAAAAATATCTAAAAATTTACTAGTTTTTCTGCTTGGGATATTTTTTAAAAATATAATATTTTAAAATAGAAAAATGGATTTTTTTCTTTTCCTCTTCAGATTCTACGCCGCTGAAATTGTTCATGCTTTGGTTTACCTTCACGGAAAAGATGTCAGTCACCGGTAATTACTCTGTCAAAATTGTTCTCAAATTTTATAGTATAAATGATTTATTTTCAAACGAAATACACAAAGATAAATAAATACCCTGTAATTAACCATGTCATTTCCAAAAATTAGTGACATGAGTCTCACCGGAAATGTACTTGATACACCTTCTGCTATTCAATGATTTTAATTCGTTGCTAAACTATATATTAAAAAAAAACACAATTTTTATTCAATAATTTTATTACAATTCTAGATTTTCATTGCTTGTATAAAATTCTTTAATACGGTTTTATTAAATTCTCTATTCGAGCTCTTTTGTTGTAGTTAAAGAAACGGCTGTGTGACATTTTTGAAAATATTTAGTTATTTTCCTCTATCCCATAGAGGGTGCTCTGAATGAGTTTTTTAATGAAAAAATATCGTCTCCGGTCCTTTGAAAAATTCAATTGTATTTAGTTAATTAATCTGTATAGTTTTGAACTTTAAAGCTTGAATATTTCAAAACTACAAAAATGCCACATAGCCGTTTCTTCCCTTGATGTCTTCAGTTACTAAACCATAGCTTTCCCCTTACCCCAAAACAATGCATACCGACGCGACACTCCCCCTCCCACCCCGTGGTGGGCGTCATTGCTCTATATCAGCAGCCTGAGTTCCCACAACGTCTTGCTGGACAACACGGGACACCTCTTCATCTCGGACTTTACTTTCGTCTTCTTCGGTGCCGTCTGTGCTGACCAAGACTTCGACAACGTGCCAACTTGTTACAAGGCTCCCGAGGTATTTCACGTAGTTCATTCATGACATAAGGTTCTGGCTATTCACATTTGGATCGGGGGTGCAAAGGGTATGCGGTGTCATAGTATGGGGTGGAGCTAGCAGGCTAACTTTTATTTAAATTGAATCGTGGCATACAGTTGTTTTTTTAAATTTTTTTTATTTTGCCAGATACTTAGTAAGCATGTGTACACGAAGGCCATTGACTGGTGGGCACTAGGTGTCATTGTGTACGAGATGTTGTATTGCCAGGTAGGACCCCATCTAACTGAAATGTTTTCACCTGTCTAGTGGGCATGTGTACACGGAAGTCATTGACTGATGGGCACTAGGTGTCATTGTGTACGAGATGTTGTATTGCCAGGTAGGACCCCATCGAACGGAATTGTTTTGAACCTGTGCAGTGGCCATGTGATGTCATAATACGAGCTACTGGGCTGCTGTCAGAAACAAAATTTTCTAATGCTCCCCAAATAACGAACCACTCGCACATTTGTCTTTACTATTAATCTTACAAGGTGCTGGCCTTGAGCACTGTTAGTTGCCATTTTCATCCACCCTGTTCAGATTTGGACATACCATGTTCATCAGGCTGAAATTATCGTAGGTGAAGGTATCGCTTAGGGTGTTAAGATCTATAGTTTAAAGGTTTTCTTTCTGCTTGTAATTTCATCTTGTATTTGGATCTCTACGTACTGTTTGCACTGCATTCGGTCCGTTGAGATTTCCACCTGCTCTGCTCACTGCGCATGAATCTGTGTTTCACAACTCCTGCTTCAAAAATTGAAATATTAGTTGTTTTTTGATAATGGTGTCTCTATTTCGCGTTATAATTAACAGGATTTTAAGTTACTTTCTGTTTGTTTATTCCCCTTTGTCTTTAAAAAAATATCATCGATACTCCAAGTTACTGGGATTCATTTTTGTTGGCTTGTTACTGAGAGTAATAAAAATTTAGAAAACTAACTTTTGGGTAATAAAAATTAGAAAACTAACTTTTGGGTAATAGAAAATGAGAACACTTACTTTGGGTATAACAAATGAGAAAACGAACTTTCGGGTAATGAAAAATGAGAAACAAATTTTGTGAAATGATTAAAAAAAATGAGAAAACTAACTTTGGTAAATAATTTTAAAAAATGAGAAAACGTAATTTTGGGAAATAAAAAATGTCAAAACAAAATAGTTCAATACCCCATTATAATTTTTTTTTAAATGTCCATTCTCCATCCACCTATTGCAGATGCCATTTGAAGGACGGGACGAGTTCCAATCCCTCGTCTCCCTCATGACCCTGGAGCCAGTCTTTAAGTTCAAAAGTTACGGCTCCAGGGCGATTGATTTCTGCAAATCTGTAAGTTACTACATTGCCAAACAGGTCCCATCACCATTCTAAATGTGTAACCCCTCCCCCCCCGTATCCTCCATAAATAAAAATAAAAAAAACTTAAATAAAAAAACAACTTCCACCTTTGATTTCTTATAGAGTCTTTATATATATACTAATATAATGAGAAATTCCTCCGTGCTTTTGTTTAAATCGTCACTAAGAATTTTTGCTATCTTCTGCAGCTGTTAGCAAAGACTGCCTCCAAGCGACTGGGAAGCGGTCCCAACGGAAGCTACCACGTGTTAGCGCACACGTTTCTGCAAGGTGTGGATTGGGCAAACCTGAGGTGGAGGCCGGTGGAGACTCATTTATTGCCAGCAGGTTGTCAAGGGAGGAGAGAGAGACACAATGAGAAGAGGATGATATGGAGGGAAGGGGCGTGTGTATGCGGATTGCATGAGAGGCTGGTGAAAGTGATCGACAGACTGTGTGGTTACATATTCTTATATCTAATACAGTTGATCAAAAGTTTCTGTGAAGCAACACATAGTGTGCAGCCATTCAAACACTTTCATAAACAACAGAATTTCACCACTTATTGAGCTCAATGAAATCATTGAATTTCTAATATTTAAAGAAATTATCAATTAAATTTTTAAAAAAGTATAATTGTTTACATTGCTTTTTGAAGATTCATTTTAGTAATAAAAATTACGGCACAATACAGCAAAAATTAAAAGTGGAAGAAACAGCATAACATTTTTTAGCCCAGAAATCACGATGATATATTAGAAAGCGCATAAGATATCGCATGTTATAAACTAAAAATATAATAGTATCAAATACTATTAAATCATTACCCTGACCACTAAAATGTCATAGCGATTAGCTACAAAATAACTTAGTGAATACAAACCTAGAGATACAATCACGAAGGCGAAAAAAAATTGTCTTGTCTTGTCTTATCTATACAGACGCTCCTTCTATGCAGAAGATAGTTGCGTCCACAGACCATGACAGATGAGCTGTTTGGCAAGTGATGCAGCGCTCACAGGCCACGGCTTTGTGGGTTCAACGCATTACCCAGCCGCCTAACTACATGTAGTGTTAGGTACCCATTCGGAGCGGGGTGACTCAGGGACGCCCTAGGCCCCGGGAACAAACCCTTGCCTTCACACGGATTCGAACCCGTGACCATCGGTACGACAGTCCAGTGCGCTGCCACTCGACCACCACATTATTGGAGATAATGCAGTGCATAATTTTGTTAAAACCAAACTTATTACCACGTTTTCATTAACTTGCTTTCGTGTCTGTCTGTCCGCAATTTTTCAAATTTGCCAACGTAAAATTAAACCACTTCTGACGGTCCTAGAGAGCTCAAAATTTTACCACAGATAGATCTTGGATAACAATGCATTGTATCAAAATTTCAGATCGATCGAATGTACCGCAATTAAATTATTGCATTTTAAAGTATATCTCAAAATAAGCATCTGTATCCGTTTGCTGTAGATCAATTTCACGTGCTGAGTTCATCCCGTGACCTCATCGCCGTTGGGCGAGCGCTGATGAGGTATTTGGTAAAATAAATAGAGGTAAATTTTTTTTAAAAATAAAACAACCCCGTAAAAACAAAGATTTGACTATAAATCGCTTATATATGGGACATAACTAAAAGTATTGATTATGTGCAAACGTGACAAACATTTACAGACTGAAACCGATATTATCTCCCCTGGCTTTTAAACTGGGGGAAGGGGGGACGTGGTGTGGACATGGACGGGTGGCGTCAATGCGTTAAGTCAACTCCAGGTGGTTTATCTGGTTAAAACACGAGATGTGTTCACCGAAGGCTGGGGTGAAGTCAAGTGACCCGTAAAATGTAAACAATAGCGACCGCTACAAATAGTTTATATAGATGCTTATGAGCGGGTGCTTATGAGGTTTAACATATGCAGTTCACTCATTCTCCCAATTATAGATCTCTCTTTTGCCTTCTAAATGATAAATCTATAACTTTTATACCAAACACCCGCCCAACGTTTTTACTCATATTAAATAAAAGTACTTGAAGTTATAAGTTTTAAAATATTATTTTCTTTTTAGTCCACTTATAAAAACGTGGTTTTTAAAAATACTTTTTTACTTTTATTTATTTCTAGATTAATAATGGTTTTGTTGTTTGACTTAGTATCTTATCTGTTACAGACGCTCCTTCTATACTGAAGATTAGTAAATATGAACTCGGTTAGTTCAAAAGAAAGACATAATTCAGAGAAATAGAACACTTCTATTTTTTGCTCATTGTTTGCTCAGCTTACAGACCCAGTAAAAATGTCTGCAATATCAACAATAGCCGATTCACACCAAAAGTTGTACGACTTCTCATTGGCGAGTCAATAAACCAAGCACGACTGCAGAATTTTATCTCCATTTCGTAATCACTTTTTATAGGAAAATCGTTATATTAGCTGTGTACCTCCTTTAGATTTCGCATCTTCCTTGCATTTGAAAAAATTTTAAAATATTAATTCGTTAACTCTAGAGACTGTGTTATTTTTAGCGCTTTTTAAAAACCCAAAATCGATCCAATACATCGTATTTTTTATATTGGAGAGCGGATTTCTCAGAATTATGATAAAGGTATCTTCCCTTCACTGCTCTGGGAGTTAAATACTGTTGTTTTTTTTTAATGACTTTTTTTAACCTATGTAAAGGGTCACCGCATTTCGTTTGCATCAAACTGTAACATGAAAAACTCACGAACTTCGATTGTTGCCAACTGTAGAAATGGAAATGTGTTCGTTCATTGGTTTATGAATGACGCCAATAATCAAAATTTGATTATGTCATTTCTGTCTTATTTTTAGTGCGCCTTATTGCGGCAACATAAGTTTTTGTTCCGGTGTATTGTGTGATGGGAAAAAACGAATTGAAAATAAAGTTTGTGGTAGTTATAACCCGTTCTAAATTATATGTTTATATTCATAGTTATACTACCCGTCCTAAATTATATGTTCACTTAAGGGACACACATTTTTGTCTCTTAAGGGACTTTACCTAATAGAAAGAGGTAATACGTGAGTATTGCATTAAAAAATATTGGTTAATGTTTGATAGAGATAATCTTCTGAGATTTCATTTTTTGACAAAAAGCAAGTGGTGTATAGATGTACTTTTTGTAAGTTTACCGTGTTAAATACTACGAATTTATAATTAAACTTAAATCTATGATTAGATAACATTAGTGATTTCATAACGATTCTTTCTCTCTTCCCTCTCTCTCTCTCTCCCTCTCTCTCTCTCTCTCCCTCTCTCTCTCTCTCTCTCTTCCCTCTCTCTCTCTCTCCCTCTCTCTCTCTCTCTCTCGCTCCCTCTGTCTCTCTCTCTCTCTCTCTCTCTCTCTCTCCTCAATCTGTGCTTTATCCAGCTTGATCCCAGCTTTATCACTCGGGGTTTCTGTCTCTCAGCATGTCACAGATTTTCTGTTGATTATTAATATCTTAGCGTAGAATTTCATTTAGGTCTTTATACTACCTCAATTGGTAAACGTGTTCTCCATCAATCAAACGGCGGTACAGAAGTGATTTCTTAGATCAGAGTAACATTTTACTGTTTTCTAATGAATAATCCCATTTGAACTCTGCAATAAGGTTTACTTATTTTTTCTGAAAAAAAATCTAAATGATTAGTATGAACATACACTCTACTCATACATTTTTAAAACACGAAGCACATGTGTTATTGTTTTTTCCCCCAGCATACATTCTCAGTTGCGGGAAAGCAGAAGACTGCGACTCACTTGGCTCAACTGAATCAAACATCTCGCTCGCCCAGTGGCATGAAAAGTGTGTCAATGCAAAGAAAGGAATCAAATATTTTAAATTGTAAGTATGTTGGGCATTGTTGGGCTCGTTTAGACGAAAACTACTGAATTATTCAGGCCACGCTTTTTTAAAAAGAAATGGGAATCTTTTGTTTTATTTAAGTAAAGAATACTGATTAGGTTCCTCAGTCTAGGCTAGATTGATTCCCTGCTGCCATAACAATAGACAATAGTCCTCGCATTTTGTAATGGATTCTGAAGGAAACTTTGTTATTACTTTCTATAGCAGCCGAACTCACGTGTGCAGAAACGGATTTTTTAAGCTGGGTAAATTTAATTTTGAATGCTTTTTGTTGTTTACAGAGCCTTAAACATTCTTCCTCCACTCTTATATTTGCGTTAGTTACCGCAAACAATTGGCATGTCAGCTAGCAATGTAAAAGGATTCGGCTTACAAGGGAGCTAAGTCATTATTAAATATCGACTGCCAGAAAACTAATTAGGAGATTGGAAGAAATATAAACAACTTGTTTAAATAAAAGAATAAATGTTAAGTTTTACTGATGGAAGAAATACAAATAAAGGGTACCAATAAAAATAAAGCATTATTATAATAATTTTTTTATAAATTTACAAGGTACATGTTTAACCTGACTGTAACAACTAAAAAGTTAAACGCAAATAAAAGTCACAACTCCCTAACTGGAATGATAATATTTATTATTTTATATTATGCGTTTCTTATATAATCAACTAGACGACTTAGTCAGCTCAGTTAGTGTAGGGCGAATCATTCATTTCCCTCAAGTTATTTTCGGATAAATATCAATGCGAAAATCTCGTTTAATAATAAGAACTTGTACGAAGACATCCCTGGAAACAGCTACACTGTAACAACAGAGTCCGGTTGGCATCATCCAAGTGTACAATCAGAAATCACAATCTACAAATGTGTTTGCTTCTCAAAACCTAATTATATCTCTCCGTCCCACAGCTCTGACCGTGATGTGAAAACTGAACGCTGGCAAGGACATCGCTCTGTATCTAAAGCGGACGTCAGAGAACCGCAGATTGTTGAAAGCAAGACTCTCATCTTGCATCCGCGGAACCCTCACCGCGAGAACTTTATCTCCTCGACCCTGAGCACCCTGGACAAGGTGTACGTTCTCAAAACTCACGCCAGTGAATCTGATCCGCTCAAGTCACCGGGTGGAGAGTCCATCCTCTTCCCGGAGTCCGTTCACAACAGAGCCAAGCCATCGCGCCGTGATCTAGGTGCCAGGTCTCCAGACACCAACGTGGAACGGAAGTCCACCACCGACATAAATATGAGCACCACCGCCACTGGAACCGACAACACAAAGATGAACGTTTTCCATGTGAAAAGGTCCCAGAATAAGGGGTTCTCGATCATGAATAAGGGGAGCATCTTGGCCAGCGAGTCT
The DNA here is from genome assembly GCA_944989445.1 of Ampullaceana balthica. Classification (NCBI taxonomy): domain Eukaryota; kingdom Metazoa; phylum Mollusca; class Gastropoda; family Lymnaeidae; genus Ampullaceana; species Ampullaceana balthica. Next base: position 256,329 of record CALYLW010000818.1, on the reverse strand, counting down.
AACGTTAGGATAAACGATCGCCAGAAGTACGAGAGAAACTGCACGTCCTCTTGCGACAATGCCACTATGAGAAACGACCTCTGCGTGAGCAGTGACAGTGACGAGCGGCTCCGGCTGGGCAGTGAGACGGGGAAAGACAACAAGGGCAGTCAAAGGAGAAGCGGCAAGGGAAAAGGCCAAAGGAAACCAAGGCTCAAGAGTAGCAAGGGTAAAGAAATTCATCGGAGTGGGAGTAGGTTTTTGGGAAACAAAATGAGCCATAGCTTTAGTGCACCGACTAGCCAAGACTCAAAGCCAGACCAGATGGACAGCTCCAACGAAGTTGAATTTTTTACTTCAGAACAAATTATTGCACTCTCGCCTCAATCGGTGAAAGGAACTGTGAGCGCTAATGGTATAGCCGCACTTGACCCGGAAAAGAAAATACATAAAACGGAAAAGGTCGACAGCTGCGGTGGGACCCGCCCTATCATCAGTAATTCAGGAACTTATATTATCAACTTGGATAAGGATAACACCAACAGCACAAACAGGGACAAAAACAACAGTGGCAAACTGGATACAAGTCAGCCCAACCAAGTTGAGGCAAGCGACGCCCAAGAAACGACACTAAACGAGTCGCAGGTCATTCACGTGCCGATCCCCGAACACGTAGGAAACAGATCACAGACAAGCCAGAAAGAATATTTGCTTGAAAAGATGGTTCAGTGTGAAGGCCTAGAAGACGATACAAATAGGACCGACCAAGTGACAGATTCTTGTTCCTTGCTTCAAGGATTCAGCCATCAGCCGAATAGAATCAAAACTGTTTCACTGGAAGCTCATTCATTCAAAGAAGAATCGGATCCTGGCCCCATTTCAAAAATTGCCTACGAAATTTCCTCTACCGAGGCTATAAATAGTTTTTATCAATACAAACCAACAGAGACCCCCAAGATTTACGATAATCCAAGCCAAGAGGTAACAAAGTCGGACTTGGAAAGCTACTGGTACGGACAAAACGACTATTGTTCCTGCCACCCTTCGCCATTGGTTGACACACTCTGCTTCGGAGACAGCCCGTTAACAAACGTTCACCAAGACGATGGATCTGGCGCTACCAATAACGAATACTTTGTGAACTTCTGTCAGCGCACAGGTTCACAAAGCCTGCAGCTCAAAGAACTCGTTGCCATAGGTTGCACCAACGACCGCAGTGTGTCCGAAATCAGCTCAAAGCCAGCCAACCAGATCGTCAGTGATCAAACCCGACATCACCCCAGCCGAGTAGGATCTGTAGATGGTACGATCATGAAATCGCCTCCAATGTGGTATAAGAACTTTTTGCCCCAAGAGGGCTACGGTGTTGTACAATGTTCGAACTCGAACGTCGAGCACGCGCATTTGAAGAGTCAGAGCAACTCTCAAAATATTCCAGCGGAAACACAGCCTCTGTCTCCCAGACAATCTTCTTTCTTCGGGTTCGCAACGAGGAGGCTGGAGGACACCTCGAGAGAAGAACCAGGACCTTCAAGTGGAGGACGTGGTATCGCACCCTCCTTCAGCACCACGTTGAGCAATGATGCCTTAGAAAATCAAGCCAGCGTACAGTCATTTTACTGTAATCAAATGAAGGCATCACCCATTTCAGCTGATGGATGCAGCCCCCAAGGACGTTCTTTGGAAGAGCTCTTAAACAAAACTGTGTCTCTGACATCAGGAAGCAGTAGAAGTCGCAAGTTACTGTACATGGAACAATATGAAGTCCAAAAGAATGCTAAGAATGCACTGAGTTCATATGAACAGTTTCGAGCGAAGTTATCATTCTTAAACCTGTTCAAACGTCGAAGTGGTGATAAGAGCGCCGATAAAAAACACGAAAACCTTTCGGGGGGGTCCGAGACTAGAAAAGATGGCGAACGCCGCAAGATGAAATTTGGCCTTTTCGGTAAGCGATCTCGAGCAAGTGACAACGAAGGGAGCACAGCTTTAACTTCGATACTCCACGATAGCAGTACAGTGTCCGCGTCTGGATCTAGCCATACCAAAGGAGTGCAGATACGAGAAGATTTACCCGGACATTCTGGAACTAGATTGGTCGACCACGACGGCGTCGTCGGGTTTACCGAGTACTACAAATCCGTGACGAACCAGGACATCCCGACCTGTTCCAAACACAGCGGAGTGGCGTCGTTGTCCACGAAGGCTCAGAAAGAGAAGTCTATCGCTGAAGACGCCAGCTTTCGGCGAGGTTCTGGTGGTATCAGCAGGGTCCCGCCGGCTCGGTGTGTCAATGAGAACTCGTCCAACCGCCCTACGAGTTGTCGCCTAAATTTGGGGTCGTCACATTATCGTGTGAACCAAGGTTCAGACGAAATGACCACCTCTCCGAAAGAAGTACTCGAGTCATTGGTGCTGCAAGAAGATCAACCGCGTTGTTCTCCGTCACAGAGCAGAGACTTTTCTGACTTGTCGGGTAAAAAAAACGACTTCAATCTCGTATCGAGCAATCATCTGGATCCGGTCGTGAAACCGTACGTGAGGTTACGACGCAGCAACGTGGATGAATGCATGCACAAAAACAACTCCTCTGACGATTTCCCAACAAGCGGTCGTCTTGAATACCTTGAAACGACCGAAGGTGTTCCACTGGTTAAATTAGAACAGGGATTACACAACACCAATAACGACGTTGAAAATATGACTAGCAGCTTGGAGCCAAAGGCATGTAGCCAGCAAGAGGTAAAAGATGAAACATATTTTGTATGGAGAGAAGCTGAATCTAACAATGAAACATCAACGCTGAAATTTCAAAGTCAATCTTTTCCCAAGGGAAGTCTTGTACATGGCGATAAAGCTGTGGACATCAGGAAGAGAGTTGAGACAAAGTTCAAGAGCAAGTCGGCGCAAGACTTGGTCAAAGAGCCTCTGACAGGACAACGGAAATGCAATTCACTCCAGGAATTGAATTTAAAATTTGGTGGAATTTACTTTGAACGCTATATTGATAAAATAAAATTTAAGTGTTCACGAAAATCACTCCTAAATTTTCATTCGCCAGCGGAAAAAGTCGTGGACATCCATAGTGCTAATGATTTACCGTCGAAATTTTATCGGATGAAAGTAAGTCAAAATGACTCTGAAAATGTTGAAAACCTTTCGGAACCGATACTACTCGCCACGTCGCAGGTGGGAGTCTTCAATCCGTCGGCTTCAGAGCCCTCACATGATAGCAATCAGGAGAAGCTGGATGAACCACGGCTTGAGCCACACATCAGTGAAATGTGCAACTCATCTGAAGAGGGACCATCATTCGATGGTAATGTAGAGCAGCAACTCCCCACTCGACCTTGCCATGACGTCGAAGAAAAACTGATTGCTAGGGAAATCTCACAAGCCGTTTTCAAAACTCCATTAGAAGAAAAATCGTCGGAACAGGTCAAAGTACCTACTGCCTCCATGCGTAGACGGCAGCTAATGAGCGATCTGGACGAGATTACGCCGTGCAAGGACTGCGACTTGTGGCCCAGGAACGACAGGGCTTACGTTAGGCCCAGACAGCTCAACTACGACATCTCGTCTCGATATCTTCTCGGTGACGTCTCGTCCAAAGATCACGGCCAGGGCGAGGGGCTGGAGGCTATCGGGACGCTGACCATTGAATGCATAGTGCCACCAGTCAACGGTCTGGTTTACAGGAACCACGTCACGTCTTAAGATCAAATAACTCACGACATGTGATTATGATGCTATTTTTAGTAACACCTCAAGCTGCCTTCATTCACTGTACAGTATTTGCTTCTAAGAATTATTTTGACGTTTTGACTGACTATTTTACTCACACTGTTTCACCGAACAATAAAAATGACGTCACACAGACAAACACTGACACATTGTTAAAATAAAATTTGATTATGGCAAGACTTAATTAATGACAATAAAATAATTGAAATGAAGTTTTTAAGATAAAAATCAAAACCGATTATTGAAATTTAAGTATATGCTGTCTGGACAAGATGATAACATTCAAGATGGGTGGTTGAGTTTGCAATGAATTATTTTGAATTTTTTTTTAAACGTGCTACTGAATGTTTATAAAACGTGTATTACAATGTTTTCTTTCTTAATTTATACATTGTAATTAATTTTGATTTACTAAAATGAAACTTACTATTTATTTATTTTTTAAAGCTTGATTTTCCTGTTATATTCATATTTTATTTATCAGGTCCGCAGTTTGATTAAATATTCACCGCAGCATCTTGTCGTTTTCATCTTTATATGAATTATTGATGTTTTCTTTAAAATAGTGCTTGATATTTAATCGTTCGTTGCTAACTGTGAAAATAGTTTTATGCTGTAATATTTTAAATTAATAAAATACTTAAAGGATTGTTAGGATTTAATAGTGTTTATATTTATCGTACGTCAACATCCACAAATATTAAATGATTTTCAAAAAAAGCAATTTTAAAAATAAATTTTTCAATTCTGCAACTGTTCAAGATGCAGTATCAATTTTAAAAAAATAATTATATTAAAAATGTCCAGTTTAACTTAATTAAAGTATACAGGTTTTTCTAATTTAAAACAGGTTAAGTTCACATCGTAATTAACAGATGATATTATTTATAATACGAGCTGTGGCCAAGAAAACCCGTTCTTCAACAGTAGGCTACTCAGAAAAACAAAGCTCGCCCTGGGACTTCTCACATAAAAATATACTTCCACATGGAATGAACTCTCAAAACAAATTACAGTGTGCGCGTCTTTTGTCTCACATAGCTGGCTCAAATTAGACATTAACAAATTAATATTTTACAATGTGTGGGCTATAAAATTACAAATTTCGAACACATTTCATTATATATTTCGTAAATATCAGATATTTAATTGAAAAAATAAATGGCTTATACAGTTAAAGAAACTTTTTTTTTATAAACTGCCCAACAACTAACTCCAATTCATTACTTTTTACAATTTATACCTTAGTCAATAACAAGATATTATATGTAAGAAATATAGTGCCAGATACGGCGCACCTTTTGGTGCGTCCGAATTTTCGCCTAGATTTTCTGTGAAGTTTGTATTCTTTTTAACGCTAATACTTAAAAATGTAAGTTGTTCTTTAGTATACTGTTATAAGGTGTTAACATTCTTTTTTTTTCTCATTACAAAATTCAGTGCAACTACTGGAGAGTGTATGAACTCTCCAACTAAAACAAAAGTTTGCATGACGACTATGTTTCATTCCTTTTATAGTCTGTTCCCTTTGAGAACGCGATGGCATAATATTGAACCAATTTTTTATTGATTGTTGATTTGCGAAGATCCACATATGAGAATTTGTTAAGCATGGTTTTCCAGTTGGAAGAAGAAAAGTTTAAAAGCCGACCAGAAAGCTTCCATTGAAGCATTCTATATGCTCCCGGAAACAAGGGAAAGTTTGGAAAAATATCGACTATTTTAGCCAAACATGTTCATGGTCAACAGATTCAAAGCTTAGGAAAAAAAATAAAAGATTAATTGCGGAGTTTAATGCTGTATGTCGGGCTAAAATATAATAACATACTGTGCACGAATCGTTCTCACCAGCCGTGTCACAATAAAACCTTTATACAAATGATTTGGGAATTATTCTTTGTTGATATCGAACTTAGTACAGAAGCGTCACTAGGGTGGTGTCATCCAGTGCGGTAGCTCATGGTGTCACCCCCACACGACTTCTCCGAGTCTGTAAGCGTCAAAATAACAGAAACATGGAATTTTACATCTTGGTGTCACCCCTTGTGATGGTGTCACCTGGTGTGCTCCGCATCCCCTTAGTGACGCCTCTGCTTTAGTATACACAATTATCTAAGTCACACTGTAAAATTAACTGTAAAAAGACGACCAATAAATTATTCCCCGTGCCAGTGCTATGTGATAGTATTTAGAAATTTAACAACACAAAAAAAAACAACCTATGCTTTGCATGCAATAATTTCTATTGTACGGAAGTTTGACAGGAAAAATTTGTTGTTTAAAAAAAGGGAACGGTTTGGCGGAAGGGTTAAAATATACGTAATGTTCAAGGCCTTTTAAAAGCGTACTATGGTGTATCAAAGGGGAAGGGGGTTGAAAAGGATTATTTGTTGAAGAAATTTGTGTAAATCTAAAGTTTACACCTTTTCGCCACTATTGTTTAGTGAGTAGTCTCCAGAGAGGTAATATATCAAAGTTTATTATTAACAAGCAATGAGAACATGTATTTATAATTTTAAAGAGCACAAAATCAAATACAAGAAATTTGCCCACTTAGGTTTCAGAGAAAGATATCAATTTTAAAACGATGTTCCTGAGGATTGTGAGTATATCACGCTTTTAAACATTTTCTGCTGAATGTCCTAAATTTTAAATCATCTAATGTAATAAAGACCCACAATTGACGTCATCATTAAAAAAAACACATTTCTCTCATACTAATAATAGATTCGGAAGCGGAACTTTGAATGTTCACAATGAAGTGCACCTAAGGGAAAGAATCGAAGTTTATATACAAACTAATATACAATTTTGCATGCCCCACATAGACGTAAAAATAAAATGTTTCGGTGGAAATGTTGTGGAAAAGCAGAAAGAGAAGACCTTGGTATAAAGTAAGTGACTGGTAACACTTAATAAATGAGAAACTATCATGGAATCCCCATGTCAATGAAGTTATTAAAAAATCAAACAAAACCTTAGGCTTTATAAAAAGGAACTTTAACAAATGTAATAGAGATATAAAACTAAAATGCTACCTCACTTTGGTGAGACCTGCACTAGAATATGCATCTTCTGTATGGGACCCATCCACCAAAGAAAACATTGATAAACTAGAACAAATTCAAAAAAGAGCTGCCAGATTCATTACTGGAGAATATTCGAAACTGACAAGAGTAACACCATTAGTTAAATCATTAAACCTTGAAACACTAGAGGATAGAAGAACCAAGAGCAAAGTAGTAATCATACATAAAGCAATTAATTCTAATTTAGAAATACAACACAAAGATAACTTAATACAACCCTCAGATAGACATAAGGATAAAAACACCTTTCTTATTCCGTATGCAAGAACAAACACATACAAGTTTTCCTTCTTCCCGTCCGGAATTCGGGCGTGGAATGGGTTGCCTGAAGAATCCAGGAAAACCAACACTTTATCAACATTTAAATCTCTAATAAAAATGCAGGACTAAACACAAACCATAGATAAGCGTAGGACGCAATAATCTTCTGTATAGAAGGAGCGTCTGTAAACAGATAAGATAAGATAAGATAACACATTTGAACTGACTTTACTTTATCCGTTCCTCCGAAGTAATTTTGAGCGGTAAAAATAGAAAGGGTTCACAAAAACAGGCTTGAACAGACGTTTGTTGAAATTATTGAGGGGATGGGGAGATTGGGTGTAGAGGGAATGGGAGAGATGAAAACATACAATGTATTTAGATTTTAAAATCCCCCCTATTATCAATTCATAAATGTCTTTAAAAAGAAAAAAAATATTAATAATTGATTGATTAATTAATTAACTTTCATTTAACAACTTCCGCTACAAATTTTTTTTATTCAACAGTGATTAGTCTTTTCACCATAGAGCTGACTTTAGATATGTTGTGTTTGGTGCCATCTTGTATTGTTTTATTATCTTTAAATACATGCACAATTAACCACCGATTTACGTCTAAATTGACGTCTATATACACATAATTTGTATTAATATTTGAAGACATAAATTCTACATCCACCATAAAAGAAGTTGTCAAATTTATGAGAAAAACTGAGCTTGCAGATCTCTATAAGTTAACCATCGTTTATACCATTGCAGGAAAAGTGACGATTCGATTTCTTGTCGAAGACTTTCAACATTCTCCAAGGTACTGATCATGGAGTGGGATGCGAATTCATATTGTTGGTCACTGAGAAAGAAAACTTGGGCAAGGCAGTCAAATAATAATCATCGCTATTGTACGGGGCGAACATTGGTAGACTCATAGCTAATATTTGTGAAAGAGGAAGATTGGGAGATGCATAACACATATTTATGACAGGGGAACATTTGGGAGATTCCTAACACACATTTACGACAGGGGAACATTTGGGAGATTTATAACACACATTTATGACAGGGGAACATTTGGGAGATTTATAACACATATTTATGACAGGGGAACATTTGGGAGATTCCTAACACACATTTATGACAGGGGAACATTTGGGAGATTTATAACATACATTTATGAAAGTGGAACATTTGGAGATTCCTAACACACATTTATGACAGGGGAACATTTGGAGATTCCTAACACACATTTATGACAGGGGAACATTTGGGAGATTTATAACATACATTTATGAAAGTGGAACATTTGGAGATTCCTAACACACATTTATGACAGGGGAACATTTGGAGATTCCTAACACACATTTATGACAGGGGACCATTTGGGAGATTTATAACACACATTTATGAAAGTGGAACATTTGGAGATTCCTAACACATTTATGACAGGGGAACATTTGGGAGATTCCTAACACACATTTATGACAGGGGAACATTTGGAGATTCCTAACACACATTTATGACAGGGGAACATTTGGGAGATTTATAACATACATTTATGAAAGTGGAACATTTGGAGATTCCTAACACACATTTATGACAGGGGAACATTTGGAGATTCCTAACACACATTTATGACAGGGGACCATTTGGGAGATTTATAACACACATTTATGAAAGTGGAACATTTGGAGATTCCTAACACATTTATGACAGGGGAACATTTGGGAGATTCATAACACATATTTATGACAGGGGAACATTTGGGAGATTCATAAAACACATTTATGACAGGGGAACATTGGTAGATTCATAACACACATTTATGAAAGTGGAACATTGGGAGATTCATAACACACATTTATGACAGGGGAACATTGGTAGATTCATAACACACATTTATGAAAGTGGAACATTGGGAGATTCATAACACACATTTATGAAAGGGAAACATCGGGAGACTCAAAAAAATTGAACCAGAAGGAAACTTACCTAACTCATAAAAAATATTTTTAAAGGGGAAACACTGGCGAACATTAAATGAAAACTGTTTTAAGAGGGTCGCATTTTGAGACTCATCAAAATCGCATTTGTTTTTTTACAACCATGATGCAATGTCAAGAAATAAAGGAAAATAAAATAATCTTATATAATCCATCACCCGAAAATCATACGCCTTAGCCATTTGTTTTTCATTTGGAATGACAATTCTTTAGATTATTAAACCTTAAAAGTTAAAATATATTTCGAGACCCATCTCATTAATGCAATTGGATTTATATCCAATTTAGTGCGTTTTCCTATTATTAATCATTAGAGTTAGAGTAAGAGTTAGGAAAGAGTTTTTTAAAAGGTACTTTCACAGCGTGCTTCTGTTCTGTGTAGGCTTTTGGAATAAAGTTTTGAAGAATCTTTTAGACCACGTGCAACCCGCTAGATCCCCAAAAAAAACAACACAAAAAAAAAGTTCATTAACGCGTATTTGGTCAATGCTCTCGTAACTTTTCTGCTAGTATAATACAAGGAGAATCCCTAGCGTATTTCCTATTGCCACTTTTATCTGTTGACAAATTAGTAGCGTAGCATAATAAAATTCAGTTGCAAAAGAAACAAGAAATAATGATTCAACAATTTAAAGACCCGCAAATGTTGATTCTTGAGTAACCTAAAGTTTCCTCGAGATGAAAATTAGAAAACGTATTCAAAATGGGTTCAATGCTAAAATTAAATGAATGGCTCCATTAAATGGAAATATTATTATATAATTATGTTTCTCTAGAGTGGTTAAAAATATGTGTATGTGTCGCGCGGCGAGCTCAGCCCCAGTTCGATTAAGGAAATAAAATAAAATGGCATCAAATGTTTTGAAATAAAGTTAAAGCTTCAATGAACTGTGTGGCTGGAACAAATCCACGATGTCAACAAACCTTCAGGGTAACTTGTCACGTTTGGGCCAAACTTCCGGTCAAACACTTGGTACATTGTAACCATTTGGTGGCTGCTCGGGTGTTATTTCATTGATAAGATGATTCTAATTGATCATAAAAACAAACACAACAATGTTTTCGTAAGGAAATCGAAAGTAATTAATGATTGCCCTGCGTGATTGTTGAAATTGAATCTTTATATTCACTCAACACAATTCTGTCTGCAGCGTCTCAGAACTATGGCGTCGAGAAAAGCGTTTGACAATAATGATATGACAAATTTTGTATTCCCTTGGCTTACGGATAATTATATGGTAAGTATGGTTTCCTTCTGTTTTACTAAGAGGTTGAGTATATATGTGGATTTTATTGTTATAATAAGGGAAATAGGTTGATGTCAATGTAATAGTACCTTTGCTGGAAGTAACAGAAATCGCTGTTGTATAGATGTCACTGATAGTCTCATATGTAGAGGTCAATAATTGTCTGCTTTGTCGATATATCGATATGTAGGGGACGCGGTGGTCGAGTGGCAGCGCACTGGACTGTCGTACCGATGGTCACGGGTTCGAATCCGTGTGAAGGCAAGGGTTTGTTCCCGGGGCCTAGGGCGTCCCTGAGTCACCCCGCTCCGAATGGGTACCTAACACTACATGTAGTTAGGCGGCTGGGTAATGCGTGGAACCCACAAAGCCGTGGCCTGTGAGCGCTGCATCACTTGACAACAGATCATCTGTCATGGTCTGTGGACGCAACTATCTTCTGCATAGAAGGAGCGTCTGTATAGATAAGATAAGAGAGATGTATGTCTCCTGGGTAGAAGTCAAGGATTGTCTCCTGTGTGGAGATCACCAGGTGGCGTAGCGTGGGTTTATACCAACCGGGGCAGAACCAAAATTTGCCTCCCCCCACACATAAAAAAGATAATGCTATAAAGAAAAGATAGTTTAAAAAGTAATAAGTTAATATTTGAAATAAAAAGAAAAGCGCTCATATCTTGAATAAAAGTGATTTTTTCTGTTTTTTCTCAAAGCATAATCTTTCACTTATTATTGTTTTCAGCCATGCCATGTTCAATAGCTATAATATCTATAGATTAGACAATCTTGGTGTATTCGTTATTGATCGTTATTAATTTTTCATTAACTTAATTTTGGAGAAGCTATTTGCATTAAATAAGACAGTAATACGCAGTGTTAGAATGAATGATATTATTTTAGAATGGGTAACTTCGAGCTAAATATCTTAATAAACTTGAATAAATCAATTGGTCTTGAATTCATAATCCTTTTTTTTACCCGTGAGGTAAAATATTAATTGCTTGACAATGTCATCTGAGATATTTTGAATACTTTAATTTGAAGGCGAAATTTCAAAATCCAGTAGATTAGCTGGAGTATGAAAATCATATATGCCTTCAAAATTCTATTTAACTGCCAAAACCTCACATGAATTTCTACAGAAATCTCATCTTATAAAGAATACTACTGTATTCTCAACTGTTTTTCTACATAGCATGATACATATTCGCTACGATCACCAAAAATGTGCCCTATCGTTTTTTTATTGGAAGGTTCAATTAAACGGGATAAGGTCTCCACTTAGAATATGAGCAAATGCCAAAGCATCTTTTAAGTATTCTTTTGTTTCTCAGCGACTATCCTCTACAAATAATTTTTATCACTATACGCTTTGTAAATAGTTTCGGGTACAGTATCATTTACTTCAAAAAGTACATATTTCCAAACGTCAAACATAAATTAGCAAAACAAAAATATTTAATTGTGAATAACAAAGTTGCTGCCTCTGTTCATGTGTTTAGCTTTTCATCGTCCTTTATATGTTTTTTTATATAGATTTCAAAGTAACCTCAAAATGGCTCCATTTTTAGTTCATTGTTTTCTATCCTGAAGTTTGTTTAAGCTTGTTAAAGCAATTAGCTATTCCAAACCGTATATGGAAATGAAAAAGAATGCGTAACAACGTTCTAATGTACTAAAACAGAGTTCGTTTCAGTAGGAGTACCATGTAAAAAAATACGTTCAATGAACTGTTTGAGCAAGGTTTGACATTGAGATTTTATGTTCCTGCGTCTTTCTTGAGCCCCTGAATGCTTTCCAGCCATAAAGATGTATAAACACGCTTTGGGCCGCAGCAGTCCATTATTTCATTTATTTAAATCATTTAAGATATGTCAAATGCAGATTCAATTTTGCTTAGATGAAATCTTTGAAAGATTATAAAATGTCTATTTTTATTTCTAGTCTTTGCATTTCTCATGACTGGGCTTGATTGATCTTTATGTGCAATCTGTGGAGAGCTATCGAATACAATGAAAAACATATTTAAAATTTGGTATCTTGTTCTTGAAATGTTCGCGAAAAGTATCTCATAAAATTGATATGAGCTCAGTTTGAATTGTAGATGACAAGTTTTTTTAAACCCTTTTTCACACCATGGTCTTGGAGTGCTCGATCGTACTTTTCAAGCAAATGTATAGGTTCCAGAATAGTGCATTTATTTGCAACAGTATTGTCCTCTCTGTGAACTCAAAAAGTCACATTCAAGAATTTATTGCCACTTTGTTTTGTTTTCTTGTACAACAACGTATTGTTGTTCTTTATTAATAGTCTATTTTTAAAAATCCGCTTTCTGATTCCTTCCAATTGCCAACAACTTTGATAATTTTTTGCACTTTTTCTTTATTAGTTACTGTTATATATATATGTGCCAAGTTTTAATTCCATTAATTAAGCATTTTGTTCATTATTTTTGTTGATGGGGGAAAACAAAGACTTAAAATTAAGATAATGATTTAAGTACGCCAAGAATTTTTCCCCAGTAGTTTACTTACTTTAAAATTAAACTTAAATTAATCTTTTTTCATAAGTACACTAGGGCCATGTTCGTACACCACTAGGGTTGCCAGACCGCTGTCTCAAAAATACCGGACACTAGTGTCGACTGTCGATGGCCCAAAAAGCCAAAATGGAAACATTAATAATTTGCGGTTTTGGGATCATTTAATAGGTTTAGTGAAATGTGTGAATTCAAAAAGTGCTATAGTCTGTAAATATCATTAATATTATTATTCATATGATCAAATCAAGACAAAAATGATGCGTTGCAACATTCGTATATTGAATATAGAATAAGATAGGAATTTCATTAAACATCCTTGCTTTATTATATTTTCAAAACATGGCATAATTATTAATGCAATAATATAATAAAATAATAATATTGTTTTTCTTCTGTCTGGTAATATTTCTGCTTATGCCATGTTTTCTGGAGAAAATTACAGTATTGCAAATATCAAAATATAGCAAGATTGTTGGCTTCCTTATGTCTCGTAAGACGACGGAATTTTCTGTGCTCCTGTGGAATTTCCGCGCATGGCTTTGCAGCCTTTGCTGCATTTCTGACACTGAAAGGTTGTATTTGTGGTTGGCTGATTTGCTCTCCTTTTCCTCTTAAGGCGATTTACGTCTGCGACCTGTTGCAGGTTTCTTTCTCCTGCTTCTAGCCCGGAAGTCAACGCCTGTCTCCATTTGTACTGTCCACAGCGAGTTCCTCCGAACTATTTATGTCAATGCCAATAGCTTTGAGGTCTCTCTTGCAGACATCTTTGTAACGGACGTGAGGCCGGCCTGTAGTCCTCTTTCCTTTGGCTTGCTCAGAATAGAGGATGTCCTTTGGGATTCTGCCATCCTTCAATCTGCGCACATGTCCCAACCATCTAAGCCGACGCTGGCAGAGAACAGTTGTCATGCTTTGTATTTTTGCCTGTTGTAGCACCTCATTGTTGGTGACATGGTCCTGCCAGGCGATTCCCAGGATGCGCGGAGACAGCGCATGTGGAAAGCTCCATTCTTGTCTGGAGTATAGTGTCCAGGATTCACTGGCATAAAGGAGGGTGCTTAGCACACATGCACGTACACAGTAATTTTGGTTCTGATGGTCAGTTTTTTGTTGTCCCAGACCCTTTTTGAGAACCTGACCAGAGTTGTGGAGGCCTTGCCAATCCTTATGTCTAGGTCGGAATCAATGGACAGGTTGTTGTTGATATTGGAGCCAAGGTATGTAAAGTGTTCCACGGCCTCAAGTTGGCAACCTTTGATGGTGATGTTGGGTGGATCAGCTTCCTGGGCCATCACGTTAGTCTTTTTGAGGCTGATGGTTAGGCCGAAGTTGCTGGCGGCCTTGGCAAATCGGTCCATTAGTCCATTAGGCTTTGCAAATCTGCGACTCTAATAGCAAGATTATGTCGCTAAAAATATTTTTTTGTTCATGTTAAGGGTTTTTAAACATCTCCCAACTATTATTTAAGTTCGAACTTTCTATTATTGTCTTTTTGAAGACTTTGACTAAGTACAATACTGTCACTACATTGCACAATAATCATCAGTAGTTTGAAATAATAAAACGCTAATTGACTTTATATTTATCACAAGACTCGGCTGCTTTCAATAATTTCTTGTTCTTAGAAATTTCCTCCTTAAATTCTGTGCAGGTATACGGTATATTAAAAAAAACACACACTTCTCACAGATTCAACGTACATCCGATTACGTTCATCAGTCTGTGAGGCGTTTAAAATTGTTTTGTAATGCCAGAAGGGATTAACGTTTAATTCTTTACGTGCTTCATTTATTTAATAAACGACAATTGGTGTTTTTTTTTATTACAATTCAAATTGCAAATTTCGATGCGTAATTAGATCAAACAGTCGATTATATAATCAAAAGATTTTAAGATTGCTTAAAAAAAGCCTACTAGTGTATTGAATTAAAGAACATTGAAAATACCGGACACATGCACGTCCGGTATTGCTTCAATTTTTTAACTGGACAAATAACGATAATACCGGACAGTCCGGTTAAAAACCGGACATCTGGCAACCCTATACACCACTTCAGCCCCTATGTTCTTCAGGGGCTCACGTCAAAATGGCGAAATAATAAGAGCGAAAACAAAAAAGGCGAAACAATATGAGCGAAAATGAAAAAGGCGAAAGCCAAAAAAGGCGCAATATAAAAACGGCGAAAACAAAGAAGGCGAAAACAATTAAGGCGAAAGATAAAAATGCGAAATCATGTCACGGTTAGGGATTAGTGTTAGAATTTCCTGAGTGGCATCGCTCATAACTTTAAACTCTCAAGTTTAGTATAGTCATAGATATTGCACTACATTATCATATTTAAATATTGTCACTACATTACTATTATTATGTGAACATTTGATTGAAAATTTTAATAAATTTGAATTTAATCTCATGTGCAATTGGTTCACTTGGTTTTACTTTTGCCCTTTTTAATCTTTTTAATTCGCCTTTTTTGTTTTCACCTTTTCATTTTCGCCCTTTTTTGTTTGCGCCCATTTTGGCTTTCGCCTTTTTTTACTTTCACTATTTTTGTTTTCGCCCTTTTGACATCGCTCTTTTTGTTTCGCCTTTTTTGTTTTCGCCTTTTTGACATGTAATCGTTTTTTTGGTTCAGTAACATTAGTATTTCATGACTTTAGATTCATGATTGGTTTTGAAGTTTTGGCATTAGAAATGTTCACTTATTTTGAATTTAGTTTCTTTATTTCTACTATTTTTTTTTAAAACTAGGTTTTTCTTTTATTTGGTTAAACTTAATTTTAACGTTTATAAATTTTAGAAGCTAATTGACAATCAGGAACTTGCCACCCCCAGCCCCTAACAATGTGCCGCTCTGAACATTCGAATGGCTTACGTTTCAAGTGGACAGGGTTCAGTAATTTTTGCCTTTACAACTGTAGCGGCTGTCAAATTTAAAGACGCAACTAATTTACCACCAGATCAGTGTCACGTTTTCATACTATTTCAGTCTCTGGTTTTTCAGTACAGTAGCATTAGTATCAGAAGAATGTATAGCCAATAAGGAGGTTGAAATTCTGGAAGAAGAAACGTTCACATACTTTAGGATAGTTCCTTTATTTCTTTTATTAATTTCGTAATTGTCTTTTCATTTATTCCGATAAAAAGCTTCACTTTCTTTTCAAAATTTTCCTTGTTAAAAACTTATTAACGCGTAGGAATTAGCCGCCCCTAGCCAAGTGCCATCCGGGGCAATAGCCCCCCCCCTTGCCCCTCCTCGCTACGCCACTGGAGATCACTGATTGCTTTTAGGGAGGAGAACGATTGTTTTCTGAGTGGAGGTCATTGTTTGTCGTCTGTATGTAGATTCAACTATTTTTTACCAATTGTGCTTTTTACGATCTATCATGGACATTCCTATAGATGCACCTGAATCCAACATACTTGAAGCTACCGTCACTTTACGTAGAAACTCTGATAAATGTACCCTTACTGATATGTTTAAGTTTACGAAAATGTGTCTACCAATCTATCCTCTTGCTGTGAAAGTTGAGAAGAAGACACAAAATATCTTGAAATAAAAAAATAAAACTAATTCCCTTTGTATCTCTTCAGGCGAAATCAAGAGTAAATAAAGTAAAGGCGAAAAGAGATACGATGAAGAGCGCCAAAGATATTTATAAGTTTCTCGCTTTGTTCAGGACAAGCGAGAACAGTCGGGTGAGTCGACATTAATTTCAAATATTTTATATTTTTTTAATATTACGTAACATGTATTATTTAGAAATAGTAATCTTATTAAAATTTAAAGTTGTGTATAATCGGTTCTCCGATTAGGGTTTTTCATTGTCGAGACTCGTTGTCACCCTCAAAAACTGTGATACCCAGAGTTGGAAACTCATCATCATTATCAGTGACACTACAGCCCATGAATGGCTCTGCCCTGCTCCATCACATCCTACCATTCTGAACGATCCATGGCTTTCCGCCTCCTAGTGCAAACCTTTAACTGGTGTAAATCCCTCTCTAAATTATCAGTCCGTCTCAACCGTTGGGCGACATGTGTATCCTCTGCCCATAAGCATTGAGTGACATGTGTGTCCTATGCCCATAGGCATTGAGTGACATGTGTGTCCTATGCCCATAGGCATTGAGTGACATGTGTGTCCTATGCCCATAGGCCTTGGGTAACATGTATGTCCTCTGCCCATAGGCCTTGGGCGACATGTGTGTCCTATGCCCATAGGCCTTGGGCGACATGTGTGTCCTATGCCCATAGGCCTCGGATGACATGTGTGTCCTATGCCCATAGGCCTTGGGTGACATGTGTGTCCTATGCCCATAGGCCTTGGGCGACATGTGTGTCCTATGCCCATAGGCCTTGGGTGACATGTGTGTCCTCTGCCTATAGATTTCAGTCTGAATATCACTTCTGCTACTCTACACTCCGACATCTTTACAATATGTCCTGACCAGTGCAATCAGATTTTTTTTAAATTGTCGCGCCTATGGGTGAATCTTCTTTGTACAGCTGGTATACATGGCCGGTCTTAGGCCACTGCAACCTATGCGGCCGAAGTGGGCCCCGCGATTTCTTAGGCCCCGCCTATCTTAATTTTTCACTCATTATACTTACTAATTCCTTATCCTTACCCAACCTGGGCCCCGCCCAATCCGTTTCGTATACTAAGCCGCATAGGGCCCTACAAGACGTCCCTGCTGGTATAGACCTTGGTTGGTACTGATTCTCAAAACTTAATTTTCCATCACTGTGCCGGATGTTCTTCTGAAGATTTTCCTCTCCCAGGTGTTGAGATGGTTCTCTGCATTTCTTGGTAAGGATCCCAGCCTCACTAGCGTACGTTAGTACTGCTATTGTGATAATGGTGCATATTGTCTTCTTTGTTCCCCCTGAGAGTTTTTTTTTCTTCCGATGAGCTTTTGTTGGTTGAAATAGAAACAGTTGTGCGGTTGACCTCTCCTTCACCCCGCTATTATTTTAGTGTGCTCGTTTATAGTTGCTCCTAGATATTTGCATGTAGCAAATCTCTCACATTTGTGGTGGTTAATAGTTACTCCTAGATATCTGAATATTGCCTCTCTCAAATATGTGGTTGTTTATATTAGATGTTGTCAATAGCGTGGTTGTTTATATTAGATGTTGTCAATAGCGTGGTTGTTTATATTAGATGTTGTCAATAGCGTGGTTGTTTATATTAGATGTTGTCAATAGCGTGGTTGTTTATATTAGATGTTGTCAATAGCGTGGTTGTTTATATTAGATGTTGTCAATAGCGTGGTTGTTTATATTAGATGTTGACAATAGCGTGGTTGTTTATATTAGATGTTGTCAATAGCGTGGTTGTTTATATTAGATGTTGTCAATAGCGTGGTTGTTTATATTAGATGTTGTCAATAGCGTGGTTGTTTATATTAGATGTTGTCAATAGCGTGGTTGTTTATATTAGATGTTGTCAATAGCGTGGTTGTTTATATTAGATGTTGTCAATAGCGTGGTTGTTTATATTAGATGTTGTCAATAGCGTGGTTGTTTATATTAGATGTTGTCAATAGCGTGGTTGTTTATATTAGATGTTGTCAATAGCGTGGTTGTTTATATTAGATTTTGTCAATAGCGTGGTTGTTTATATTAGATGTTGTCAATAGCGTGGTTGTTTATATTAGATGTTGTCAATAGCGTGGTTGTTTATATTAGATGTTGTAAATAGCGTGGTTGTTTCCTGACATTATCGTATATTTTTTTCCTCTAAACAACTACATCAAGACTAGCTTTGACTGAGTCATTGTCTAATTCCACGAATGCTTTAATTCTATCATTACTGTCTCTAGCCAGCTGCTCTATATTCTCTGCGCATGCCAGGAACTGCAATATGTTTGAAACTCATGGAGATAAAAATGAAATTTATTTTAAAATAAATAAAACCTCGTCAATTTTTACCACCAACAACTTTGGGGAAACTTTTAAAAAAATATAATATTCTTGAAACCAACAGGCTTATAAAATGTATATATTTATACGGTTTTATTTCTAATACATTTTGACCCATGTCAAATTCTTAAGTAGCTAGTGCGACATCTTTACGATTATTCCTTTAGCTTAAAAGTTTGTGAGGTGCCAAGCGGGTGATAATTCTGTGGCTTTTTTTCCTTTATTTTTTAACGCAATTTCCCTTGGGAATAGAGTTTATACATTTGAAATGCCCGGCCTGTCTTTTCGAGCTTTGAAGAGCAACTCCTCCTGAACCATACCAGATAGAGGTTTGGGTCTTTTGAAAATATGTTAAGGAGGTCCCAGAGATGTGCCCGGGTTAAAAAAATTAAAGAAAAGGTTTACTGGATTTCCTGGAAAATCCTAAAAGCCTGAAAAAATATCAGTATTTTGTCGATTTTTCCACAACCATAACATCTATCGGGTTGAAACAAACGATAGCTAATAATATTTAGAACAATGTTGGAGAAGGAATTTTTTGAAAAATTACTTTTGGTTCGACTCCCGTAATTTTAGAAACTATTTGTAGATAGCATTTGTTTTGTTTAGTTTCAGAATTATTGATTTGAAATTACTTTTAATGTAATCTTTAATGATAGTTAATGGGGTTTTCCCGCTTAGTGAATGCTAATGTTAGACTGTTGCGAGGTGCGCATTATATTGACACATTCTTGGTGTGGCACTAGAATGATTTCCCTTGAATTAAAAAAAAAGGAAATTCTTTGTTGGAAATATCGTTTAAATACTCATTCGAGTTTCTATTACTTGTTTTGTTCTTAATAAGGAGAAGTAAAGATATAAACCCTCTTTCTCTATAAGTAATGTAAAATTATTTTTTAACAGATGTACTTTGCAACAATGAGATTCACAGACAGACCATGTAATATAAAGGTGTATCCCTTCGTCGGAGAGGAGGCTTATGAAAAGTCAGAAAATGTAACTTTAATTAAAGTTATTTTTAAAAAATGTATTTGTACATCTCGAACATTCTTATTAAATTTCTAGGTTTAGATGCTGCCTTGAAAAAAAAACATCAACAGAAAAAAACAACATAAATTAATATTTGGAAAGTATCTATAAAATAATAAATTCCTCTTCTCAATCCTTTTAGTATTTCAGCTTGTACCCCCCCCCCTTCATTTTTTCTCTCTAGATTACCCTCGACAATTTTATCTCTACATGTACACAGTGGCGTAGCGAGGGGGGGGGCAGGGGGGACATATGTCCCCGGGCGCCACGTTAGAGGGCGCCAAAATGAGCATTAAAAACTAATTATTTAATTTTATTTTGATGTAAACTAATGTATCCTAAGTACGTTTGAAAGATTGAATTTTGGAGCTCAACAAATATCTTCGTTATAAAACAGTTGGTAACCACGATTTTGGCGCCCCCATTGAGCATTAAG
The DNA here is from genome assembly GCA_944989445.1 of Ampullaceana balthica. Taxonomy (NCBI): domain Eukaryota; kingdom Metazoa; phylum Mollusca; class Gastropoda; family Lymnaeidae; genus Ampullaceana; species Ampullaceana balthica. The sequence continues at coordinate 236,076 of CALYLW010000818.1, read as the reverse complement.
GGGCGCCATTATACTAGTAAACAAATTATACTTCCACAAATCCAAGCTCAAATTCAAATGAAAAAACAACGTTGGCGCGATATTTTGAAAAGAATAATTACCTGTATTAAGTTTCTAGTTTCACAAAATTCGGCACTGCGTGGCTAGGAGGAACATCTGCATAATGACGAGGATAAAAATGTTGGAAAATTTCTCTCTGTGATCAAACTCGTTGCTCATTATGATTAACTTTTAGAAAAACACCTTCAACATTCCCGATAAAGTCCAGGTTCAGTATCTTATTTATCATCGGAAATCCAAATGAATTTATCCACCTACTTACATCGACTGTAAGGAATCAGCTGTTGAGTAAAATCAGGAGAGAAAAAAAAAGTACTACGGTAATTGACTCATCACCCGATATAGTACACCAGGAATAGTTCTCTCAAGTCATCAGATTTGTGGATGTGGATTTTCAAACTAAAAATGTAGCCATCAAAAGATCATTTTTAGGTTTTGTTCAGATACATTCCAAAGACGCAGCAAGCCTTGAAAGAATTGTCGTAGAGAAACTGGAATCTGACTAACAAACCGCTAGCCAACTGGCGGTCACAATGGTATGACAAATCAGACAATTCTGATGTAATGACTGGGCCTTCAACAGCGAATATGTGCCAGAAATCACAGAGCATTGTTCGTCAACCGAATCAAGCACAGCTTAAACTTACCAGGAGTTCACACATCTAAACAGGATCTAGTTGTTATCACGTTTTTTGGAACAGTTGAAAATATATATTTGATTTTCTCACGTTCAACAACTCGTTGGAGGAATTAAAAAGACTTGTGCCAATCACAATGAAGAGGGAATCTGAAACACGCTGGAGTGCACGATCATAAGCTGTTAAAGCCATTTATGAAGGACTAGATGACCTAGTAGGGCTGATGGACAAATTATCAGAAGATGCAACTATGACGCGGACACCAGAAGTGATGCAGAAACTTTACTGGCAGGTATATTAAACTTTAACCTCCTAGTTTTGTTACATTTCTGGAACATTATACTTGGGAAAATTGATCGTGTCCAGAAACGGTTGCAGGATTCTACGATGAATTTCAAGGAAGCAGCATATAATCTTGAACCGCTGGACCAAGAACTTGTCAATATTCGCGATAATTTGAGCCAAGTTGCGGTAGACAATAGAAAAACAAGATGCACAACTTGGGGAATCGAGGTTGACAACATCGGAGGATGCCTGGAAAATTAGCAAAAGGTGCAGGACCTTCTGCAGAAGAAGAAATTGCACGTGTTATGAACAGCGTAATTGATAGGCTCCAACGGGAGATGTCAATACGGTTTTTACGTCTAAGAAACCTAAACACCAAATTTTGATTTTTACTAGACGTCATAAACTTTCTCGCGTAGACTAAGGTCGATACACTTCGTCAAAAGTGCTTACATTTTGGAAATTTCTACGATACTGACGTCAATGATCACGAATTGTGCACAGAAATCGGAGACTGCAAAATACTGCTCAGTGCCCGGACTGAAGTCCTATCGGAAAACTCCTTTGGATCTTCTTGGTTTTATGGTTTGTATGGAGATGACGTATTTTCGAATCTGCACATTTCATTGCATATACTTCTAACAATTGCCGTTTCAATTGCAAGCTATGAGCGGTCCTTCAGATAAAATGATGCGTCTTTGGTCTTATTTACGTGCTTCAATGGGACAAGATCGTCTAAGTGATCTTGCACTCCTTAGCATCGAAAGAGAAACAATGAGAATATTAATTTTGACAACGTGATTGACGAGTTTGCGACAGTCAAATCAAGGAGGATCAATTTGTTGTAGACTATGTCTATTCCAGTCATTTATAATTAGTAGAGTATATATATATATTTTTTTAAAATAAATTGTTTACAATCGTATAGATAATTATTAGTCTGTATTTCTATTTCATTAAAATACCAGATGCTTCGAAAATGAACAATATAAACCGTACAATTTCAAATTTTTCTTGGGGGCTCAGTAAGGCCCCAGAATTTGTCGGCCCGAGAAGGGGCGCAGATTTTGTGCCATGTCCCCGGGCGCAGATGACCCTAGCTACGCCACTGCATGTACACAATGGTATACCTTGGGTTAACTCGACCCAGACGAGTATAGTTTTTCAATAACCATTGAATGACAACTTCATTATGAAGATTTCGAAAGCCCACCCCTCAAAATACCCCCCCCCCAAAATCCACGCCCTTCCCGAGCCTCTTTACGTGATACAACGTTGTTCAAAAAGGCAATCTCTTGGTTTAGATAGTCGGCTGTGTCTCCGTCAAGATCCGATTAAAAGTACGGGCTTGGTAAGGTGCATATGTGCTTCATTGTCACTTAATAACACTGACATGTAGTTTTTATAATGTGTAATTAGAATTAGGCTAAGGTTCCATGTCTTTGAATTAACTCAAGAGAACATCCTGTATCTTTTAAACATCTCATTAGATTATCATCAAAGTTAGTGATGATTTTACTGATCACCTTCACGTAGAGTCAAGTATAATAATAATAATAATAAATTGATAATTTATATAGCGCTGTATCCCAGCAAGGAACTGGGCTCACAGCGCTTTACATTAAGGTGTTAACATGCATATAAGTAATAAATTAGCATTCATACCATAACAACCACATTAATTCAAGAGTTTAAATGTTCTGTAAGCTGCAGCTCTCTAGCCGTTCAGTTACAATATCCAATTTTTTTTATTTTCATTATTTTTAAATCCCTTATATTAACTTCACCGCCTTGTCTCTCTTTCTGCCTGTTTGTCGTTGAACCGCAGAAAAAAGTGACCCACTTCCCGTGATCCTATCGAGCTGAAATTTTGCACATAGACTTGTGTCCCCCAACAATGTATTGTATCAAAATTTCAGATTGATCGAATGTACCATAATTAAATTAATAATTCTTTAGTTTATCTCTATGTATCTCTATGTAGCATGTGTAACGTCTGCTATACTTAACCTCTATGGGTCAATGGAGTTTCACTTCAGCCCTCGAGATTTCACAGGGGTCTGTCGCGTGGTGCGTGTTATATTGAACATAATCAATACTTTTAAATATGTCTCATATGTAAGGGATTTATAGTCAAAATCTTTGTTTTTATGAGTTGTTTTTTTTAAATCAAATTTTGTCGTGTTTCAGGAAGCGATAGTCTTAGACCTTCTTGCGGAATCACAGTTCATCGTGAAGCCTCTGGAGTATTTCAAAACACTTGCAAGTTGCTTTCTGAGTTATTTTGTGTGTTAAGAGAGTGTATACTGTTGGAACACATATAGACCTCGTAACTGATCAATGACATGGATTAACAAAAATTGGCACTATAAACAATATCAAAGTTTTTGAAGTGACTAGAAATATACATTTTTTGTAGAGGAAAGTTACATAACGCTGTATTTAAATCGCGTAAATTATATAAATTACTAGCGTATCACCCGTCAAAAATGACGGAAGTTTTCAGCTGAAATCTATTTATTTTATTAAAAAATGTACTTTTTTTTTAGGGTGCCTACGGTGCCGACCTTTTTCAAAAGCCCAATTAACTTGTTCTTATTTTGATAAATACGAAATATTAAACCTTCTGAAATGTACACAAAGTATTTTATAATAGGGGTTGTAGGGCGCCTACGGCGCCCCCTTTGGTTTTTTATTTTATAATTAACCACAATCAAATCCTCTTTTTAAATACTTTATATTAACTCGTGGTGTCTGGTTGCACCCTTGCTAGTCGCCAAAACTTTGGATCAATTTTTAACCCACTTCCTCGTAAGCTATAGAGCTGAAATTTTGCAGGCAGTTTTGTACCGATGATAAAAACAATGTATCAAAATTTCAGATCAATCGCGTTTACCGTAATTAAATTATTTATTTTTTAGATTATTTTATTTATTCCTATGTATCATGTTATTTTTTTAGAAAGAGCGTCGCGGTGCGTATTATATTGAACAACCTTTCTGTTGCGCAATAAGGTGCGTATTTTATTGACAACACTTTTCATAAACATATTCCTGATCGGTGCGCATTATATTAAACCTGTTTTATGACACAACTACAATTTTCTATTTTTTCGATGGTCTTGCGCTGCGTATTATAATGAACATTCTTTTAGTTACGTATCGTACATAAAGAATTTAGTCAAAAACTTGGTTTTTTACGGGATTTTTTTTATTACATGTTCCCTTTTCCAAAATTAAAATATGAGCTAAAACAATGACGTCATATAATATTTTTTACAGCGCATCTTTAATTTGCACACCTTTTGATACATTGGTGCAGTAATTTGGTGCGCTGCTTTCTAAAATTAGTAGCGTCAGGACTGACACTACGTGACATTGCAAATTGCATTGTTTAATATATATATATATATATATATATATTAGGGCTGTTAACGATTAATTTAAAATTAATCGTTAACTTTTGAAAAATTAACGATTAATTAATCGTTAATTTCGATTAAAGTTAAGGCCAAAATTTGAAATTTTGGGTGTCATAAGTAACATTTATTAACCGTTCTTGTCGACAAAATCGAAATAACACTGGGATGTCTTCTTTAAATACATCTTTTAACCAACTACGCAAACAGACAAGTGTATTAACATTATTTGGTTCAAGTGATGAGCGGGTCTCATTGACAATATAACCAGCCGAGCTGAGCAATCGTTCACATAGCTTTAGATTGTTTGAACTGAAGTTACTGATGCTGTAGTGCAGGGGTTTCTAACCAGTGGTGCATGCACGCCCAAGGGATGCATGAGCAGTTTCCAGGGGGTGCATGAACCATTCAGAGAAAAAAAAAGAAAAAGTTGGAAGAAAAAAGAGAAGGAAAAAAAAAGGAAAAAAACCTGATAATCTGAAAATGTAAACCATAAGCAAGACATGCCGCTTTAAAGGGCGCCCATATACAACCTTTATACTCGTTCGCGCATCGTTCTGCGCATGTGGAAAACTGACGGAAAAGCTTTTTCGCAAAATGAACAGTTCGCTCTACGTGTTCCTCGGAATTTAGTGTTTTAAGTAACAGTTTTCTAAAAATAATTTAATTTTGTCATCAATTACGTCAGATATATGTCTTCCGGTGACCCTCTAACTGTTTTGAGAGGATGTAAACGTAGGGATTTTTTTTCCTTCACAAGGTCTTAAAAACATTAATAAATTAATTGTAAGCCAATATTCGTCATTGAAACCTAAAAACTTGAGTTGAGCATCCAATTCCGGTCATTAAAAACACCAACTTGGTCAGTTAAAAATGTGCCTCTAACTGGTACGACTTTCCGATTGTCGTTAATAAATAATAAAAGAGAGAGAGAGATGAAACACAAAAGCCTATGTGCTTCCTCTGTGGAAAAATCCTGTGCAATGACAACATGAAGCCTGTTAGACTCCGATAGCACTTCAATTCATCCAATTCAAGGGCAGTCTTGAGGTCTTCAAGCAGAAGAGAGTTTCGCTTCTTGACCTCAGGTACGTTGCCCAAGCTTGGATTTTCTTTGTCACAGAAACCTGCACTGGAGGCATCATTCAAGGTTGCATATCTTATTGCAAAGAACAAGATGCCCCACACCATTGGAGAACTTTGGTGAAGCCTTGTGCTCTGGAGATGGTGGAACTGATGTGTGGTCACCAGCAGAGGAAGCAGGTTGAGAAAGTTCATTTGTACAATGACACTATTCATTCCAGGATTAGTGCCATGGCTGCAGACACTCTGGATCAAGTCTTGTGCGAGATGAGAAGCAGTCGTTTTAAATTTAGCATGCACTGATGTAGGACAATGCAGTCAGATTCTTGTATTTCTGAGATATATTCTCAGTTGATTGCTGAAGGAAGAATTTCTCTTTTTTAAGCCACTCCTAACTACTACCTGCTGATGTGTTGCAGCTAGTCAGGGCATTCTTCACTGAAAACCAGTTTAACTGGACTTCAAGAATTTCTTCAATTTGCACAGGTGATGCTCCCTCCATGCTCGGTAATAAGTCGGGATTTTCAGCACTGCTAAAGAAAGAAGTTCCAGATATTGTCACTACACACTGTATCCTTCATCGTCAGGCCCTGGCATGCAAAACTCTATCTCCAAACTTGAAGTCAGTTCTTTCTACTACAGTCAAAGATGTAAAATTTATTCCCTCACATACCTTGAACCACTGCCTCTTCAAGTTGTTCTGTCATAAGGTGGTCTCTGAGCATGAAGTTCTGCTCTACCACACTGAGGTGCGCTGGTTGTCTAGGGGACAGATACTTTCACGTTTAGTAGAACTGAGAGTGGAGCTTGCCATTTTCTTGCGAGAAAAAGAGAGTTACTTTGCTGAAAATTTTGACTGTACAAATTTCATTCATTACTTGGCATACATGGCTGACATCTTCTCCATCTTGAATGAGTTGAATACATCTCTCCAAGGACCTGATGGGGCTGTAATGGATGCTTTTGAGAGATTGCAAGCCTTCCTTAACAAAGTGCCACTATTCCAAAGACGACTACAAAAGTCCAACTTGGCCAACTTTCTACTCTTGGGTGAACTTGTAATATCTGGTGCAGAAGGAAGCACTGAGGGATCACTGCCTGAAATAAATCAAAGGGGAAATATCAGAGCAGCTTTCAAGATTGCAAAAGTCCTTTGTTGGGTATTTCTGTCAAGAAATGGCTAGGAAAGACCTTTTGATTCGCAATCTTTTTCTCTGTGACTTGGACAACATTGATGACAGTGACTTTGCTAAAGATTACCTGATTAATTTGAGAACAAGAGAAGTACTGAGGAGTGCTTTCAGTTGCAATACCTTGATTGAATTTTGGTGCGCCCAGATAGATTCCTAACCACTTCTAGCCAAGAGGGCAGTACTGACTCTCCTTACATTTGCAACAACCTATCTCTGTGAAGTAGGATTCTCCACACCTTTGACGATTAAAACCAATGAAAGGAACAAGTTGAATGCAGAGGATGACATGAGAGTTGCTTTGTCTAAAACATTCCCCAGATTTAAATCGCTGATTGATCATAAGAAGCAGCAGAACTCTCACTAAATTCTCTGTTGCCTATTGTCAAAGCTGTTGTGTTCTTAAAATAAACATAGTTTATTATGCATTTTCTGCAAATTTAAAGAGGGGCTGCATGAACTTTTTTGGGCATCTGATGGGGTGCATGGACCCCAAAAGGTTAGGAACCAATGCTGTAGTGGATGTTTGGTTTGCAGGTGATATGTAAGCGAAATGTTAAAACCATGGTAGCAATGATTCCTTTAAGCAGCGCCGCTGCGCAGATTTTGACCGATGCCAAGCAGGAGTTTAGAATCACCGCGCGGCAAATTTTGTAAAATATTGCACACAAAATGGACGTTTTGTAACTTTGCACACGAGTTTCTTTTTTTAATTTGCACACGGACCAACGAAGCTTAGACTTAGATGGAACATTGCATGGTAGGCAAACGATTTCTCTCAATGGACACAATAACCTTTATCAACATTTTGAACATTCACGTAAGTGAATAGTTTAAAAACAAAATTTTCGTGTAATCGTCCGGAAATTAGTTTATATTTATCGGTCGAAATATTTTACTTTTTGACTTCAACTACATTTATAAGCGGTGGGTCGATTTATCGTTAAATTATTTTTTTTTAACGATTAATCGATAAACTAATCGTTAATTTCCGCAGTCCTAATATATATATATATATATATATATATATATATATATATATATACAGGGGCGGATTAAGACTGCTCGGGGCCCCTGGCTGCAATTCAAACTGGGGCCCTGTCCAGGCACCGTAATTTTAAATAAAATGATCACTAGCAGTCTAATATAAGACTGTGTAACTTATAATGCAGGGTGTAATAAGACAAAAAATTAAATAGAAGTCATTAAATTAATATAAAGTTACACGAATCCACACTTCATTAAAATATTGATTATTATTTATTTTAATCTTTAGAACCTTCGTTTGCGAACTTTTCTCACGGCGAGATTTTTAATCAAGTCAGTAAAAATTAAGTGAGCTTACGATTTCCTATTCAATGTTCATTAGAGAGAGTGCTGACTCAGTCTTTGTTGTCCTATGCAACTTCTAATTTCATAATTTATTTTTTTCAACTTTGAAAATGATCGCTCTCAGCTGCACTTTTATGTCATCAACGGGAGATACATGCGAAGTGCAATGTGTAAATTTGGAAAGGACTGTGTAAAATTTAGCTCATTCAAAAACAGCAACATATTTAGCTCTGTGCATGTATTTTGAGTTTCACATTGTGCTACTTCCTTTTCCTGACCCTGGGGCTGGACAATAAACTTTTTGAAGAGTTCTGAAAATGATACTAATTCTGAAGGAAAGCAGTCTTCGAAATCACTATAATATTCTTCCATTAACTTGGCTGCTGCCCCTCGGATGGCATCATTGCTGACCTCCGTAAGGTTTGTAAGAAAACCACATTTCTCATTGATGCATTTATATGCATCTAACTGATGTTGTAGGGCTGGAGAAAGTTTGTCAATGAATACCAGAAATACCTCAACCTTGAATTTTTGTATCGGAGAAAATACTGTTTCGGCTAATGTCTCTTCATCAAGATGACACTTTCTCTTTCTTTAATCACACTGAAGATTGTTTATACTCTTTCTCCACGGACATATCCTTTCCTTTTTCTTCATAGAAATCAAATTCAGAACGCTGTCTTTTAACAAACTCAAGAAGATATTTCAACAAATGTATCTTGAAGAGATGCATTCATTTTCTTAAAACATTTTAAAATTGTGTCCCAAATTTCATGTAAAATATCGAGTTTCAGTTGTTCAAGTTCCTTCCGAAATGCTTCAAGTCGACTGTCAGGCGGCTGATTGTCGTCAGTTGCCAACTCTTCCAGTCCTGCAATATTCCGATGGTATTATTTGTTAGCAGATCTTACAGCATCATGTCGGGCTGACCATCTTGTTTCAGACAAGGCTTTGTTAACATGTAACCTTTTCGATTGTTTTTGAAGACCCTGCCAACGATGAATAGATGCAACAAGCCAGGTATAAAGATTTTCAGAATAAAAAAATAAGTAAATAATAATGTTTAAAAATCTGGTTGCAGCAGGACAACCTTCTGCTGCACTTTTCCCAACCAAATTACGGGAATGTGCTGTGGACGGCACATAATGAGCAACAATGCACTTCTCACGAAGGATAGTCTGGACTCAGTTTTTCTTCCAACGTATACTTGCAGCATTGTCGTATGACTGTCCACAGCAATCTTGAATTTTTATGTGAATTTCTTCCAAAATATTAAAAATATTTTGGACAATTCCTGATCCAGTATGGGAATTAATTTGTATTAACTTGATGAATCGCTCAACAGGAATGAATGGTATTTAGCTAATAACGGAACGCAACATGTAATTCAGGTTAATTAGGGACACCGATATTTAATGTACATACAGAAATCACCTATGACCCTCTCGTAAGCCGACCCCCCCCCCAACATTTTGCCCTAGATTTTGCCCCCCCCAAAAAGTCGGCTTTAGAACGAGGATATACGTTATTAGTATTTAATTACATATTTATTCTAATATCTACGTCTGTCTGTAGGTCGAAGCGTCGAAACTCGTAAACAGTGTAATAACTTGGAAGTTGGTCAAAAATTCGATTATTGAATTATGCTCTACTATGTCAAAGATTTTTGTCGTAAGTTCTCCAAACTAAATAGAAGTTGATTGTTTTTCTAAAGATAGGTTTCCTATGATATTATTACAAATGATGACGATTTTTGGTATTTCACACTCTTCGACATTTTCTCTTGATAAGTAGATGAGATTTTATTAATTTATTTATATTTTCAAGGCTTCATGCAAACATTTGCCCACCTTTATTAAAGAAAATAATAATTTTGGGGGCCCCTAAATCATCGGGGGCCCCTGGCTTTAGCCCGTTCAGCCCCCCCCTTTAATCCGCCGTAGTATATATATATACTAACCCCGTCCAAGGACGTTCCGCCACCGTTTGGTGGCATGTTGTAACTCCCCTCCAACAGCCGTCTCGACCACGTCAAAAATACTATTCATTATAGTTAAAATAAATAACTCGTAAAAACAGAGCCTTTAACTATAAATCCCAACGCGCATAACTCAAAATAAAGTCTTGGAAGAAATACTGCACCAAAAATAACTCGTTTTGAACGTCCGCGTAAACGTGTTCAATATGATTGCCTGTCGGAGTCATGTGTGTTTGAGGAACCAATCGCTATTGATGACCGGACAGAAAATTGCCTTTTATTATATAGGACGAGCAACAAAACCCGTCCAAGAACATTCCGCCACCGTTCGGTGGCATGTTGTAACTCCCCTCCAACAGCCGTCTCGACCGGCGTACATGTGCATCACGTCAAAAATACTAATATATTGTTAAAATAAATAACTCGTAAAAACAGAGCTTTTGACTATAAATCCCAACGCGCATAACTCACAATTAAGTCTTGGAAGAAATACTGCACCAAAAATAAATCGTTTTGAACGTCCGCGTAAACGTGTTCAATATGATTGGCTGTAGGAGTCATATGTGTTTGAGGGACCAATCGCTATAGTTGACTGGACAGAAAATTGCCTTTTATTATATATATATATATATATATATATATATATATATATATATATATATATATATATATATATATATATATATATATATGTTACAGGCCATGTGTGAAATCAGGCATTCTATAGAATGCCGAGGCATTGTATATTATGCCTGATGGTTTCAGGCAAAGTATGTAATTTGTAAAACTTTTGCATACTTTGCCTATGCAATATATGGAGTGCAGGATTTCGTTTAAGCAACTTGTAATTAAAAAAACCAGTAAAAAAACCAAGTTTGTGACTATAAATCCTTTATGTACGAGACGTAACTAAAAGAATGTTCATTATAATACGCAGCGCAAGACCATCCAAAAATACAAAATTGTAGTTGTGTCATTAAACATATTTAATATAATGCGCACCGATCAGGAATATGTTTATAAAAAGTGTTGTCTATAAAATACGCACCTTTTTGCGCGACAGGAAAGGTCATTCAATATAACACGCACCGCGACACTCTATCTCAAAACTTTAACATGATTCATAGAGCTAAATATAATAATCTAAAAATTCAATAATTTAATTACAGTACATGCGATCGATCTGAAATTTTGATACATCGTTTTTATCATTGGCACAAAACTGTCTGCAAAATTTGAGCTCGCTAGCTTACGAGAAAGTGGGTTAAAGATCGATCCAAAATTTTGGCGACAAGGGTGCAAGCAAGCAGACACCACGAGTTAATATAAAGGCAAAGTATGAAATTTGTAAAACTTTTGCATACTTTGCCTACGCAATATATAGAGTGCAGGATTTCGTTTAAGTAACTTGTAACAAAAAAACCCCCGTAAAAAAACAAGTTTTTTGACTATAAATCCTTTATGTACGAGACGTAACTAAAAGAATCTTCATTATAATACGCAGCGCAAGACCATCCAAAAAAAAATTGTAGTTGTGTCGAAAAACATGTTTAATATAATGCGCACCGATCAGGAATATGTTTATAAAAAGTGTTGTCAATAAAATACGCACCTTTTTGCGCTACAGGAAAGGTTGTTCAATATAATACGCAATGCGACAATCAATCTCAAAAATTTAACATGCTACATAGAGATAAATAAATTAATCTAAAAATGCAATAATTTAATTACAGTACCTGTGATCGATCTGACATTTTGATACATCGTTTTTATCATTGGCTCGAAACTTCCTGCAAAATTTCAGCTCGCTAGCTTACGAGAAAGTGAGTTAAAAATCGATCCAAAGTTTTGGCGACAAGGGCGCAAGCAGGCAGACACCACGAGTTAATATAAATGATTTAATTTTAAAAAACCCGTAAAAAACCAAGTTTTTGACTATAAATCCTTTATGTACGAGAAGTAACTAAAAGAATGTTTTAACTCTAAGTTTTATTGATATATATTGTGATCGAATGTGGGATTTAATGTGAGATATAAAATTTGATCAACTAACACAAAATTTCTGAGTCCTCCTGTGTGACTTTTTATTTTGTGACTAAAAAATTATTTTCTGCTTTTTCATGCGAGATTCTACATTCCTCACTGCAGCTGGGCCTCATCTTTTTAAAAAAGTTTTTTTGTTCATTTTATTTTTTACTTTTACGCGTTAACAAAAGATTTGTAAAACTTAATTTCATTCATGAAGTCCTATTAAATGTCCTGTTAGCCAAGTTCATCTAGAAACGAAATTTGTGAGCAAAATGTGTCATTTTCTATAAATATAAACTTACACATTCTTAACGCCTTTCCATATGTGCGCTGTTCCACTTAGCAGAAAAAATATTTTTTTCACAACACATGGATTGTATATATAAGACATTCTATGATTTCGCTTGTTCTTTCTGGAATGATTTTCTATGTACACTACACATATCATATACACAACACGACTATGCATCACGGGAAGTGTGTCATTTTTTCCTTTGGTTTTTCCGCCCGACCGACCGCCTGCGAACCCAAAAGACGACGGTGAAGTTAATATAAGGGATTGAATTAGACAACCCCATAAAAACAAAGGAAGTTAATATAAGGGATTGAATTAAACAACCCCGTAAAAATTAAGTTTTTTACTATAAATCCCTTATATATGAAACATAACTAAAAGTATTTATCATGCCCAAACGCGACAAACATTTACAGACTGAGATTGCCTTAAATACCCTTTGTTGTAAAACGGAAAAAGTTTTGGTCACGGATGGTTGAACTTAACTCAGCGTGACGCGTAAAATGTCAACAAAAGCTTGCCGCTACATACAGAGATAAACTAAAAATGCATTAATTTAATTACGGTACATTCGATCGATCTGAAAATTTAATAGCTTTATCCTCCTCACAAGCCAAACCTACTGTGAAAATTTCAGCTCCCTAGCAAGTCAGAAAACGTGTTTACGAGCGTTTTGAAAAAGTTGACGACAGAACCGGATGAGTTGAATCCGGAATCCTTCACGAGTTAATAGGATAGGGGCCTCAAAAACATTTTTGTTTAGGCAGGCGCGTCTAACTTAATAATAATTATACGAGGGAAAAGTATGTAAGTATTAATAAATTGAAAAAATAAATAAAAATATTTTCTTAAATTTTAATCGATCAAATTAATTTTAATTGATTAAAATTGTTACTGGTTAAACTATTAATTAATTGTTTATGTCACAGCTGTAATATATATATATATATATATATATATATATATAATATATATATATATATATATATATATATATATATATATATATATATATGGGCTGGTACTAATTAAACATTTTTCTCCCATTAATCGGGAAAAATTTATTCGACTAAACGATTAATTTCGATTAGTTATATTTTTATAAGGCATATTTAGATCCCGTTAAGCTGTTATACATTATTTCGCGAAATTGGTTAATTCGCGGTAATTCCATTGCTCCAAGATTTTGTGACGTAACACAGCAAGTTCTGTTCTGGTTTGCGAGAAATAATGAATAAAACATTTTTGTTTACGCGTGCGCCTCTAAATAAATAATAATAATTATACGAGGAAAAAGTATGTAAGTAACAAAAAATATTAATTATTAATAAATTAGAAAAAAAATATTAGAAATATTTTCTTAAATTTTAATCGATCAAATTAAAGCCAAAAATAAAAATTTATGATGTCACTTTTCTTTTTGCGTTTTTGGTTAAAAGATGAAATATAAATGACATTCCAGTGTTATTTAGATTTTCAACAAGAACGTTTAATAAGTGTTACTTATGACGTCATTAATTTTTATTTTTAGTTTTAATCGAATTAATCGCCAATTATTACAAAGTTAAATACATGTATATATAAATATTTGACTTACGCTGTTTATTTTACTTTATATGGCTTATTTAATATTTATAAAAGTTTGGTATACTATTTTAGAAAATAAAGACGAATAGTATTCTCAAAATTTAATTATTTTGTGGTTAAATGATTTTTATATATATGCAAATATTTCAATTTCACTGTAGGAATATGAATGCAATAACACTAGTAATTAAAAGAACTTCTGTCATTATGTCAGATGTGCATTAAAATTGTAAATCCCGGCAGCGCCGCACCACAAAGCACATTGTCATGTATTGATATAGTTATTATAAAACTATAATTCAGTTAACTTAATTAGGAAACTTATACTATGGATCTTAATATTTTTTTAAAAGTTTAATAAAATATCATTTAAAATTATATGAGACTTATTATTATTAATTTATGTTACTTTAAAATTTCTTTAAACGAATCTTAAAAGAGTCTATAGAAATATAAAATTCTTACGACAAAATAGATTTTAAAATTGCATTCATTTTAAATTTAGTAAACTATAAATATTTTATACTTACTTAAGTATATAACCATGTTTAACATAATTTGTGGTGGTGTTGTGTGTAAACATTAATTCTATACTAGTGGTACACCACTTGACCTCGATTCCCTTAAATAGAGAAATTGCCAATTCCCCTTCTACCAATAAACCCATAGTCCAAGATTGGTCAATTTATGGGCCACATGCGGCCCGCAAGAGTATATTATGCAGCCCGTATGCATTTACATGTTGCGATCCTATGTCGATGTTAATTTTCTTTGTTTAGAAATTTCGCTATATATTTTTTATTTTATATATGTCACAGTTGAAATCCGAAATTTGGTCGGATCGCGAATTCGCCGGGCATTTCGCACTTTGATAAGGCGTGTGGACAATGTCCAATGTACTGGAAAGGACCAGTGTATACCATTCCTTGGCCGGCCACTTCGCGAAGAGCTGGGAAATACCTGAACACTACTCGATGTGCTGATGCAAGGCTATCCGGTACACGACACAGCAGTCGGTTCCGGTGTGATGGAGAATGGAGGCAGCAACATGGTAGCAAGAACAGAGCCACGCTGTGACGATAATATTCCTAACGCAACGATGTCCACGAAATTTTTGGAATAAGTAATTAAACAGAATTAAGGATGCGGAGGTAAAATGAATTGCAGACTATGACAAAACAAAGAAGAAACTATGAACAATAGGTCAGCAGCTCATTATAGTATGCAAGCTCAAGATGCTAAGAAATTTATATGCAAAATTCACACCATCGAAAAATGGAGGTAATGCACGAATCCATATACCAGATGTTGACGAAGTTATGGTAATCCACAAAGCTTACTGCAAGCAGGGAACAGAACAGGGGTTTCTCAAACAACTGTATTCAAGAAGTAAGTTTTTCTATTCCGAGCGAAAAACTGCTCACATTGGAATCTGTGGGCCCAGAAGAAAACTCCCTACGAACCATCGCGTCTTCACAATCACTGACCGGTGGTAAAGGTTTCACTCATGCAATTACACTAAAAAGTGCACAATAAATTCCTGTAAAAGTAGAACTAAAAAAATTGTTGTTTAATTATTTATTCTAAATGTCACGAAAGGTCTTCTTGTTGTAACAGGTGACGATGTGATATATAAGATTTACTAATTTCAACATAAAGATAATCTAATACAACCCTCCGATAGACAGGGATAAATATAGTATCTTATTCCGTATGCAAGAACATACACCTACTAATTATCGTTTTTCCCGTTCGGAATTCGGACCTCGAATGGGTTGCCTGATCAAGCCAGGAAAAAAAAACATGACTCTATCAACATTTAAAACTGTATCAACAATGCAAGACTAGACATAAACCATAGAAAACTGTAGGACGCAATAATCTTTCTGTATAGAAGGAACGTCTGTAATAAATACAATGAGATATAGGAGAGAGCGTACAAAACTAATACGATGTGAAAGGGGGGTTGTAAGGATATGACTTTCGGGCGTACGTCATATATTTGATGGCCCTTACTTACTTATTCCAGTTGTAGGGGGTATAAGAATATGACTTTCGGGCGTACGCATGGGCGTAGGGAAGGGGGGGGGCAAGGGGGGGCATTTGCCCCCCCCCTACATTTGAGAAATTAAAAAAAAATTATTAAATGCATTAATAAATGTTGTATTTTAACTATTACAGTACTAATTTGTAAGTCTTATTAATTTCTAAGGCTTTTTTCAACCCTTATTTTATACTGAACTTGAATTTAATTGAAAATTGTACCTGTATGGCATTGCCATTGAAAATTTTTAAAAAGTGGGATTGTTTTGCCCCCCCCCCTGGAAAAATTCCTAGCGACGCCATGGGCGTACGTCAGATATTTGATGGCCCTTACTTACTTTATTCCAGGGGGGCCATTACTTGGTCACTGAAAGTTTTGGAAACACGACGCTGCACAACTTGTTGAAGCGGTCACATTTCTTCACAGACGTTGAACTTAGGTAACTAGTCAATAACTCGAACTACGGAGGTGTTCCTTGGAGTGATGTTTAGAGAATTAAGAGATTAGCAGAGCCTTGAAAATAAACGACTTAGATTAATCTCACGTTATTTTTAAAAGTCTTAATAAAAGCCGCTCTCAAGAACAATAGAAGAAAAAAAAATCTGAATCAATAAACATGTTTGAAAAATAAAATCCAAATGGCTCCTTTATGATGACATGAGTTATTTAACCAACAGGTTTTATGCGTGTGAACTTATCGAGGCTATTAAGTATGTACACAAGAAAGGAATTATGCTCAGGTACTTTTTAAAATATCCTCCGTATTTATATTGAAATACTAAAATGATATTTTTGACGCGTTTAGGTGCATTCATGTGTGTTCGCGTGTGAGTGTGCAGTAAAGTATTGCATCAGTAAAGGGCTGGTATTACGTATTAATCGAACGACACAATCCAAAAATATTGAAGACAATTTTAAAGTCTTTTAAATGCAAATAATGGATTTTAAAAAAAATTACATCTCAACAAAGTATATGTTTAAACCCCCCCCCCAAATGTGTTTCTTTCTAACAAGGAGCCTGACTGCCAACAATGTGGGGATCACTGGCCCCGGCCACATAAAGTTGTTTGATCTTGAGGAGTCTTTCATTTCTCTCTACTCTGACGGGGACAGAGACCAAGCGCCCAGTGTGTTCGAGCCTGTTGGACTGGACGCCTATAAGCCCCCCGAGGTGAGGGCATTTAGACTAGACTCTGGCAATGAACGATTAGCCAACTGTATAAAATTAAACAGGTCCCAGAATGGGTCGAACCGTACTAGTTGGTAGTACATTCCAAAGGCATCTGAATAAGGTACATAGCAAATAATGAGTTTATTATTTTTTTTAAATTATAGACGCATTTGTTTTATTCAAGGGTTTGGGATAAGAAGGGTGGTAAAATTACGCCCGGTCAAGGACGACACGCCCCAGTGTGTCTGTGTGAAGTCATGTGTGTGTTTCTGTGTAGTACATGATTATGTGTTTTTTGTGTGTGACATATTCGTGTGAAATATGAGCGTGTTCCTAAAATTGATTCACTTTAGTTTTTGTTCACCTCGTTTCCCCAACAGATGGTGAATTATTCGGTGTACACCACGAGCATAGACTGGTGGGCTCTAGGAGTGTTGCTGTATATCTTGGCTCACGGAAAAGTAAGTTGGACAAGTGGGTGGATACAAATTACCTCAAACGGTTCCATGACAAAACGACAAGTGACAAAACGACAAGAAGACAAAACGACAAGGTAAAAAAACGACAAGAAGACAAAACGACAAGGTGACAAAACGACAAGGTGACAAAACGACAAGGTGACAAAACGACAAGGTGACAAAACGAAAAGGTGACAAAACGACAAGGTAAAAAAACGACAAGAAGACAAAACGACAAGGTGACAAAACGACAAGGTGACAAAACGACAAGGTAAAAAAACGACAAGGTGACAAAACGACAAGGTAAAAAACGACAAGAAGACAAAACGACAAGGTGACAAAACGACAAGGTGACAAAACGACAAGGTAAAAAAACGACAAGGTGACAAAACGACAAGGTAAAAAAACGACAAGAAGACAAAACGACAAGGTGACAAAACGACAAGGTGACAAAACGACAAGGTAAAAAAACGACAAGGTGACAAAACGACAAGGTAAAAAACGTCAAGAAGACAAAACGACAAGGTGACAAAACGACAAGGTGACAAAACGACAAGGTAAAAAAACGACAAGGTGACAAAACGACAAGGTCTCATAGAAACAACGTAGATCACTGTAGAAACCCCTAATGAAGTCCCCTTGATTAGGTCACTTTGAAAATAGACTTAGAACTCAATAGCCCTGTGGCCAAAACTAAAAACACTCTTCAGTCAAAATTATTGCCTTTTTTTCGTTGTCCCATTTTGAACTATTTTGTCACCTTGTCGTTTTGTCACCATGCTGTTTTGTCACTTGTCGTTTTGGTCACTTTTTGTTTTATCAACTTGTCGTTTTGTTGTTCTCTCCATTGTCGTTTTGTCACCTTGTCGTTTTGTTACTTGTCGTTTTGTCTGGTTACCACCTCAAACAGGTCTAAATAGGATGGATTTACGAGGCTTTGGATTTTACTTTTTAGTCTCTCCGGAATAACATAAGTAAAGTACAATCAGTTGTGTAAGAAAAAGCTCCGCACCAAGTACGTAGCGTCGCTAGAGATGCAATAATTTTCTTTGTAAAATCATCATCATATACACCTTCTACATGTTTCTATCTTTGGGTTTGAATTCAGAGATCCCCCCCCCTGAAATAGATCGTACTGACATATTGGCAAGATCCGTCCATCATGGGTTCTGGCGATCCATTTAAACACATGCGGAGCTTTCGATGACTATTGCGCAAGTGTCCACGAGCTTGAGGTTGGCTAAGTATAGTCAGCTCGTCCAAACAGCGCCGCCCATTGACATGGTTTGAACGACCACAAATAAAATCGTTAGATAACATCAACATATACCGACGTACGTGTCTCAAGGAGACGAGACTTTGTCGGAAAAGAACACAAATTTTATCATACGAATATGGATATATTTTGTCTTAATACTTTATGGATGTAAAACATCGTCATTTAAGTTTTGAACAAATATATATATATATATGTATATATATTATACACGATTTACTGGTAAGGATTTCATAAATAATCACGCTAAGTTTTACTGAATTGCCATGAAATCAATAATTTGCACCTTGTCCTAACCAGCTGCCGTTTGATGGTAAGACAAAGAGAGATCAGCTACAAGCGGTTCTCAACTCTGACCCCAGCTACTCCACTGTCCACTCCAGGGAAACCATTTCGCTGATTAAACAGGTCAAGGTCAAATAATTGTGTTCTCTGCCTTCTTTATTTTAGCTCCACGTATTACTTATTTTTAAAAATTAAATGAAAATCTAAACATCAATTTCTACTGATAATTGAACAGCTAAAGAGAATTGAAATGTAAGGGGTTGGACAAGATAAACTAAAAAAAAATATTTCTAAATTCTCCGAACAAGCAAACTCCCCAGCCCCCTCCCCCTAACCATATTTTTGGTGTGGAATAATTTGTTTTACTGAACAAGGCTTCTTGTTCATAATTAAGATTTAAGCATTTTAATGTGTCATTAAAAATATTAAAATTTGATATTAGATTTATTTATCGGATTGGTAAATACATCAACCAGAGAAAGAAAATTTATTATGTGGTTACTCCGATTATAGAAATTTTTGACTGGTTTTGTTAAAAATAATACAAAATCAGTTAGATTATAGATATTCACGATTATTTATACGTGAACTAATGAAAAGTCACGTGGATTCGTAACATTTCCATTCCCAAAATCAAATTTGCACAAAAATGTTTAATCCCCGTCTTTTCTTCTACCTACAAATATATTCTGAACTATGTGTCCCTTACCTAAGAAATTATTTGTGATTTGAGTCAAATATGAAGCCCATTGATTCACTTGAATTTATCGGACAGCTGTTAATGAAAGATCCCAAAGAGCGGCTGGGCGGTCAAAGGATAAAAAGTCATCCGTTCTTCGCTGGAATCGACTGGAACCGCGTCAGGTCATTAGATTATGACCCACCATTTCCAGTCCCAGGTGAGATAAAAGGGACAAGATAGCTTTACCCATCACCAATCTGAGGACTTTTTACGATCTTACCTCTAATGTAGATTTTGTTTTAAATATAGCGTTTCCAAATCATTTTGAAGAGAAAAAAAAAGGGGGGCGGGGGTTGGGAGTGCATATAATTTGACTATCTTTAGTAATATACATCGAGAAGGGCTGAATATTTATTTATTATTTGCAGGTCAAATTTGTTTTCATTCAAACTAAGAAATGTTTGTAGCTCCAATTCCAGCATCTATACCCACTATTAAAAACGAGTTACGTTCCCAGCTACTGGTACATTATGTAATTTAAGTTCGTTCATTTTGTCTTGTCTTATCTATACAGACGCTCCTTCTATGCAAAAGATTATTACGTGCACAGACCATGTCAGATGGTCTGTTGGCAAGTGATGCAGCGTTCACAGGTCCCACGCATTACCCTGCCGCCTTTATTTCCCTCACTAGTGTTAGGTACCCATTCGGAGCTGGGTCGTCGCAGGGACTCCCTAGGCCCCGGGAAACAAATCCTTGCCTTCACATGCGCATGCCACTGGACCACAGTGCCACAACTTACAACTTGTATACTCAACTACTATAACTTAAACAAAATTTAAAACAATAGACTATACAGTTTGTACCTTGCACTGGTGTTTTTAAGAAACACTATCCTCTACGATAATCAAAACAAAATCAAAGTATATTTACCAACATTTTTGACATCTTGAACCACTTTCCTACGATGTTAACCCATGCATTACCAAATATCCTCCTTGATCCCCCTGCAGCCCACATCGTGAAAGACATGCCAGCAAGTTTGTGCAACTCCATCGAGTCCATCTTCAAGGGAGTGTCCGTAACGGACCTACTGAACGAGGATAGGGTGCAAGAAATAAATCGAGCCCGGGCTATGTCTCAAAACCCTTTGTTGTTCAATGACTTTGAGGTAATTATTTTTGTATCAGAATCCGTTTTTGTTCAAAGATTTATATGTGTTAATTTCACATTTTTTTACGGTGGTTTGGATAAGGGACTAAGCTGAATGCGCTTACAATATACGGAGCAGAACTCCACTACTACACATTCCTACGAATTTCATTTTTTGAATTTCTAACTTTCTTAATTGTATGATTTTTATATAAATTCGTTTTAATCATTTAAAAAAATTGATTCGGTCAGGCTACTTTAGTATGATTTTTAGCTAGTATGATAAACCTATAAAAATGTAAGGATTAAATTTCAGCTTGATCATAACTGGATGAGCTATATCGACACAAACTCTGATGCCAACAGATGCCTGGTGTACATGAGGTCCTATTTGTGAGTACTCTTGATGCTTGATGTACATGCGCTCCTATTTGTGAGTACTCTTGATGCGTGGTGTACATGCGGTCTTATTTTTGAGTACTCTTGATGGCTGGTGTACATGCGGTCTTATTTTTGAGTACTCTTGATGGCTGGTGTACAGGAGGTCCAATCTGTGAGTGCTCCTTGATGGCTGGTGTACAGGAGGTCTTATTCTTGAGTACTCTTGATGGTTGGTGTACAGGGGGTCTTATTTTTTTAGTACTCTTGATGGCTGGTGTACAGGAGGTCCAATCTGTGAGTGCTCCTTGATGGCTGGTGTACAGGAGGTCTTATTTTTGAGTACTCTTGATGGTTGGTGTACATGCGGTCTTATTTTTGAGTACTCTTGATGGCTGGTGTACATGAGGTTTTTATTCGTGAGTGCTCTTGATGCGTGGTGTACAGGAGGTCCAATCTGTGAGTGCTCCTTGATGCGTGGTGTACATGCGGTCCAAATTGTGAGTACTCTTGATGCTTGTGTCTTAAGATTTTTATAACCTAATTCTGTGTTATGTTATGCGTGGCACTGATGACATTGTATTTCATTTACTTTTACTCCCACATGCAATTTCAAATAGTGTTAATAATGTTGTGTATGCCCTTTCAGTTTGAAGCAAATATTTATTATAATAATAATAATAAACATACATTTGCAAAAGTTTGGGTTAAAATACAAATTGTAGGACAGATTTTGAGTAAAACATTTTAATGCGCATACTAATTATCATAATGGAAAGTAAAATCACGATCAGTGTTAATGTTTTTCTCTCTTCATTCAGAGAGGTCAAATTAATTGCAGATATAAAATGTAATATTTCCATCAGAAGTGCTGCTTTTTGATTTTGATTTCTTTTTCCTCAAATGCTAGAAAATGTATATTCAAAATGTTGTGCTTCTTCAACAATTAAAAAAGCATTTGATGCCTACAGCTTTAAGAGGCTGCGTGAAATCGCCGAGCCAAAAAAAAAGAATATTAAAAACATTAGTTTTATTAGATAGTTTGCGTATTTTTGGATGTAAGATTCTGTTTATTGTATACAACGTGATATGTCTTTAATACTATCAACAAAATATTACAGCATGATAGAAACACTAGAGTAGGTTCACTACCTACCATTGGACCTTCAAAGGTTTATATCTTTAACTACGTACTCATTACATGCAAAATAAAGAGCCGTTGGAAGCCTGAGCTTTAAAATATAGTAGTAAACAATATTTGCTTCCAGTGGCGTCACTAGGGTTGGTGTCACCCCTCATGATTTACCCCACAGACCTCATCCGAGTCTCCCAGTGCCAAATAACCGGGACAAACAGAATTTTACGTTTTGGTGTCACCCCTTGTGATGGTGTCACCCAATGTGGTCCGCACCACCCGCACCCCTAGTGACGCCTCCGTGTGCTTTTATACCATATGGATTAAGCACGCTTTGGTACGCTTATTGATTTCTTTCCAGGTATCCACCTCGAATTCCAGCTACTTTAGAAGCCCATGACGTTGAAGACTGTATCGTAATCTACCCAACTGACGTAGATAAAACAAGTAAGTTCATAATTCAGAATCCGTTCTTGAAAATTCTCGTTGTAACATTCTCACGCTGAGAGTGGGGTAACATATTTTACAAGCTTTTATTTAACTCACACTGTTTGTATGTTGTATCCGTCAAATCTTGTAACGTAAAATTAAACCACTTCTGATGGTCCTAGAGATCTCAAAATTTTACCACAGATAGATCTTGGATGACAATACATTGTATCAAAATTTCAGATCGATCGAATGTACCGTAATTAAATAAATGCATTTTTACGTTTATCTTTATATATAATCTGTATCCGTGCTATTCTTGACTTTCACGTGAATGTCACCGGAGTTCACAACCAGCCATGGATGACGACATTCCAGGTGTTAAAAAGCTCAGTAATTCGAAACTAAATCTAAATTGACATGATAATACAAGAGGAACAACTGGTATTTGTGTAGCCTAGTTGGCCCAATTGTTAGCTTAATGGTTTTTCGACCTGGAGGTACTGGGTTCAATTTTCAGTTGGGGAAACTGTTATTTTTTAAATACATAAATTTGTAATTAATAATCTATCTTTTTACCACTATCACATTTAAGTTATAGACAACGAAGTTTGACTAATTAATTTGAGTTGATTATGTCAAAAAAGTGATTAAAAAATTGTGTTACTAAAAAGTAGAAAATAAAATATTTAAAAAATCTTTTTTTAAAAGGACACGCTTTTATTTACATATAGAAAGTGCACTAAAAAGAAGAAAATAAAAATTTTCAATCCGTGAACCTATCGACTGCACATAAAAGCGTGGGGCCCTCATCACAACTCGCAATCATGTACAAAGCTGCGAAACATAAATACAAATTTATATGAATATTAATAAACATTTAAAGTTTCACAACTTTGATCATATACATGCTACTATCATATTAATTAGAAAAATTTATCTATATGCAAAAGAGTAGTTGCAATAAGAAATGAGTTGTGATGGGCACCCCACGCTTTTATGTGCAGTCGATAGGTTCACGGATTGAAAATTTTTATTTTATTCTTTTTAGTGCACTTTCTATATGTAAATAAAAGCGTGTCCTTTTAAAAAAATATTTTTTAAATATTTTTTTTACATTAAAAATAAGATTATCTCGTTGGTCGTAATTCCTTCAGTTTCTCCTCACCGATCTTGAAGTTCATGGTGTGGGATCACGGTCTGTGCAAGGAATGACAAAGCCTTATTTTAAAATAATGAGCAAACGAGAGAAAGAGAGAGTTTGGGGGGTGGGTATAAATAGACAGATGGGGAGAGAAATAGATAGGGAGGAGGTAAAGACAAAGAGAAAGCGAGGGGAAATAAAAATAGGGAGTGAGATTGAAATAGAAAGAAAGAAAGAAATAGAGAAAGAGAGAGAGAAAGGGGGGGGGGAGATAGAGATACATTAAGGCATTAAGGGCTAGAGCAAATGGAAAAGATAAAGATTTTAAATAACTGCAATGATCAGCAACGCTGTACTATAAAACACGATGTTTATGTTGTTTATTCTATACAAGTGAGGGTCACGTTTATAAAAGATGACCGAGGGCCTAAGCCTTGAAAGAACCCGTTTTGAAAGTTTGTGAAATTATTCCGATGTAGTGATACTATATGTACATCTTAACATATATTTACTCATGTACAGGATCCCCAACGTCTTTAATGGCAGACACTGACAGAGAACGCGATAAAAGGAGGAGAAGATCTTTAATATTACCGATTACACCTTCATTAACTTTGGGTGAGTCAAGTATTTTCTAGAACCTTCTTCCTTCGAGTTTCTTGTACAGATTCAGCGAAGGAAATTTTAGTTTACTTCTTTAAGTCATGATGAATGATTTATTTTTCTGTAGATTTTTATTCAATTGATTTCGTTGTTATCCTCATTTGTTTGTGGCAGAATCTCGCAGCTCAATTTTGATCCAGTTCCTGGTGTCCATTTTAAATGAAATTTTTACACTAATATATCATATAAAATAGGACTGCGATAAAGCTTTTAAATAAAATACAAAATATACAAACAATTTGTGTGTTCATAACAATAAATAAAAGCTTAATTAATTAACTAATACGAAGGTATATGTTTCGGCTAATTCCTTCGTCAGTACAAATAACTTTCAAAAGTATTAACATTATATTTAAATTATATAAGACATTCTAAATATTACGTAAAGATAAAAAGAAAGAAAGAAAAAAAAACAATGACGCGGAATTTTAATATATTGTGTACATTATTTATTATTGGTTTCATTCGATATAAATTTAAACACTGAAATGAAGGGGAAAAAAAACAATAACATCATTTAAAAAAAAATAGTTTTCAAGAAAATGAACGAAAAAGTATTAATTTTTTAAACATGTATCGCTCCAAAATTTAAAGTAGACCCAAACAATTTAGTCAAATAAATGTTTTAAAAATATGATGATTTATAATTATTTATATTGATTTTAGTTATTATAATAGATTTTTAAATTAAATATATATGATACGCAGAATACCCAGGAAACACAGTGACTTTATAATCCCTTTCGCCACATGGCATTTAATTCAAGGGTATACATCTTAGGGATGTTTATTTTAAATTTTACATTTATTTCTGGAAAAGCAAATATTCAACAAAAAATATTTACACCGTTATTATGGAGCATACATTGATTATGTCCGGGGAAGAGAGACGAGCCTGGTCGAATTAGGCTCATTTTTTCTTTTTTACTTTGGGACCGTCCATAAATGACGTCACACGATTTTCTGCAGATTTTTTACCCCCCCCCCTCGTCACACTTCGTCACAGCAACTTAGACCCCCCTCCAATATTACGTCACAAAGCTTTGTACCCCTCCTCCGTAAAAGCCATATTTTCTAATTGAAAATAGCATGTTTCAAATATCTTTTTTGACATTTAAATATGTATTTATTGCAAGTTTGCAATCTATTTAATATCGTAGCTAGGTCTGTCAATATTTTTGAAAAAAAGCTGCGCGTGTACTCGTCCGAAACGCCGCATAATTTTCGCGGTCACGACGGCCATACAAAGCAAACTTGCCACCATCCATCACCTCATTTCGCACAGTAGCTAACGGCATACTTCCAAAAGCATACTATTGTGCTCTAAAACTTTTATTTCTGCTGTAAATACATTCGTCATGCTCCTAAACTAAAACTACAGTAAACTGAACATTCAAACAAAATGTCAACAACAATGACGCAACGTTCAGTCAGGTCATACGGGCCAAGCAGCTAGGCGGGGGTCAATGTTACCTCTAAGGTTCGTTGGTTCGTGTGCAAAGTAAAAAAAAGTCGTGAGCAAAGTTGCACAGCATCCATTTTTTGTGCAATACTACACAATTTGCTGCGCGGTTATTCTAGAACGCTGCGCGGCGTCAGTCAGAGAACTGCAGGGCCGCGCAACCACGCAGCTTAAAGGGAACTTTGGCGGTGGTAGTAACTTTTGAATTGATAAACTTTAAATACTGGCAACGTTTGTACGTCTTATTAAAATCAGTTTTCTGCTTGGCTTATACAAGAAACACTAGGGAATGGAAACAGCGCGAGTTTGTTAAATTGTTTCAGCAATGCGCTTCAACACCTGTGGGAGCTGGTAAAAGTTATTACATCACCAACCATTTACAAACCAAACCTTTAACTTTTAAAATTTAAATCAAGCTCAAATTATTTTAAACCCTTTGTTTTGTCCGAATTTTTTAAAAACATAAATAAATTAAAACAAAAAACAAAAACTTTCACTTATTATTTTGTTATGACAGTAAATATCTTTGAACGACAAAAATGTTTATTAGACGAGGTACTTTTTTAACATGGTCTCGATAAGAAAGCAGTAATAAGGAATGGGGGGGGGGTAGATTAATTATTTTTGTACAATAGGGTTGCAGAAATTAACGATTAATTAATCGATTAATTGTTAACATTTTTAATCGATTAAAATTAATTTGATTGATTAAAATTATATTAAAATTTTGAAAAATATTTCAAATATTTTGTGTCCAATTTATTAATTATTTTATATTTTTGCTATATTACATACTTTTCCCTCGTATTTTTATCATTTATTTAGACGGGCATAAGTAAAAAAAAAGTTTTTCTTCCTTATTTCTTGCGTAGCAGAACGAATTTGCTGTGTTATGTCACAATATTTGGAAGCCACGTAATTACCGCGACTTAACCGATCTCGCGAAATAAGGAATCGCGACTTTACGGGATCTATATAAGCATTTTATAAAATACTAGACGCCCCGTGGCGTAGCATACGCCGCAGACTTGATCATGGAGAGTGCAAAGAAAGTGGAGAAAGAACGGACATAAACTACAGCACGCAGAAATCAAAACAACGCGAGTGAACGTCGGTTGGGGGGGGGGCTGTCAACTCATTGTTTGTTTCGAGACATTCGGACTGTGGTTATCTACCTGCCCACCACCCTTTACCACATTAGCTTGCCAACCATAAACTGTGATTTGCCACGTCGGCAATAAAGGTGTAAAAGAACGGGCACACACAGACATTTTTAAAAATTAAAAAAAAATGTTTTCTCTGGGGCTTGAACCCAGGACCTTCCCCGTATAAGGCGGACGTGATGACCAGTACACTAGGAATCTCACGTTATACTGTGAAGGAAAAATGCAAGTGAACGCAAGGACCATTGTTGGTCTCGAAACATTGGTCGACCCCAGCGAGGGTCATTCGTCATGCTCGTTTCCACATACTTGCGTGGTGTCTCGCATGGTCACACAAAGAGAATTATATATATAACTAGACGCCCCGCGGCGTAGCATGCGCCGCAGACTTGCTCATGGAGAGTGCAAAGAAAGTGGAGACAGAATGGACACAAACAGCACGAAGAAATCAAAACGTCAGTGAACGTCAGTTTGGGGGGGGGGACTGCCAACTCATTGTTGGTTTCGATACATTTGCAGGCGAAATTCGGTACACCCCTAACTCCTATGAAGTCAGATATAAAACGATAATCGGTTTAAAATTGGAGTTACATAATCGATAATCGGTTTTCCAACACAAAAAAAATAAATAATAAAAACACGCAATTAACAACACTAAATATGACTAACCCTCGCTAGGGTCGGCCAATCACAGTTTATGTTAAAGGCAGGGGATGGTAGTATTAAATGGGAGGCGAGTAACAACAACCTCAGTGTGCATGTCTTCACGTTTACTCGCTATTTTATATTTACTTGGTGCTGCTTTTTGTTTTCTGTACTCTCTGCCAAAGTTCTTTGCACTGTCTGTGATGAGCAAGTCTGAGGCGTATGCTATGCAATAAAGGAGTAAAAGAACGGGCACAAATAGACATTTAAAAAAAAAGAACAATGTATTCGCTGGGGCTTGAACCCAGGACCTTCCCCGCATGAGGCGGACGTGATAACCAGTACACTACGAAACTCACGTTTTCTGTGAAGGAACAATGCTAGTGAAATGCATGGACCATTGTTGGTCACTCCTCCACTACCTTCGCTTGCCAACCGTTAACTGTGTTTAGTTGACCCCAGCGAGGGTCATTCGTCATGCTTGTTTGCACTTACTTGCTTGCGTCGTGGTGTCTCGCATGGTCCCATGAAGAGAATTATATATATAGATAGATATGTAGCCGTCTGCTGGAGTTACCTCAGTGTTGCGTTCTGGGTTCTGGATGAAAGAAGACTAATTCTCGACTCTTGTCAAATGATACTATCATTCTTTAATTCGTCAGCAACATATTTACATCAGTGTGTTCATGTACACCAATGTAATCCTTCCACAATGCCACTTACTCCTACGTGCGTACAATGGACTCTCTGTCCCTAATGCTAGCCGTATTTCGCTGTAACATCGAGCACACCTTGATGTGTTACAGCAAGTTCAACTACTCTCTATCACTCAATCCTAGTCCTCACAAGGACTTTCCACCTCTTACTCGTTCCGTACTCTCCTATGTCCCCTCACCTCTGTCCCACACCACACTATTTATACCCAGCCTGGTTTTAGTCTAACTCTCATACCGAGTGACTAAAACTAACACTATTATTTACAAGTGAACTCTTGTCAAGTCACACCTTGACCCGAGTCACAACAATGTTACAACAATCTCACAACAATTATTCTCAGTGATTCTCATACCTTGACACTCAGCAGTCCGCTTTAGTGACCATCACGGATCACTGCAGGTTCACTCCAGCCCTCGATGTGACTGGAGTTCACAGAGAGCGACCGACCAACTACTCGTGTTTACTGCACGGTGAGGTCAGTCCCGTGATGAGCAGAGGCTCACTAGTGGGCCAGAAACACATTAGCCCTGGTCTGTGTGTGAGAGCAGAGAGTGTTGAGGTAGCGCTAGGAGAGAGGACTGACTTGTTCACTTGTTCATGGCTCATTCTTGTATTGTATTGAGAATAAAACTGTTTGATATCCTAACTCAGTGAATTGAACTCCCGATTAATCGAACACAATTTTTTAATCAGTACAAGCCCTACAAAAAACACTGGCTCGTCTGAACTGATAACTAAATAATTTCGGCGTATTTCAAAGACTCGTTAACTTCCAGACATTGAGTCATTCAAAATACCAAAATCTTTTTTGTGTTTTATGATTTTGTTTCATGCTCAGAGGAAAAAGTTGTATCAAAATACCTTGTAGTTTGTCAGAACTTTATTTTATTTCCCCTTTGACAGATACTTCTCAAGTATTTTCGTGTTAAAAGTATTTCACAAGGAATATTTCAAACGAAAATGTTTTATTTGATAAATGTTCGCCAGCCGCCATGTGAACACATGACAGTAGAAGTAGGCCACCGTTGTTATAGGGTACAGACGTTGCAGCCGCATTTTCACCGGTACCCGAGCGCAATTTTACTACCCGGGTAATTGCATGGCAACGGGTCCCCGTTGACAGGCCTAAACGTAACACGCGTGAAGCCATTTAAAACGTCATTAAATAAATTACAAGAAATGAATTAGTCGAGTGGAACTTTTATTTAAAAGTTGAGCGGGTTTTTTTAAATGTGACGTCACATCTTTAACCCCCCTTTCCCATCGTCACGACAAATGTTTGACTCCCCTACCCCCCAGGCACGTGACGTCATTTATGGACGGCCCCTTTGTAGTCTATTTTGAGACAGGGGTCTCATATTTATTTTTCACATTCTTTAGTGCAAGATTTAGACTTTATAAGAAGTTAAGATACTTGGGATATGAGGTCCTATGTAAGTCCAGATATTCTATGTCTGTGCAAATCGCTCACTCGGACAATTTATGTAATTATTATTATTATTTTATTTTTTTTTGGGGGGGGGGCAAGAAAGTAGGGCCCTTGAGCTATGTCTTGTGCAGAAGTAAAAATTAAAGGTTGTGAACCTTGATTTTTTTACACACACACACACAATTTTTAAATTTAACTAAATTTCAAGATTTTTAAATGGGAAATTTCAAGATGTCATTTTCAGATCCTGGAATTTCAAGAGGCTATATAAGAATCATGTTTCATAATCTGGCTGCTTCACATCTGGCCCTATCTTAGGCATATTTCGACAGAAAGTCTTTTTTTTTCATTTTTAACATGTTGACTTTACTTTTAATGAATCTCCAACAAAATATAAAAAAAAATGACGCAATAAGATGAGAAATTATTTTTTTTTAATTCGCCACATTTTGTCTAATGAGTTTTTGACAATCTCTGATGGGCTAAAGAATGGAACGAAACAAACGCCTTGAAAAGCCTATACTTTAGAATGAGTAATTAAATTGAGACTTATATGGCCTTGACGTCATACCTTGACATCATAGCGCTGAAGCCCTTATTTAATTTTTTTTTAAATACCGAATGATAAATATGAACACAGAAATAAGCATACTCATTTTGTTGATATTTTTGTTTAAAGTTTTATTCTCTATCTCCATCTATTGGTAGCGTCACCGGGCAGCCACGTCTACGACGATGAAGTAACAGATTTGATTCGGAGAATCCAGCAAATGTCGCAGATCTCCACTAGGATCCGCGAGAAGAGCGCAGCCAACACGGTGTTCCTCATGTCGACTGTGAAGCCGTGCTTTTCCGGGACGGAGCTGACTTCGAGGAAGGTGAAGAGACGAATGTCTGGGAAACACAGGGACAAATCGGACGTCAGCTCGATGGTGGAAGAGCCGTTATTTGATGACTAGCTGTAGCTGCATGATGATTGGTCGTTCTTTGGTGACTAGCTATAGTTACACGATGATGTGTCGTTCTCTGTTGACTGACGAAGTGCGCCATGAGAACTTTGTTAAAAAGTAATGCACAATTTATTTATATTAATTTTTGTTATTGTTACAGCAGCCGTGATGTTTTTAGGTGAATAAAGCTCGTAAGTAGACCTGTGCCAACATCAACGTGGATTCAAGAAAAACAGACAATAATCATCAAATTGATACAATATCGTTAGACTTCTCAAAAGTATTTGCTAAGAATTCACTTTTCTTATTTTCTCAAATAGCTTAAATTTTTTGGCATCTCTGGTATCTTACATTATATAGTGGATTCAAGATATCCTCATTCCAGAAAACAAATTGAATAGTTCTGAATCAGCATTAATTGTAAACTCAGGAGTTCTCCTAGGCCAGTGCTTCTCAAACTTTTTAGTATGGCGGACCGGAAGGACTTTTTTCCATTGCACCAGGGACTGGTGCACGATTTTCCCTGCACTGACAATTTTGTCTGTCCTTTTTTTGAGAACATCTGCGGACCGGCAGCGGAAGGCCCACGGACCGGCACCAGTCCGCGGACCACCACTTTGAGAAGCAGTGTCCTAGGCCCCTTCTTCCCAATTTACATAAATCATAATTTTATCTTAACTGTTACAGACGCTCCTTCTTAACAGAAGATTATTGCGTCCTACTCTTATCCATGGCTTATGTCTAGTCTTGCAATTTTATTAGTTTTAAAAGTTGATCGAGTGTTGGTTTCCCCAGGCAAACAATGTTTCCTCTAAGGTTCGTTGGTCCGTGTGCAAAGTAAGAAAACACAAAGTTTCACAGCATCCATTTTTTGTTCAATATTTTACCAAATTTGCTGCGCGGTATCTCTAAACCACTGCGCGGCGTCGGTCAGATATCTGCGCGGCCGCGCAGCCACACAGCTTAAAGGGAACATTGCAGGCAACCCATTCCATGTTCGAATTCCGGACGTGAAGAACGATAATTTGCATGTCTTCTTGCATACGGAATAAGAAAAGTATTTTTATCTCTTTGTCTGAGGGTTGTATTATATTATCTTTATGTTGTATTTCCAAGTTGGAATTAATTGCCTTATGTATTATTACTTCTTTGCCATTTGTTCTTCTATCTTCTTGTGCTTAAAGTTTTAATGATTTAACTAATGGTGTTACCCTTGTTAGTTTACACAGACAGCATCTCATTAGGACAAAAGTTAAATTACTTGCTGATTGTATAATCTATAGAACAATTAATTCAGGACATGATACTGCTATCGTACAAAAATAGCTAAATGAATTATAAAAATTGGAGTATGTCTTTCCACCCAGAATTGTGTCAACATTTGATATTGGACTGGAATGATTAGATATTATTCTTGACCTTGTCTCTTTTGGAATAACATTAAAATATGTTTGAAATGCTGTGATGAATTAAGTATAGATATCTACTTGATTTTCTTCATAAATTTGCATTTAATTTTTCAGTTAGACTAGGTATTTGTGTTCAAATGAAACATAAATTCTGTAACTACTCCCAAAAAATATTTTTTTTCCCGATCCGATGATCATTATAATGTAAATTCTCTAAAACAATTTTTTTCTGAATCAAAATATATTTTTTTTACCTAAAACAGTAAATATTTTAAAATCTTAATAAAACAAAAAGTTTGCAGATTGATTAATGCTTGTGACATAAATATGGTAAGATAATAAGCCAACTTTCCGGGAAAATTCAGAGATCTGACAATGTAGTCAGATGGCAAGATCAAACTGAATCACTTAAAAGATAGATTTGTTTTAAGAAATGTCAAAAAGAATTATTTGTATATGTTAATGACATTGTTTTATTATTCATTAATTATCAGATCCATCTCCAAAACAATTATAAGTAAATTTGTTTTCTTCATTTAATTACCTTTTTCTAAAGTTTTCTCTATAAAAAAAAATTATAAATCTTTAAAACAATTAAATATTTCAATGTACTCTAACTCCTAAAAAAAGGCTTGAAGAAAACTTTGATTTATAAATAGAAATAAAAAATGTACGTAAAGATATCTAGAAAATTTAATAAAATTTGTCTAATTCTAAAAGTTAGCAAAGAATTTGTTATTTAAATACTGTATAGTAATTACATTTTCACAGGCTATTTTGCTTTATAAAATGTTTATACAGATAAGCAACAATAAAATAAAAAGAACACAAACTGATTAATTTGATTTTATGTTGCATAATATAATTTCATGTTACTAGCATTTTTGTTTATTTAGAAAATTGATATTTACAATTTAATCATACCTTACAACAAGTAAAAATATTATCAATTAAAAATTGTTCAGAAATATTGCCTCCATCTTTTGATTCTTTTTTTTTCACTGTCACAATGGTTTTTAGTCCAAATAATTCAACAATTAGTGAGAAGCTGTTAACAATAGTTTTGAAGCATTCCAAAATAAATTTAAAAACACTGGATCCTGGGTAACGTAATGACAAATATCAAGTCATATGGAATGTAAGAACGTGAAACTATAACACCCACTTGGTAAAAGTTAATGGACTGCTGATTTGGAGCTTTGTTCAAAGTGCTGGCTAATTGCTAACTAGGACAAGATGTGGCTTAAAAATGACAGCAGTTGCACACTTTAGTTGTTAGGCCAATACTCTTTATAGCAACTTCATGAAATAAAAATAATTTAATGATTTCAGGTACCTCTATTTATAAGACTTGAGTATTTGTTTATCTTCGGGTAAGTAAAATTTTTGCTAAAGTTGCCATTTGACAAAAATAATACTTTCTAAGAAAGTGTTTTGGGAACTAAATGGTTAAGATATGAAAAAAAAATAAAGTAGTGCTCAGATTTGTTCAAAAAGATGGATGCAGTTACTTTATCACTGTTGGTCACTCTCTGCTCAAATTACAGAAAGCCTCCTAAAGTTTACATAAAATTTTAAGTATACAGTAAAATTTTACAGTATATCAAAACATGTTTAATTTATTAAAAAATCAGGCTGGATTACTTTAAAATCTGATGAAGACTAAGGTACCGTGCTTTCTAGTGAGTGATGAAATCATTAGACAATCAAGTTGTTTAATTTCAAAATATTAATAGACAATATTGTATAATTGTATAATTACCTTTGCATAGAATATGTTTATTAATCATGGGCACTAAAAAATTCTATATACAAAAATGGAATGATGATAAATATCCATTTAGAACTTATTAAACAACAACAAAAATAACATACTTAAGATATGACATATTCAAATATGTTTAGCAATTATAAATTTAATCTTTAGCAAGTCGATGAGTTTTCAAATATGTGATGAACAGAAAAGAAAGCACATTATGCATTGAACATCTTAAATTCAATAAAATACACAAATAATTTTGGTTTTTACTTTTAATGACAAATAATTTTAGGTGATGTGTCTGGTATTTTGATAGTTAAAGCTAAAATAATTTCCTTTGAGAAATACAATAAAATACGTACTGAAATCTTGAACATATTGATTTTGATTACGCAAAAATGCTCTCAGACACATCATTTTTAAATAATTGAATAATAAAAATATTTTTACTTAGCAGTTTGGAGTTCTTTGGCGAAATCTGGGCATTTCATTATAATCTTAAAATAATATAAAAATAAGAGTGTATTATGTAAAAAGTATAAATGGATGCTGAGACAGTGCATATTTCTTGAAATGTGTTGTAAAACCCAATCATTGGTCTAGGTTTTTATAAGTATGTACTTATAAAAAAAAATGTACACACCAAAATAATTGTGCAAAGAAGACAGAAAGGTTATGTTTACTTTTTAGCATTTGATTACTTAAAGAATTAGAGATATAAAGAAACAGTTTTTATAATTATCTCTTTGTGATATTTTTATTATATTCCAACTATTCCAAACATTTCATAACATCTGTTTTTAGAAACAAAATTTATTGATAAAAATATAAAATTTACATTAAGAGTAATATTTACAAGTCTATTATACAGCAGATGAATTTTACTGGATTTTGAAAAAAGAGCTGTATTTCTGGCCATAACTTTTTTCAATGGTAGTTGAAAAGATCTTTAGCTTCCTGAAACAAAAGATACTTATGAAGCAAATTTGATAACTTTATAGTAGTAGATTTTTTTTCTACTGCTTAGCTCTACTAAAATGAAATACATCAAAAACATGTCCTAGAAAAAAATTAAGACTAGTTAACAAATCATTTATCTAAGCCAGTGCTTCTCAAACTTTTTAGTATAGCGGACCGGCAGGAATTTTTTCCATTGCACCAGGGACCGGTGAACTATTTTCCCTGTACTGACGTGGTAGCAAAATGTCCTCTCTTGTTAACTTCTGCGGGCCGGAATCGGATGGCCCACGGACCGGCACCGGTCAGCGGACCACCACTTTGAGAAGCACTGATCTAAGCTATAAATCCAATGAGGATTTACAAAAAATATTCCTACAACTTGTTTCACAGTTTAGATTTGAAAGCACAAACAAGTCTTTTTATTCTTGGTAGGGAACTAAAGCTATTAACTACTGTTTAAAGCTAGGAGTCTTCATATTATCTTGTTATTAAAGCACTGTTTTCTCAATGGGTATGGTGGTTGGATAGGGATTTAAAGAGTGCAGGTATGTGTAGGGGTGTCTGCTTAAATAGTTAATATATTTATTTTGTGTCTTAAAATGTTTAATACAAATTAAGTATGGCATTAAAATGTCAACAATAAAATTTCCTATGAAAATGAAATTTAATTTAAGTGATTTCTATCTAAGAACATATTTTATTTTTAAGTCCCTTTTAAAGGTCACAGCATAAATATGATAATTATTTGAAAACACTATGAACTTGCATGAAAGTTATTAAGATCGGTAAATTACATGTAGTGCAGATAATTTTATAAGTTTAAATCATGGTGTAAAACTAATAAATATTACTATCTAAAACTTGATGAAATGTAATGGGAGGATAAATTTTTGTTTAAATTGGTTATCCATGATTTCAAGAGATGTAAAAAGACAAAACTCTAGTTGTGACTCACTTTTAAGAAAACATTTCTTAAGCGGTTGAAGTTCTGAAAATTTGTAAAGAATTTTTGCTTGAAATGCGAAAAAAAACATTAACTTAAAAAAATATACCACTGATGGGAAACTAACCTTGACTGAATTCAGCAATTGGCTGACATCTAATTGTGTGAATAAGGTGGGGGAGGATCTTGATTAAGAGCAACTGAAAGTAGAGCAGCACAATAAAAATTCATTGTTTTATTAATTAATTAACAAGATAATAATATACTCCACATAGAGGTACTAAATAATCAATGGTATGGCAGCTTAAAGCTTTGGTTTCAATGAAATTTGAAATCTTTGTTTCACAATTGTTTAGTATATAATTGCTATGATTTTTTTGAGAGTTTATCATAAATGTTTGAAATTAAATTGTTTTTTCAAGTTATTCACTAATACATTTAAAAAATTATAGAACTAACTTAATTTTTCTTAAAAAAAACATTTATGGGTATATTGTATTAGATTTCAAAAGCAGATGTAGATGCCTAACAATTTAGATGCATATAGTATGACACAAATATTTAAAATACCTCTTTTAAAGACATTTTATTAGTTTACAATAGCAAACATAAATAGGTGTTGGGTTGTTGTTTTTTGGTGGTCGGACACTTCGACCCAGGATGGTTCGACCACAGGACGGTTCGACCCCAGGACGTTACGACCCCGGTCGGTTCGACCACGGACGGTTTGACCATGGACGATTCGACCATGGACGATTCGACCCCGGACAGTTCAACCACAGGACGTTTTGACCCTGGACGTTTTGACCCCTTCGTATCTACACCGTATAATTTTTTAACATATCTTTTTAATATATTTTTAAAAATTTATTATTTTTAAAAGTAATTTTTGGTGTAAACATGTTTACATGTTATCCATTTACATGTACTAAAAATAATATAGCTTAAAATTATTATCCATTAAAAATTAAATACAGTTTGAAATTGTTATTGACAACCAGTCAATACTCAACGCGAATTTATGATTGTGATCAATGCGTCATTCCTCTGAGGTACAAAGTCCTTCTAAACCATCTAACCAATCCAACTCCACCCCACCCCGTCCAATGTAATAGTACAAAACAAAGGCAATCTGGTCAGACAGTCCTTTCTAAAGGTACATACATTCTCTATTTACCCTCGCGAGCACACGGCTTGCTGTGGTGGTCACTGAGTCTAGCCTTCGTAACACGGGATTATGAAACCCTCGGACGAAATATAAACAACAATGACGTAACGTTCAGTCAGGTCATACGGGTCCAGCAGATTGAATGTTATTGTCTGCTAGGCGGCGGTATAAACTATTGAAATTTATGAACTTTAAATACTGACAACTTTGTACGTCTTATTAAAATCAGTATTTCTGCTAGGGAGGTATACACGTGTATAGCAACACAAGAAACAGAAGTGAATGCAAAGGGCGCAGGTTTGTAATGGTTTCAGCGCCTGCGTTCAGCATGTCGACACTTTAAAAAATAATTATTTTTTTAAATAAAAAAAAAGAAGAAAAAAGCAACTTTCGTTTGTTTTTGTTATCACGGTGAAAAACTTTTGAACGACTTAAAAATATACATTTTTAAATTAGGTCCTTTTTATTTTTGTGTTTAGTTTAGAATAGGAGTTTTTAATTTTTAATGGATAATATACCAAAAATTAAATATTAAAAATATTTAAAACAAAAAACAATGAATAAATAAAAGCATTTCACAATGTAGAAACGAGAGGGTCGAAACGTCCGTGGTCGAAACACCCTGGTGTCTAAACCTCCTGTGATCGAACTGTCCGGGGTCGAATCGTCTGGGGTCGAAACGTCCTGTGGTCGAACTGGCAGGGTCGAACCGTCCGGGTCGAAGTGTCCGTAATTCGTTTTTTTTTGTTGTTTATTATTTTGGTAAGAAATAAGAAAATTAAGTGTTTATTTTTAAAAATACCTGTTTCAGGTTGATCAGGCTTTGACAAATCCCTGTTTGAAACATAAACAGGTGCAGACGGTACAGTGTTGTTTGGAATAATTTCAAGGCACGTGGCATTTGAGTATGGAGGTGGTGGGACGTCTTTCCCAACGCTGTAACAGACAGAGCTGTAGGGCGGTGGGTGCAGAGTGTGGACCCCATCAAAGTTGTCGTAAGCATTGTCTACACCCCCTGTAACACCATCCAGGTTCGAGGCTATGGTCAACACAGTGCCGTTGTGCCTTGATCTCCTGGACCGCCTGATACAGCACACGATTCCGAAGATGACAAGGGCAATGAGGGCGATGCCCAGGATTGGCACCACGACACACACCGTAATAAATATGGAGGTGGGAGTTGCATCAGATTCAACATAGCCTGAGCTAGAAGAGCCTGAAATAGCAATTCATATTTTTTCAATCTGTGCAAAATAATAATTAAATAGCTACTTTTAAAACTTTTCTGAACACTCTGGTGCAATTGAAAGGATTTACAGTCTTCTAGATTTTAAATCACAGGATTTCACTTGCTAGTGCTGATTTGGCAATTCCGTTATCTAGAATTACAAGGCTAATAATTTTTAGACTATTGGTATGGGCAATTAGGTACCATGCAGGTAATGGTGATGAATATACTTGTTGACAACCTTAGATGGAGACTACAAGAATAAATAAATGATAACTGACTAACTTTCTTTTTCCCCTACTAATTTACTACCATTGTATGATTATATGGCAAAACTTCCATTATTTTTTTAATTCTTCATAGAAAAATATTTTGTTACTTTTTTTAACAGTATTCCCACAACAATTTGAAAAATATAATATTGACATTTCAAAATGCAATATAACTATATATATTTATTTATTATATGCATTTACCACTGCTAATAAATGAAGCCAATAATTCTTTTATAGAAAACAAACAATTAACAAACTTTGAGACTTATATGTTTCCTGTAATGTTTGGTTCATTTCCCTCAAAACAAAAACTAACATAGGCTGCCACTAGGTGTCTGAATATGGATCTGGTAGAAACATATGATGATGTCAAATGTTGCATGCAATCATATTTCTAGGTTAATTTACTGATAAATACTGGTACTAAATATAATTAGTGAGATACTATTTTTTATTCACTGATTATAACTGATATAAAACTCGGTAATTTTACAAATTATGATATGCTATTACTTGGGTAACAACAGGTCATTTCCTCAAGTGGTCTATAAGTATTGTTGTAAATAATTAAACCATTATGATGAGTAAATTAAAATAAAACAAATACTTACAAGTTTTTATATCTACAGTAATTCGCTTAGCAGATCTGGGGTCTATGTCTGCTTGGCAAATGTAGACACCCACATCTTGACAGCTAACATCTTCAATTTCATAATCGAGTCTGTTGGGGTAAGTGCTGGTGAAGAGTATTGTATCCTCCGCTCCCAGTCTTGACTTGTACAGCGTAAGATAAACTGACGATGACCCCGATGCCCTGCAGCTGAATTTGAGATCATCGTCAAAAGGCACCGTGGTATAATCTGTTGCTTTATTGGCTGTAAAGGAGCTTATTGCGGCAGACCCTAAAAAATTTTGATAACAAAAAGCACTTTATACTTATTGTGAACTGCGTATTTAAGAAAAAATTAATCTTAAAAAATAATTAATTGCAGAATTTTTTCTTGTACTCTTTAATGAGTGATAACTTTTAATATTTGATCAATGTGGAGAAAGTGTAATATAAGATGAAAAACGAGGAAAGGAGAAACGTGATTTGTTCTAAATTCCAAGTTCTTCTGATTATTTAATTAAATTTTAATATTTCGATGTAGAATTGAAAAAGAAATGACACGAATGAGTGCTTACTATATTCAAGTAAAATATTCTGAAAATCAAGTAGGGTAAGTGTATAGAAAGTCTATTGAATGTTAAAGAAATAAATAGATTACTGTGTAAAATATTATAGAAACAAACCCAACTAGCCTGCTGATATGCCAGAGATCCAATCACTTGCAACAGTGAAGTTCTTTGAGTCCAAAACATCAGGTGCAGCCAGTACTTGAAATCTATAGGAGCTCGGTACTTCGATAGAGCAAGTGGTTGTTATGACACCAATTGAATCGGGTGGTAATCGATAGTATTCTACTTTAAAACCTAAACTGTCTTGTGAATTCTAAAATTTTTAAATTAAAAAAAATCTTTGTAGAAATCGGTTAATTGGTTGTAAAAATAAATTAATAAAAATCACTTTTTCTACATGCATGTAAGATTAGACGACAAGCTACATACTCCATGTCTATAAATCCCAGTTGTGATTTATTGACTTCAAGTTTAATTCAAGATATAAAGTTTATTTATATGCATTTACATCTTATTATGGCATGTCCTTCAATTAAGTAAAGAACACATTTACTAGATATAAATGTATCCAATGTCGTGGTTAATATTTAAGTAATTAATACTTTATACCAGTAGAAGTGGTTAACTTTATCCAGCTATTGATCTTTTTATGAGGATTACCTGTGTCCTGACGCTGCAGATAGCCTTTGGGTATGATTTGGTCTGGCAGGTAACTTTTAAATTCTGGCTGTAGTAGTCAATTATTCGGGAGGTACAAATTGGCTTGCTAGGTGTTTCTAAAAATAATTTTTTATTTAAATTTAAATTTTCTTTCTGAATTTAAATGAACAACATTTTCTTTCAGCAGAATGACAGTTATAGTTAAAAAATAGTTGAATCATAATGAATGTTAATAAAGAAATAGAATATTTACAATGATAATCAATTACAAGATGCTGATTTTAAAAATTGACCTAAGACATCACATTTAAAAATATTGTTTATAGCTACAAAAATTTACTTGAAAATAATTGCAAACTGCCTTCTTAATTGACTTATGAAAGGAATAAATTATTTTCAATAACAAACACAGATGAATTTAATGAAAAAAATTGAACTCACTGACAACCTGTAGCTTGACGACCCCTTCTTCCTGAATATTACCCCAATCATCCGGAACGCGACACTTAAATTCCGCCTCATCAACAATTCGAACTTTATAAAAATTAAAAATGATAGAAGCATTACAAAGTAGGTTATTATAAAAGGTTGTGATACATATTTAAAAGGCGAAATATTTATCTTTACCATATCTTACATTTACATTTACTGCTCTTAAATACTAATTCATTATTCTGAACAAATTTTTTTTACAAATAAATAAATCACCTGTTGAAATCTCAAAAACTAATTCTAGTTTAAATGGTGGAGCTTTGTTGATGCGCAATCTTGACACATGGTAATAGTCCTCATCTCTTAAAACATCATCTCCTATAGACAGAATGGTAACTCTGCTAGAGTTGGACCTGACAATTTGTATGGAGCCTTTAATTTTATTTAAGTATGTAATATTTGGACTGACCACCAAACAAAGGATGTCTGTTGTAGAGCCAAGCTGGACATACTTTGTATCAGGTTCATCGAAGCCGATATCAACAGCTGATACTGTGGACAGAAAGAATAAAAGCTGATACTTTGGTTAGAAGTAATGGATTTATAGAAGCTGAAATCAAAAGCTGATACTGGTGACAGAAAGAATAAAAGCTGATACTTTGGTTAGAAGTAGAAGTAATGGAGGTATAGAAGCTGAAATCAAAAGCTGATACTGGTGACAGAAAGAATAAAAGCTGATACTTTGGTTAGAAGTAATGGAGGTATAGAAGCTGATATCAATAGCTGATACTGGTGACAGAAAGATTAAAGGCTGATACTTTGGTTAGAAGTAATCTTATCTTATCTGTTTCAGACGCTCCTTCTATACAGAAGATTATTGCGTCCTACGGTTATCTATGGGTTGTGTTTAGTCTTGCATTCTTATCAGAGTTTTAAATGTTGATAAAGTGTTTGTTTTCCTGGTTTCTTCAGGCTACCCATGCCACGCCCGAATTCCAGACTGGAAAAATGAGAACTTGTATGTGATTGTTCTTGCATACGGAATAAGGAAGGTGTTTTTATCCTTATGTCTATCTGTGGGTTGTATTAAGTTATCTTTGTGTTGTATTTGTAAATTAGAATTAATTGCTTTATGTATTATTACTATTTTACTCTTGTATCTTCTATCCTCTATTGTTTCAAAGTTTAATGATTTAACTAATGGTGTTATTCTTGTAAGTTTTGAATATTCTCCAGTAATGAATCTGGCAGCTCTTTTTTTAATTTTTTCTAGTTTATCAATGTTTTTTTTGGTTGATTGGTCCCATACAGAAGATGCATATTCTAGTACATGTCTCACCAAAGTTTTTAATTTTAGTTTTATATCCTTATTACATCTGTAAAAGTTTCTTTTTATAAAGCCTAAGGTTTTGTTTGATTTTTTATTAACTTCATTGAAATGGGGATTAGGGGATTCCATGATAGTTTCTCATTTATTATTACTCCTAAATATTTTGCATCTTTAGTTTGGATTAATTCGTTTCCATGAATGAAATATTTTGAGTTTGTTTGTTTCTTTTCTTTGTTACTCTTAACAGGTGACACTTTTCTGGGTGGAAAGACATACTCCAGTTAGTCTCCCACTTTATCAATTCATCTTGTTCTGATTTAACTGTTCTATAGATTATACAATACTCAGCAAATAACCTAACTTTTGTTCCGGTTGAGATGTTTTTGGGTAAATCATTTCTGTAAATTAAAAAGAGTAAGGGACCTAGCACAATTCCATGTGGAACTCCTGAGTTAGCTGTTATTTGTGCAGATTTAGATCCATTAACTATTACAGTTTGCTCTCTGCCCAAAGGAAGTCTTGGATCCAGTGATGTAAGGGACCTGAGATTTCAAATTAATTAAGTTTTTTGAGTAAACTAAAGTGGTGAACTTTGTCAAATGCTTTTGAGAAGTCTAGTATCTATTTGGTAATTCTTGTCTAAGCCTTTTGACAGATCATCTATTAATCCTATTAGTTGTGTTTCACATTATCTGTTTTTTTCTAAAGCAATGTTGATGTGGGCATGGAACATTATTTTTGTCTAGGTGATTAACTATTCTAGTAATTTACATGTGATACTGGTAAGTGATACAGGTTTGTAATTACCAGGGTCTGATTTATCACCTTTCTTAAGGGACACTTTACCCTGGTTTAGAGAGGCTTGAAAAAGAACTGCAAGGATTGGGGACAGTTCGTTGTTTAGTTCTTTTAATAACCTTGCAGGCACTTCATCTGGACCCATGGCTTTGTTTATTTTTTAATTTTAAGTTTTTTAGGAGTGTATGTATACCTATCTCGTCTTCAGTTATGTTACCTATTTCTTCCATTTTATTTAAATTTATTAAAACTTCCTTGTCGCCTGACCCAAAAATGATGATGCAAAATATGTGTTGAGGATGTTAGCTTTAATCTCATTATCATTTTAGGTTTTATTGTTTGGGCCTTTTTGTGTGGCTCTTCCTGTAGGTTCAATTTTTTAAAAAGATTTAATGAAGGACCATAAGTTTTTATTGTTATCCCTAGAAATGACATTGTTTATATATTCATTTTGGAGGTTTCGACTAAGTTTTTGTGTCAAGTGTTTAATCTTTAAATATTTTTTGTGTATCCTTTTTAAATTGGTAGCTTTAAATTTTAAAAATAAGTTCTCTTTTTGTTTGCATAGTTTTTTTTAACTTTTATTTAGAATTGAACTGGGCAGTTATAGAGGTATAGAAGCTGATATCTGTAGCTGATACTGTAGACAAGAAGAATAAAAGCAGATACTTTTTGTCAGAAGTAATAGAGGTATAGAAGCTGAAGCTGATATTAATAGATGATAATATGGACAAAAAGAATATCAGCCAATTTCTTTTGCAAAATAAAGTATTGTCTTAATTTGTTGAGAATTCTCAGGAATCACAAAAACTCAACATTATAAGTTTTGATAAACATCACAACTTCAAGTTGAAAGCCACAGATATGTTTTTAAATTATTTATTAGTAATTTCAAAGTATTTAAAATTGAGAACAGATATTGTCAACTTATTGTTTTAGATTTAAAATTTCTTAAGGATATACTATGAAATTCCCCTTAGCCCATGATAGTTGTATTAGTCGTTCATTACCTGACAAAAGAAAGATCAGTGGAAACAGAGCCAGCCAATGTGTAACATTGGACATCTTCAGACCTGTAAGATTAGAAAGATCATTAGGCGCAAATAATAAAAGTAACGGTGAATTCTATATCTAAACAGATAGCCGTGGTTTTCAATTTTATTGACATCTTCTACAATTTAACGGCCCACGA
The DNA here is from genome assembly GCA_944989445.1 of Ampullaceana balthica. NCBI lineage: Eukaryota > Metazoa > Mollusca > Gastropoda > Lymnaeidae > Ampullaceana > Ampullaceana balthica. Next base: position 191,666 of record CALYLW010000818.1, on the reverse strand, counting down.
TCAATGAATTCTATGATCATTATTATAGAATTAATTTTTGGGGGTGAGCCCCTTAATACCTAATCAAATCTCAAATTTTAATAAATTAAATTGTTTAGGAATTCCCCGGAGCATTAGTGTAGCCACTAGTATTTAATGGCATAGAAGACAGTTTTCTGCAAACACAGAATGACAATTAATGATCAACCGTTATAGGCAACTCATCGGGAAGAACAATTTCAATCTGCTGTCTGAAGGCTTGCATTATTATGTTTTAATTACAGCAGAGGTGTCTCTGATGTGCGGACCGCACCGTGTGACAAAATCACAAGGGGTGACACTAAAGGCTAATATTCTGTATGTTCCGTTATTTGGCACTGGCGGACTCGGGAGAGGTCTATGGGGTAAGTTGTGAGGGGGGTGGCACCATGTTCTAACGCACTGAGTGACACCGATTCTAGAGACGCCTCTGAATTAAAGTAAAACTGCTAATTCCAAAAAGTAAAAAGCCGGGCGTTATACACAGTTCACCTAAGGACTACCAATTAAAGGAAAAATAACAGCTATCGCAAGATGTTGTTCGCAGCTCCTTTCCAAACAAAACGTTATTTAAGAGCATATCTAACGATTTTGTATTATAATAAGACCCGTCTGTCTGAAATTAAAACGAAAAATAACATAATAACGTTTTATAATTTGTCATATATTTTATTCAACTCAATTCTTTCTCGCTGCCTGCCATAAATATTTAATTCAATCATTATTAATTAATGTTTTTTGAAATGTTAATTTGGAGTAGTGAAGTGTTTTGAACAGACCAATTATTTCATTTATGAAAAAAAATAATCATATCACAGCAATCGCGTGGCACAAAAAAAGCATCAATTCGGACTTATTTAACGTTAACGAGACATTGTGTTTTCATTAAAATGAATAACACGATCTTAATTCTTATTAATATGTAATTTAAATGCTATAAGACTTAGTATTAACAAATTGTGTTTCTTAAATCTTACTTGAATGAAAATAAAATAAAAACTGTATATAAATATATAATTAAATCAGGCATTTAATTTTTATAATTTTTTTAAAAATTTCTATTTTGAAACTATAAAAAGTTTTTATTTAGTGTAAGTTATTTGTACATTATTTCTAATTGTCTATAATTCAACCACGTGTTCCTGGCTGGTTTGTCATTTTACTTCGGTCCCTACGTTTAGGGATACAATCAATGTCAATAATTTGCTAACATCCTCCTTCTCCTGGATTACACTGAGCCATCTAGGAGATCAGTACTCTAGTTCAGGCCATTTATAGATGAATATAGTTCTTTGACTTATTTCATTCAGTACAGTAACAAAATATGCAAATCAACATGTTCTTTGTTCACATAACTACATTGTTTCTGTTAGTTGTAGGATTCTCTAGTGCAACGGTGGCCAAACTGCGGCTCGTGGTGTCTGGTTGCTTGCGCCATTGTCGCCAAAACTTTGGATCGATTTTTAACCCACTTCCTCGTAAGCTAGCGAGCTGAAATTTAGCAGGCAGTTTCGTGCCGATGATAAAAACGATGTATCAAAATTTCAGATCGATCGCATGTACCGTCATTAAATTATTGAATTTTTAGATTATTTTATTTATCTCTATGTATCATGTTATTTTTTTAGATAGAGTGTAAGGGTGCACATTATAATTGAACAACCTTTCTGTCGCGCAATAAGGTGCGTATTTTATTGACAACACTTTTTATAAACATATTCCTGATCGGTGCGCATTATATTAAACATGTTTTACGACACATAACTACAGTTTTGTATTTTTGGATGGGCTTGCGCTGCGTATTATAATGAACATTCTTTTAGTTATGTCTCGTACATAAAGGATTTATTGTCAAAAACTTGGTTTTTACGGTGTTTTTTTTAAAAACTAGACCAAAACAAAGCGTTTAACAAAAAATTTGGCTTAATTTACATTTTAAAAGTTGAAGGGAGTGATTGGTTTCTGACTAGATTGTGATGTAACCTATACAATTTCAGGTTCGGGTACCGTTAAAAAACCGTATTTCAAAGTATTGAGCATTGCTTTTAGTCCTATTGAAGTATTTAACTTATTACAGAAAAGCTTTTATCAAGTGTGGCAACAATTTGCAGGAAACTAAAATATAAAAAATAAAATAGATGTATTCCACCAGAATGGGAAGAGGGTTTAGCTTTTATTGGTAAAGACTGTTAGCCAATTTGCCGTATCTGACAGACACCGCTAAAAAATTACAAAGCTAGCAATTTGAAGCGACACTATGAAAAAAAGTCATGGAGAATTTGCATCGTGGTATCTTCTCATTCCACTGCAATCTGAATTTTTTAAAAAGTAAGCTTGCTGAGTTGAAGTCTAGAATGTGTGAGCAGTAACCACCCCTTTCTGCTATTAGCAAAGAAGATATCACTTCAACTGAGGCAAGTTATGCCATCGCTTGCAATATTACATGCTAAACGACCCTATTCTGATTGGGACTTCATTAAGAAGCATATCGAGGAAGCAATTTCAATATTAGATCCCAATATTTCCAAACTTCTGCGACTTTAAATGCAAATTTAAAATATTTTTTTTAAAATAAATCGCAAAAAGAATTTTTTTTATTGCTAGTGGGGTCAAGACCAATGTTCCCTCTAAGGTTCGTTGGTCCGTGGGCAAAGTAAAATTCGCGTGCAAAGTTGCACAGCATCCATTTAAAGCAATATCTAACCAAATTTGCTGCGCGGCAATTCTATACTGCACAGCTTACAGCTTACCGGGAACATTAGTCGTGACTCATAATGCTTCACTGCGGCTCTCAACAAATTTTGGGGTTTCCAGGTTGGCTCTTAGTAACTACAGGTCTGGCCACCCCTGCTCTAGTGTTACTAAAATGTGTATACTGGTATTTGATGCGTAAAAACAATAATACAGAAATTCCTCGCTATTTCATGGTTTATTTTTAATTTTAAAAGTCGTCCATTCAGAGTAAAAACACTAAGTGCATCTTGGTGTTGAAATTGACTTTGCGTACATAAGGGGACGTCCATAAAGTACGTCACGCTCCAAACAAAACGTTATTTAAGAGCATATCTTACGATTTAGTATTATAATAAGACCCGCTTGTCTGAACTTCAAACGAAAAATAACTTAATAACGTTTTATGATTTGTCATATCTTTTATCCAACTCGACGACCATTCTTTCTTGCTTCCTGCCATGTATCTTGTGAGCCCGATAAAACCCACTTCCCTATTAGCAATGGAGTTTAAACATGGCGCAGGTCCGCAAAAATTAACAGGAAAGGAAAGAAAAATATAACTATAATTTTCCATTTGCAGCCATTAATAATAACCCTAAAAATATGTCAACTTTTCAACAATAACAAAAAAAAATTAAATTCAATCATTATTAATTAATGCTTGTTTTTTTAATGTTAATTTGGAATAGATGCGAGTTTTGAACAGACCAATTATTTCATTTATGGAAAAAAAAATCATATCACATCAATGACGCGACGCACCAAAAAGCACCAATTGGGACTTATTTAAAAAGACATTGTGTTGTCATTAAAATGAATAACAAGATCTTAATTCTTATTAATATGTAATTTAAATTCTATAAGAATTAGTATTAACAAATTGTGTTCCTTAAATGTTACTTGCATGCAAATTAAAAAAACTGTATATAAATATATAATTAAGTCAGGCATTTAATTTTTATAATTTGTTTTATTTTATTTTAAAACTATAAAAAGTTGTTATTTAGTGTAAGTTATCTGTATTTCTAATTGTCTATAATATAGTGCATACATCATATAGTCTTTGTGATTTTATTAAAGTGGCGCGCCACTTTACTTCGGTCCCTACGTTTAGGGATACAATGTCAATAATTTGCTACCATCCTCCTTCTCCTGGATTACACTGAGCCATCCTCATCTAGGAACTCAGTACTCTAGTTCAGGCTATTTATAGATGAATATAGTTCTTTGACCTATTTCATTCAGTATAGTAACAAAATATGCAAATCAACATGTTCTTTGTTCACATAACTACATTGTTTCTGTTAGTTGTAGGATTCTCTAGTGCAACGGGGGCCAAACTGCGGCTAGCGAGCCGCATGTGGCTCTTCTGTGTTCAACTTGCGGCTCCCGAAAAATTTACGAAATTAAACTTTTGTTTGAAATATATTAAACAATAATTTGCAATGTCACGTAGTGTCTGTCCGTGACGCTACTAATTTTAGAAAGCAGCGCACCAAATTACTGCACCAATTCATCAAAAGGTGTGCAAATTAAAGATGCGCTGTAAAAAAATATATGACGTCATTGTTTTAGCTCATATTTTAATTTTGGAAAAGGGAACAAAGTAAAAAGAGGATTTGAAGATGGTTAATTATAAAATCAAAAAATAAAGGGGGCGCCGTAGGCACCCTACAACCCCTATTATAAAATACTTTGTGTACATTTCAAAAAGTTTAATATTTCGTATTTATCAAACAACAAGTTAGTTGGGCTTTTGAAAAAGGTCGGCGCCGTAGGCGCCCTAAAAAAGTGCATATTTTCAAAATAAATAGATTTCAGCTGAAAACTTCCGTCATTTTTGACGGGTGATACCCCAGTATTAATATAAAAAATAAAATAATAAATGACAGTTATTTTTAACTAGACCAAAACGAAGCGTTGAAAATAATTTTGGCTTAATTTACATTTTTAAAGTTAAAGGGAGCGATTGGTTTCTGACTAGATTTTGTGGTGACCTATAAAATTTCAGGTTCGGGTACCTTTAAAAACCCGCATTTCAAAGTATTGAGCATTACTGTTAGTTAGTCCTATTGAAGTTAGTAACTTATTACAGAACAGTTTTAATCAAATGTGGCAACAATTTGCAGGAAACTAAAAGATAAAAATAAAATAGATGTATTCCACCAGAATGGGAAGAGGATTTAGCTTTTATTGGTAAAGACTGTTAGCCGATTTGCTTATCTGACAGACACCGCTAAAAGGTTACAAAGCTAGCAATTTGAAGCAACGCTATGAAAAAAGTCATGGAGAAATTGCATCGTGGTATCTACTCATTCCACTGCAATCTGATTTTTTTAAAAAGTAAGCTTGCTGAGTTGAAGTCTAGAATGTGTCAGCAGTAACCACCACTTTTTGCTATTAGCAAAGAAGATATCACTTCAACTGAGGCAAGTTATGCCATCGCTTGGAATATTACATGCTAATCGACCTTATTCTGATCGGGATTTCATATCGAGGAAACAATTTTTAATATTAGATCCCAATATTTCCAAACTTCAGCGACTTTAAATGCAAATTAAAAAAAAATAATGTTAAAAAATAAATCGCAAAAGGAATTTTTTTTATTGCTAGTGGGGTCTTGACCAATGTTCCATCTAATGTTCGTTTGTCCATGTGCAAAGTAAAAATAAAACAACAAGAATTCGCGTGCAATGTTGCACAGCATCCATTTTTTAAGCAATATCTAAACAAATTTGCTGCACGGCAATTCTATACTCCACAACTTACAGGGAACATTAGTCGTGACTCATAACGCTTCACTGCGGCTCTCAACAAAATTTTTTTGTTTTTAAATTGGCTCTTAGTAACTACAGGTCTGGCCACCCCTGCTCTAGTGTTACTAAAATGTGTATTCTGGTATTTGTGCTGCGTAACAACAATAATACAGAAATTCCTCGCTATTTCACTTTTTTTTCTTTTTCTTTTCTTTTTTTTTCGAATTCACTGCTTCGCGGGTTTTAAATACAGTCGTAATAAGAAATGGCACCGCGGTCTAAAGAGACGCAATAGACGTAGAAAAAGTCATCTTTACCCTCATCGTCATCTTCTTTACTGCAAAGAGTAATTCATCAAGTCATATACAGCGTCCTGTATCGCACTATAAAGTTACTTTAAACTTATCTCGTATGGCTTAACAGTGGCGGTGCCCATCGCGGTTGTCCCGGGTCACAATAACTGCGACAAACGAAGGTTCACCGTATAATATAAGCTTATAAACGTTGTCACTGCACTGATATTGATCAAACCTATTAAATACTTTTAGCTTATGCTTTATTTTCTAATATATATTTAAAGACTTTCTTTTATTTATGGATATTTATTTTTAAGATAATTTTGTAGGGTAATAATTCCCTATTGCAATCATAAACGTTGCTTAATGTACTTGTTAAGTTTCGCGCCATTTGACTTCAATCTCTGCAATGAGAGATACCATGTCCATTAAATGCTATGGCGGATTAAAAATTAAGAGGGGGACTGAACGGGCTAAAGCCAGGGTTCCCCAAATTTAGTATATATTTTTTTATAATAAAGAATAAAGGTGGATAAATTGTTGCATGAATCCCTAAAAATATGATAAATTAAATACATTAATAAAATCTTATGTATTTATCTGATCACTATTTGGACCCGATAGTAAATTATACTTTTTATACTTTTAAAATGTGCCTATCCCATCAAGTTCTGGTGGTCTTGTGGCAGCCTACAGTCTTGTAGTGCAAGCTGTGTCGGGTTCGAATCCCAGTGGGGGTATAGGTTTCTTTTTTTTAAAATAATATGTTTTTTTTAAAAACTATCTTTTTACACTCAATTTCACGATACCGGCAAACAGTTATTTCTTCGTGTTCGGTTTTTTATGAATCCGATCCCGTAGTACAGAAAAATTATGAGAAAGGAACCAATGGACTATTTATTTACAAGTTACAGTCTTATATTATTAGCTGTCAGAAATCATTTTTATTTAAAGGGACGCTGGCTGGATAGGGCCCCAGTTTGAATTGCAGCCAGGGGCCCCGTGCAGTCTTAATCCGCCCCTGCATAGGCCTAAATGTATAGCTTTCTCCTACCGCCAGTATACACATGCCCCAATGTGAACATGCTCGTGAGATTAGCTCAGGCTATTTATATATTTTAGGTCATTTATAAAACTCGTCCATTCAGAGTAAAAACACAAAGTGCACGTTGATGTTGACATTGTCTTTGCGTACATAAGGGGCCATCCATAAAGTACGCTCGAATAATACATTTTTTATTGTAATTTCAAGATAGATCAATACAGCTTTTAGGCAAAAAATTAAAATAAGGATTTTATATGAAGAAAAAAAATTGAATTTTTTTTTAATCCTTCAAAATTCATCATGCAAAGAAAGCGGAACCAAACATGTTTTCGGGCATTTAAAATCACATTTTAAAAAAAGTATATATTAAAATCTTATGTAAATAGAGTATGAATTTATTTAAATATTTTGGCAACACAAGGTGCACATCTATACCCCTAGAACAGTGCTATGGCGGACCGGCAGGAATTTTTTCCATTGCACCAGGGACCGGTGCACTATTTTCCCTGCACTGACAATTTTTTCTGTCCTTTTTTTTTGAGAACATCTGCGGACCGGCAGCGGATGGCCCACGGACCGGCACCGGTCCGCGGACCACCACTTTGAGAAGCACTGCTCTAGAGGAGCTATCTTTGCGTAATGCAACTTGGGTAAATTTCACTGCGTTTATTTTCATCTTAGATATTGTTTTGTTTCATTTTTCAAAATAAGATATTTTGTTTACCATGCTTGTTGTGAAGCTTATTTCATACACAAAACAAAGTTATGGTACCACCCTTCTCCAAAAACGTCCAATCGACAACATAGTGCGTAAATGTCGTTATAAAATATATGCTTGCAATGCGCGGTGCCAGGCAGCGGTAGAACCGGATGATAAGAATGTTTCAGGGTGCCACTTGAAAGTAAAGATTTAGCTACTCCTCTGGATGTTTGTTTAATGAATATAACCACCGCAGTTGTGTAGTTGGCTGCTATAGCACAAAACAATCAGGTGAAACGAACCTGGACTGGATTTGGCCATGTTAAGAAATCGTTACCAACGTACAAGATAACAATGAGTGGTTTAGGGAGGAGGAACACACACACACACAAAAGGGGGGGGGGCGATAAATTTAGTTTGGGTATAAAAAAAGCCATTAAAACGTACCAGGGAACGATATTTGTTTTAAAATTAAAAGTAAACAACAAAAATAAAACGAAACAAGCGTTAAACCACGGTTGATAACTTAATCCTTAAAATACCAAGCCTAGTTCCAGAACGTGTTTACCTAGGAAAGTTGTAAGTACTTCCCTTGATTTAAAAAAAAATTAACAGGAGAATATTCAAAGATTGTTTTATAGTTTCCCCAAATTATTACTAGTCAATATCATTTATTTGTGTATTTATATTTATTTTTGACAATGAAAAAAGAACATGTTATTGAGAACATTTGCTCTGTTAACTTAACGTCATAAAACGTCATTTTTATCAAACTATTTTTAAAATGTTTTAAATTTTCACGTAGTAAATCTAACAGAATTAAAGAAACCTTTTATCAGCACTCTCTGTTGTTGTTTTTTTTTATATTCCAAACGAAGCATTGTTACCAGTTGTGGTGTATACGTTTGTCTTTAGATGAAACTAGAATAATCGACCCACACAGGTCATGAAACTCATAAACTTTTATGTGTTTTTTTTAATGCAGGTGACTATATTCAATAATTGCTTACCATGCATATTATTAGATAGTAGCCTATTACTTGATATGTATAGTGAGCAATGAAGCAACTTGCAGTGGGTGACTACTTAGTTGTCATTAAAAAACGATTTTAAATTCATAATTAGAAAAATAACAGCTGTAATCCAAATGCAACGATATAAATAATTCCACTCTTGTTGTCGTGTTATTATTTAACTTACGCTTATAACATACATTATATAATATATATATTTAGTGTGACCAGATAATTCCGAACAAAATGACGAGAGGAGAAACCCGATACTGACCATAGATCGCTATTAAAATAGGGAGTTTTCATTGTTGTTTTTATTTTTAAAGGTGTATTTTCTTTGACTAAAGAAACATCTACTGTTCACAGTACATTATTGTTTTGCTTATTAAAAATATAGATCGTGGAATTTAGTAGCGGTCCAAACCATTGAGACTCGTATGCTTTGCTGGGGTGGCGCCAAAGTGGTAGCGGGTCATAGTAAGGCCATTCCACCCCTCCTTGTGAGGCCAACTTAGTGGGAGGCATCCTCGACTTTCTGTCTTAGATGCCCAGGTGGCCGCTTCAGAAGCGACCGCTCCGGGTGGGGGGGGGGTCCCAGCTGTCAACGTCCTTTTCTGGGGGAGGGGGCCAGATAGCTGGGAGGGTCTTCCAGGAAGACCCATGAAGAGCACTAGGCTCGGGGCTTCTGCTTTTCTTCCACATGTAGGATCATTAGTAGCTGTATATTATTTTAAATAATAATAGCAGTATTTTGGTTTTATGGCTGTAAACGTGAAACAAGTTTTTAACTCAATTTCCCCTGGGAATTGCGTTTATACATTTGAAATGTATGTGCACTGTTCGAGCTTGCACATGCAACTCCTCCTGAACAATATCAGATAGATGATAGAGGGTTCGGGTATTTTTCAAATATGCTAAGGATGCCCCATGTATTTTGTCAATTTCTCGTCAACCATAACATCTATCTGGTTAAAACAAACGCCAAACAATAGCTAATAATATTTAGAACAATGTTGGAAAAGGAATTAATGAAAAATCTCTTTTCGTTCGACTCCCGTAATTTTAGCAGCAATTTGTAGAGAGCAATTGCTTTGTTCAGCTTCAGAATTATTGATTTGAAATGACTTTTAAGCCATCTAGAATGATAGTTAATGGGGTTTTCCCGCTTTGTGAATGCTTATGAACTTATGTTAGATTGTTGCGCGGTGCGCATTATATTGACACATTATTGGTATCATGTAGCGTGAGGGTATATGACGTCATATTGTATTTAGTTTCAGAATTACTTATTTGAATCGACTTTTAATGTAATCTAGAATGATTTCCCTTCAATAAAAAAATCGGAAATACTATGTTGGAAATTGCGTTTAAATACTCATTCGAGTTTGTATTACTTGTTTTGTTACTTAATTAAAACAAACGGGTTCTCGTTCTACTTCTTTTATTTATTTATATACAAAGTCCTCATTGAAATTAATCCCAAATCAAGTTGCCGCGGTACTTGGGAATTTCCATAAAATGTTACGAAAACTAGGGTCAAGATGTGCTAAAAATAAAAGTCCCGTGACATGATGAAGCGTCATCTAAAAGGCTTGTGTGTGAGTGGTGCGAGCGTGTTTATGAAGGAAATGACTATTAGTTTTGGGGGTGGGGGTGATGGTAACAGCTAGGACATGAAGAACGAGCGTTAATCAATAACCCCACAGCACCTAACACACATTGGCTTACGATCAACAGACTAATAAATTACACCGCGGCAGCTACTACAACGGTACAGCCCTTTGTATTTGATCATGTCGGTACGCACGTCACAGACTCAGAGATAAAAATCCGTTACGCGGCAAGTATCCGGGATTTGAAGTAAGGATGACACTAGAAGATCATTAACTAGAGGCGGCATTGTGTTTTTTTTATTTAAATCACGTACCGAGTTCATTTCAGGTGCATCAATATACACGAGAATAAATCAACAGAGCAATAACAAAAGATATTTAAAAATTAGTAACGGGATACAAAGATTATATTATTTCTTAGTACTTTGAAGATGGCTGCGGAGTAAATAAATAAATAAATACACATAATTGTACCATGTACCAAAACTCAATGGGCTCATCTGCTGGCCAAACCATTTGCCAGGAAACCAATGGGATCATCTACTCGTCGAAGAAATATTCAGATAACCAAACTGTTTATCTACAGGCCAAACACTATGTCAGTAAACTACTTGGATTATCTACTGTCAGGGAACATACGGTATAATCTACTATTAATTTTCTTTAAAAAATTTCGGCCACGTTCGATGATATATCGCTGAACTCCACAAGTTTACAACGCTGAGAATGTGACCTAATGCAACCTTAACCACTAAGAGCTATTTTTAGTTATTTCCATCACGAGTGTGACTAAGCAGGATTTAATAATTACATAATGTACATCTTCTTTGAGTCCTTGGCCACCATAAATGTTTTATTGACACAGAATTGACCGTGACTCAGTGGCATAGCGAGGGGGGGGGGAAGAGGGGCGACTGCCCCTGCAGCACTTTGCCAGGGGCGGCAAATTCCTAGTAGTTTTATATATAATTTCTAACAATGATAATTTTATACGAAAGTGGAGCTTTTAATCGAAATAAAATAACAGCCAAATAAGAAATTGATAAAAGAAATAAAGGAAATGTCATCAAGCATGTGAACGTTTTAACTGTCAGAACTTCTTAAATTCTTCTGATACTAATGCTACTGTTCTGAAAAACCAGAGCCTGATGTGGCATCAACTTAATTGGTTCTTAAAATTTTACAGCTTTTCCTGTTGTAAAAGCAAATCTTACTGTACCCTATCAATTTGAAACAAGAATTGATAGATGCAGACAAAAAGGTCAACACACGAACAGACGCAGGAACTTTGATAGTCACAATGAAATCTTTTATTTTTAATGTATAGTTTTTATCAAAGATGCCCGAAATTATTTACAAACTTATAGTGTTCAACAGAGGCTTCTCACAGAGAAACTAATGGAATACTAAGGGATGCTTTGACATTTAATAACATTTTATGTGGAAAGTTTTATTCTTCATAATAATAACACGAGATTACTATAGAAATTCATGTGGGCTTTTGGCAGTTATATCTAATTTAGAAAACAGATAAGATTTTCGTACACCAGCTAATATAATGGACTTTGAAATTTGGCCTTCAGTTGTCAAACAAGGAATATTTGAACGGGTAAAAAAGAATAATTGAATTCAAGACCACTTAAATCATTCAATTTTTTTATAGATATTTAGGCTAGATTTAACCTGCCTAAACTAATATAATTAATTCCAACAATGTATTAAATAATGCAATGTGTAAAAAGATATTATCTGAGATTAAGTTAATAAAAAATTAATTAAGATCAATAATGAATACACTAAGATTATCGAATCAATAGTTATTTTGGCTATTGAGCATGGTATGGCTGAAAACAAATCTACAATTAGGACAAACATAAATCTTCAATTTTATTCAATAAATGAATCTTTACTCTTGATTTATAACACAAAAATGTTTTGTGTTCTTATTTTTATTTTCTAATAAAGACTACCTGGTATCTTTACTTTACGGGCCGTCCATAAATGACGTCATGCGATTTTTGGGCGATTTTTTACCCCCCCCCCACCCCCTCGACACACTTCGTCACAAAAACTTAGACTTCCCCTCCAATATGACATCACAAAGCTGTAACCCGTCCCCCTAAAAGCAGTATTTTTTATTTGAAAATGAGCATCTATCAAATCAATTTGTTGTCATTTTAGTATGTATTTAGTGTAAGATTGCACTGTAATATTGTAATACATGTGAATCCATGTAAAACGGCATAAAAAATAGTAAGAAATCGAATATTTAAGAGGAAATTTGATTTAAAGTAGCGTGTTTTCACGTGGCGTCACAATTCTTACCCCCCTCCCCTCGTCACGCATCGTCACAAATATAGGTGCGTGACGTCATTTATGGACGGATCTTATAGCATCAACATAGTTTGTTTTTTTTGGGGGGGGGCGGCAAATTTGGGTTCTGCCCCGGGCGGCACATACCCACGCTACGCCGCTGGCGTGACTGCAAAACTATCATAAGCATAGAAACAATAGACTATTTTTCTTCTAAAAAATTCGTCACGATTATTTTTTTTTAAAGTTTCACTTGTGCCATTATAATGGTACAAACATTCGCAATAGTTCGATTTTTTTCTCAGTCAAACGGCAGTCCAATACGTATTTGACATTTTAAAAATAAAGAATAAAGTAAGGAGAATAATCGTATTGTTGAAACGATACGATCTTGTGAATAGTAAATAGTAATTATTCAAAACGTTGGATATCCCTCAATCTGTGACGGTACAGAGGATTTTCGCTCTGCCCGACTTGATTGGCGAGATTCAAGATTATGGTCTTCACGTCCAATGACACCGTCGACATAGAGGCATCCGTCAAGTTGGACAACGGTCAGTCGCACCATCCGGGGTCTCAAGCCATGAAATGAGAATCATGGGGTTTAGGAACTTTTAAAACACTACTGAACTGCCTTTGCCTTTAAGGTAAATAATTACGAGGGATGAATTTAAGAATGACGTCATCAAATATGACCGCTGGTTTTGTCCTAACAAATACTCATACCGGCAACAACAAAAAAATGGTAATATCGGTATCGGCAAAAACACATATCGGTAGACCCCTACTTCATAGTTTCGCTTTAAAATTAATTATAAAAAAACAAGTTCGGTGCAAGATGGACTGGAGTCTGGATTCGATTTTTTACAAACTTCTTGTTTGAATCAATCCTATCAGTACGTCACGCTTGTTAGTGACCGTGTAGGCCTGTCAACGGGTACCCGGGACCCGGGTACCCGTTGCCGTAAGATTACCCGGGTATTAAAATTCCGCCCGGGTACCCGTGGAAATGTGGCTTCAATGTCTATATTAACCAAACTTCGGCTCGCATGCGGATTTTTTGTGTTTAATTTACGGCTCGCGAAACAATTTATCAAATGAAAACTTTTGTTTCAAATATATCTGCCGAAAATAAGGATGGACTGTATAGAGATGAAAGAGGCCGTGTTTGTTGTTGTTAATAAAAACACTCCTGCTTTGACACTAACATTGCTTTGAAATATGCCGACATTGGGCTACCGATTGATACCAATTATCTACCCATCTCCCCCATCCACTCCTATACTATAAAACCGCACCCTTTCCATTCGCTTGTGTTTCTTGTGTTCGTTAACACGTGTTGACCTAGAAAAACTGATGTTAATAATGCGTACAAGGTTGTCAGTTTTTAAGGTTAATAAATTAAATAGTTACTAACAGTGTAAGATGGGTAAGACGTCGGCATAGAGATGAAAGAGGCCGTGTTTGATTTTGTTAATAAAAACACCCCTGCTTTGACACTAACTTTGATCTTTGAAATACGCCGACATTGGGTTTACGATTGTCGATGTTGTTTATCTACCCCCCCCTCCTACTCCCTCCATTCGATTGTGTTTCGTGTGTTCATTACGTGTGCCTTGCCCAAAAACTGATTTTAATAATACACCAAAATGTGTAAGTTTTTAAAAGTCAATAAATTAGTTACTAACAGTGTAAGATGGATAAGGGCCCGTCCAAAAATGACGTTACGCACCTAGGGGAGGAGGGGGTCACACATTTGTGACGAGGGGGAGGGAATGTGTTTAAGAATAAATGTGACGTCACATCAAAACGCGCAACTTTAAATAAAAGTTCCACTGAAACATTTGATTGCTTACAATTTATTTAATGACGTTTTACATGGATTTAAGCGTGTAGCGATTTTTAGAGTTCAACTTCACATTAAATACAAAATTAAATGACAATAAAGTTATTTGACACATGCTCATTTTCAAAAAGGAAGTACGGCTTTTATGGGGGGGGGGCGCAAAGCTTTGTGACGTCATATTGGAGGGGGCTCTAAGTTTTTGTGACAACCTGTGAAGTAAAAATCGGCCAAAATCGCTTGACGTCATTTATGTACGGCCCCTAAGACGTCGGCCGTGTAGCTACTGTGTGAAATGAGGTGCATGGAAGGTGGCTAGGTAGCATTGTATAGCGGTCATGACGGGAAAATTATGCGATGTTTCGATCGGGTAACCCGGGTACCCGTTCGAAATTTGGACGGGTACCCGGGCAGCATTTTTCAACAATATTGACAGCCCAGTAGTGAGTGGAGTCTAATGAAAGTGTGGCAGTTTGTGTGACAGTTTGTGTGACAGTTAATGACTGCAGGAGAAGGTATTTCACGGGTCTATTTTAACGGTAAATATATTAAATGCAAAATGGTAAAAAGATTCTAGGCTTATAAGATAGTTGGTTCACACTGCAATAACCTTACCTTTGAGTTATAGTATTTCAAATAATTGTTGACCTCTGACCCAAAACACCCCTGCCCGCCCCACGGACCTAAGGCTGTCAAAACCTGATAGTGCAGAGCATAAATTATATAATCATCAATGCTACACCCCATATCATCATTAATGCTACACCCCATATCCTCATCAATGCTACAGCCCAGATCATCATCAATGCTTCAATCTGTGCAACTGTAATTTTATGTAAAGGTTGCCTCCCTTTAAATTTACCATAATATTGCCAAAACTTGTGTAATTCGTCTTTCTTTTGGTTATTTTCTTTAATCTTAACATCTCATAATATATATTTAAAACCACCACAGCCCTCTCTTTATTGGAGGATCAAACGCTAATTATTTGAAAAGATTGTGTCAGAACATATCAAACAATCAAATTCATTGCTGCAAACTCAACTCAAAATCCTTCAGCATGAAACTTAAAACCCAAATATAAACAGTTTACTGTTAAACTATACAAATGGAATTAGGGGCCATCCAAAAATGAGGTCATGCGATTTTGGCCGATTTTCACCCCCCCCCTCGTCAAAAAAAACTTAGACCCCCTCCCCCTCGTCACAAAAACTTAGACCCCATCCCCCTCGTCACAAAAACTTAGACCCCCTCCATTATGACGTCACAAAGCGTTGACATCCCCCCCCCAAAAAAAAATAAAACCTGAATTTTCTAATTAAAAATTAGCATATTTCAAATCACTTTTTTGTCATTTAATGTGACGTCACATTACTTAAACACCCGTCCTCCCCCTCGTCACACATCGTACCAAATGCGTGACCACCGTTGTCTACCCCCCCCCCGGCGCAGGAGGACATTTATGGTCCACCCCTTATTTTAAATCATTCTTTACCATTTCAACACTCAAGCCAAGGAGAGAAGTGAAAATGCAATCAACAATTTAGTCAGAAAATAGGTTGAACTTCGGAAGTGAAAATGCAATCAACAATTTAGTCAGAAAATAGGTTGAACTTCGGAAATATTTTTTTCAAAAATAACAAGATAACTTATTAAAACAGAGTATTTTAAACACTTAAATGAATTATTTATAATATTATATGGTATTATTTCAGATAAAGTAGGCATTATGCAAGCACATTATTATTTTGATCAACGGACAGGTGTGAATATATAGGGAGAA
Organism: Ampullaceana balthica; assembly: GCA_944989445.1. NCBI lineage: Eukaryota > Metazoa > Mollusca > Gastropoda > Lymnaeidae > Ampullaceana > Ampullaceana balthica. The sequence goes on along the minus strand of CALYLW010000818.1, from coordinate 175,553 downwards.
AAAAGTTCACTTTAGGTCATAACATTTCACACAGGTTGAAGCTCACACATATGGTAGCTGATATAATATATAAATATTTCACATTAACTTCTATTTTGTTTTCGTTTATGATGTTAAAAGTTCAAATCCAATTTAATTTAATTTTAAAAATGGAGGGAAAAAATATATTAATTTTTTTCTAAAAATTTCGGTGGATGTCACAAGCGTCCTCTTGTTTAAATCTTGATCGCTTGCTCCCAGATTCATAACCTCCTTTACACAAGAAATAAGTAGGACACTGCTCACAGAAACAAGATTTAATGGCCGAACCCCTTTTAACAACACACTATATCTCAGAAAATCTTCTCTCTTCTACACACATTTTTATGACGTCCACCAAAAACAACTCTATTTCGCACGCTTTCGCACCCGACTAAATAATTACACTAATACAACCACTAAACACACCACCGTGCGCAGCTCACAAGTTAAAGGGGGAAATTGGTCATTCGTGACAGTGGACATCTTGGCCAAGCTCTTCTATAGCCAATCAGGAAATGGGTTTAATTCACCTCACAAGATTACTAGCACAAGTTCATTAAAGGGAGTTGGGGTATTTTAAAGAAGAGACAAGAGTTTCCCATTATATTTACTAAATAGACCGTTATGATAGTTGCGACAAAAGTACCAATATTTTTTTTAATTTACATTAACTTGTCTGAACCGAAAGTGAACTGAAGTCATGACTTCAGAGGACATACTTAATTAATAATTAACTTCAAACTTTTTTGTTGTTGATAAAGTTACACTTAAAATTGATAAATTAACATTTAAAAAGTCATTTAGTTTAACGTAATAGTAATTGACATATTAAAAGATACCTGAAAAACGGAAAGAGCATTCTATATACTTGAATTTTGTACAGTGACAGAGCCAGTGACAGTGACAATGACAGAACCATTTTTTTAAACGTGTGAAATCGCCAAATTAATACTTTTTGTTTGTTTGATCTTCATATACGTTAAATTCCCTCACCCACTCCCTTACAAATTTCACCAAAAAACGTTCGATTAGTAAGAACGATACAATAACATATAATTATAACTTTATGAACTTTCTGCAGCCAAATCAAGACCCGCGGCACAAAGAGACACTCAAGACCAGGATCATCGCTATTTGAACAGTACGAAAATATGCCGAGTCACACTAGACACAAACCGGTTAAGGATACTATTACCCTAACCAATGTTCCCTTTAAGCTGCGCGGCCGCGCAACTATCTGGCAGATGCCGCGCAGCAGTTTTGAGTTACCACGCAGTAAATTTCGATAGGGAAAAAATAGAATTTTTGCGCCTTTCCCAGAAAATTTAGTAGCGACTTTATTTCTTATTCTACCTGGGACTCAGTTGCAGCTTTTGTTAAAATTCTATTAAGAAAACAAGTTTAAATATCAAGAATGTAAGTCCCATCTCTCACACACAGTAAACAGACTTCAACGACATCATTCAACTCATTCATCTAACGCTAATACAGGAAAAATATCAAACACTCCCTTAAATAAATAAAAATAATTGAAATTGGTGACTTGTCTTGAAGCAGAACAAAGACTTTGACATCACTCATGACTACTTACAGCAAAGACTTTGATGTAACGAACAAGACGGGGTGATGTTTTAATTAAAATTAATGTTTAAAAATGATTTACGAAAATGCGACGTATATATATGTTCCAGGCATGTGTGAAATATGGCATTCTACAGAATGCCTAGGCAATGTATATAATGCCTGGTGGTTTCAGGCAAAGTATGAAATTTGTAAAAACTTTGCATACTTTTCCTAGACATTCCATAGTGTCCTATAGTAACATTGGTACAGGGTATAGTATGGTATAAGGCATAAGGTGTGCGCCTCCCAATCTACTATCATATGTACTTGACTAAAAAAAAACATTCAAGTAACGCTTCCAACTGATTTTTGTTTTTAATCAAAACAATTGTATTTGTGTTGGGGGCGAAAGTGTGGTGAAAGGATGGTTTTGAAATAACAACTCAGTTTGCCTTGGACACCTGGAGCAGGATTTATTTAAACGACACTGAGGTCAGATGACTTTCATGGCACTTTGCTTTACAAGCATTGTTGAGAAACATACAAGTACTGACTGAATACTGTAAAGAGCAGGTACGCTTGTATAATGACCCAGTCAATATATATTGTTTAAAGAAGCTCAGAGACTCTCAGTTTCCAACTGTTCTTAGTGGCATTGATGAAGTAGTTGGAGAACTTGCCGAATTAAGCAAGCTGTTACAAAGGAAAAATCTAACGACCATCGAGGCATACCAGTTTGTAAAAGGAAGGGTCAATAACCTAAGGCTAAGAGGGCAGCACCTTGGTGAAAATGTTCATATTTCTGCAGAGGTTTGCTAAAATGCTTTCAGGCTGTAAGAATGAAAACATGAGTCCCATCCTCAAATTCGACGAATGTCTGTTTTTGCACTTGGACTCTCGTTTTCTTGAAAGCGACTTGATGCTATGGCGAATATTTGAGTTGTAAGCCTTAGTCGACACATCAAATTTTAATTTTGGACAAGCAGAACTTGGTGCGCTAGTTTCTAAATACAAGGCATTCTTTAAAGCCATGGAGACATTTTGCCGAAACTTATGGATCATCTGCATCGTAATTTAAGATTTGTTCTTACAGAAAAAATAAAATGTGGGTTGATGCAGACTTTCGACGAGGTGATTCAAATTTGTCATGACGGAGGAACAATTCAGCTGTTGGATATTTGTGCTACATTTCTTGCATGGAGGGCTGATTGTGAACGTGGATTCAGCCTAATGAATTCTATAAAAGTAAAATCTAGAAATAGGTTGGAAGAGTTACATTTAGACTTGCTTATGAGGATTAAATCTTGTCAGAATGATGGACATCAGATCAACCTTGACGAGGTCTATAAAAATGGATCTCGTTGAAAGACAGACACCAGAGTGCCCCCAGAATAGAATAGCGTCATATGGGTATGTTGGCTTTTTGTTGCTTTAATATGATAAATACCGCTGAACAGAAATATACATTTCTAACTCTTGTTTATTTAATTGTAATCTACTATATTATTTTGATAAAACATTATATTACAGTAAATATAGCACTCCATTTGATTCATGTATTTTGTGGGATGTAAAAAATTTTGCACACAAAAAATGGTACACTGTTAAACTTTGCACACGATTTTTTTATTTTGCACAACAACCGGCAGACCTTAGACTTAGTTCACTTAGAGGGAACATTGACCCTAACGCTAATTATTTAAGTTTAAGTCCACCAACCTTAATTGAACCCAACCAATCCTATAATGCTATAGCCTATAGCGACCGATTAAAATTACCGGACGCAATTTTTTAAAATAATGACCGGCCTTTCATCGCTTACCCCCCTTTTCTAAGATTTATGCCTCTTACATATAAGAATTGGGCAACTCCTGAAGCAGCTTGTGACATATAATAATATAAGAAAATATGCCTAAATCTTGATACGCCATTTACATTAAAAGAAAAACAATTTTATTAAGTGACATTTTGTAATACAACCTTAGTTTTACTTAGTCCGTATCGTAGGAAAAAACAGACTTGATACAGTTCATACAGCCTTAAAATTAATGCCACTAAATTAGTGACAAATAGTAGGCCTACAGTTTAACAAGATCAAGAGCACTTACCAAATATAGTAATAATTATAACACAGGACGTTGATTCTTCGGTTTAGTCTTTGCGCTGTTACTGAATGAGCAATCGAGGGTTAAGTTAAGAGAAGTGAGAAGTGGATGTTTCCTAGAATGAAGCTTAACAAAGAAAAGCCTTGTCTTGTCCTTTAATTCAGACGTCCCTTGTTTATATGTTTTTCCCCTCTGAGCCCTCTGATATCAGTATCAAGTCAAGCTTTTGCGGTAATTTTCTATAGTAAAAGTAATTTATCCTTCTGAAAAAATGAAAACACCTGGACTTAATATCACAGACGATTGCGTACTTTTCCAACGGCCTATCTCACTTAACTACACACTGTCAGCTGTTGTTATCTTGGCGTAGTCGTAAACAGTTGACACAAAAACCGTATTAGCGTAGAGGCCCAAACAGTGCTACACACTTACACAGCAGCACACCTATGACAGTCACGTCGTCGCGCACCTTCCGTCATGCCGAGGTGGCGCTGAGCATGCGCCAGTCAAGTACACGGGTATGGGGTGTTGTAGTTATGGCCTAATTCTTGGGGGATAATGCAAGGCTTCTCAAATGTTTACATATGGAAAAAAAAATTTAATGGAAAAAGCTTCAAAATCTATAGTTGTGTACTAAGGGATTGTTAAAGACATTTAAAGTGATGATTTGAGATTTAAGGAGGCTTTATTTAGCCCTCTTAAAGAAACTCAGCTTTAACTTTAACAATTACAGACTGTTCCATCACGTCCGCCCCTCCTCCGTCCTCCTCCCTAACCCTAAACCAAGATCGATCACTGTGACCTGTTATGAAACAGAGTGTTGCCCAAAATAGTAATTTCAAGTCATTTGCAAACCGAAATGAAAAATATGTATGACAGTCCTTTGCCATTAAAATAGCTACTTCAGTTACTGTTAACGTTATCCGTTATAACTTTTAGGGGTGTTAGGTAGTGAAAATATTATGCATCTTTATATATATATATAAAGATGTATATATATTTATATATATATATATATATATATATATATATATATATATATATATATATATATATATATATATATATGTTAGGGCTGCGGAAATTAACGATTAATTTCTCGATTAATCGTTAACATTTTTTATCGATTAAAATTATTTTAATCGATAAAAGTTCGATTAAAATTAAAGAAAATATGTATAATATTTTTAAAAATTTTCATTAATAAATAATTAATTATTAATAATTAAAATAATAATTTATATATTTTTTACGTAGAAACTTCTCCGGCGTAATATTATAATTTATTTTATTAATTTATGTGGAACGGAAGACGTCAAATAAAAAATGGCTGACAGCATCAGCGCTGTTAAATTTAAACATATACCTGGAAAGTTAAGCAAAAGTTTTGTTTTAAGCTAACTGCGGATGGCAAAGTTGAAGATGGTGAAAAAGTTTACTGTGTTCACTGCTATAAACAATTCTCTTTTAAAGGATTAAATACATCGCTGACGTACCACCTTCAGCACAAACATCCGATTAAGTATCAACACATTGTCATAAAATTTAGTTCAAAATATTCTTAATTTTCAAGATCTGTAAGACAGGGGAAATAACTCAATTTAAAAAAAAGTAAATTACCTATTTTTGCTCCTTCCCTTGAAATGTTCAGTTTAATGACGTCATAAATTTCTATTTTTGGCTTTAATCGACATTAACGATTAATTAATCGTTAATTTTTCAAAAGTTTACGATTAAATTGAAATCAATCGATAACAGCCCTAATATATATATATATATATATATATATATATAATATATAAAGCTCAGTTGGTGTTTGTATCTTTGTATGTTTGTGTGTTTGTATGTTTCACTTTTCGACTTTCTGCTAGACAATCACGGAAAAACCAAATGACTGACGGGGACCAAATTTGGCAGGACGGTTCCTTTTACCCTGAAGGTGGTTTTAAGTTAGTTTTTGTAATTGTCCCTTTTGCCCGAATGCCGTAAATTAAATAATCAGAAAATGCAGAGACAAAGAATAAAAAATGTAACCTCATTTCTGTATTGAACAAATTTACGCGGACGTTCAAATGCCGTTCAAAGCGAGTTACTTTTGGTGACTTTTTTTTTCCCAATACTTTATTTTCAGCTGTGCGCATTCAAAAATTATTATAATGTCTAATTACGATGCGCACATTTTCGTGTACGCTTCATAATTTGAGCTGTGTAGTACAAAGAACTGTCATATTAGATAGACACGTAAACATATTTAATTACAACTGCCACACGATGCATTAGATTTAATTGTTTACACGTTTAAATTTAATTGCGAATTTGTTTTAATTATTTTCTGTTCCATAACTCGACATTTAATAAAGACCTATTTATGTAATAATTGTGTCAGTATTTTTTTCAAACTATTTAAATTTAGGCTACCGGACCTATTAACATAAGTAGATTAAACTAAATAAAGTGATCCTGAAAACGCTTAATTATTTTGTATTGCGAATATAATATGTTATGTTGATTCCTTTGATGATGGATTAACATAGGTCATTTTTAAAATCAATTATTGTCCTGGTTTCACATGCGTTTTTACCATAAAATTGATTTGTTTTGTTTGTTTTTTTTAAAATTAGGAATATAGCCTAATTTCTTTATTTATCTTTATTATCTTTATCTCATAGACGCTGTTGCAAATATTGTATTAATTACAATTGTGTTACGATGCAGTGTCGTAAATGTATAAGAGCTTTTTTAGAGACGATCTAAAAAAGCTCTTATATATTTGCGACACATTCGGGCCAAAGGGACAATTACAAAAACTAACTTAAAACCACCTTCAGGGTAAAAGAGAGATCTTTTGGAAAAATGTCAAAAAATCAGTGGCCTTTTTTTAATGGATACAAACAAACAAACATAAAATTATCAACTTAGCTTTATATATTACATATGCGTTTAAATTATTTTATTTCAAATATTTTCACGATGCATTGTATGAATATTTTACATGCAATGAATAAAATTGGGATTTTAAAAAATTTAATTCATAACTCGACATTTAATTAAAAAACATAGATGTAGCGAGTTTATTTTATGTTGAAAGTGATGGCCTATGTCAAATAAACTTACACTTTAAAACAGTTTACTTAAGCTTTATATACACTATACATTATACACTTTCGATACCAAATTTATGAACAAAACTTGACTAAATTTAATGAAGTGATCCTGAAAACGCTTAATTAATATGAATTGCGAATTGAATATGTTTTTATGTTAATTCCTTTGTATTCAGAATAGCATAGTCCATTTCTAAAATTGCCTTTTAATCATTTTTAAGATGCAGTGATGAACAGACGGTTAAATCTTTTTTTTCATTTTTATTTTATTTTACAGATATAAAATCTGGTGTGTGTGTGTGTGTGCATTAAATATAATTTACAAAATATGATGCATTATCCGAAATAGGGAACAAAAAAAAAGCCTTTTTGAAATTATACACATTGGTTATAAACCGTAAATATAAATCGTAAAATAAAGAGACATAAAAATGTTAAATATTATTTCCCTGTGAAAATAATCATGAATACGTCAAGAGGAGGAGTTATTTTGGTCCAGTACATTTACTTTATAACAAGACTTTATTTTATGCGGCCAGCTTTCTATATTGTCTAAATATGGTGTGCACATTTTTTTGATATCACTTTAATACGACCGGGTTTTTTTAAAAAAAGTATTTTAGAAAGCAAATTTATAATTTTGTTTATTTGCGCTATGAGTCACTTAGCTTTAGCCTTTTAAAGGGATATTGCCACATGTTCTTTATCTCATAGACGTGGTTACAAATATTATATAACTTACAATTCTGATACGATGCAGTTTCGTAATTATATATTAAATTTTTGAGTGACGAGGGTGGTAGAGCTCTTTCGGAAAACCTGTAAGTTATGTTAATTTTGTACAAGTGGGAATGAAATTGTAAATTTAGTTATTATGGTCGGCAAGAATCATTATTTAATAAATCATATCTTTTAAATAGTAAGGTTTTGTTAAAAGGCACTGCATTAAGTGAAAACAACTCACGCGGTAAAATGGCATATCTCCGTTTCTCATAAGATTTTAACTTAATAGATGAATCTGAAATTTAACTTGGCAAATAAAAATTGTAATAACCAGCAACAAATACTTGGATAAAGGGTCAGCACACTCCAGCTCCTAAGTGCGGGTATTTTTCTAGTATATATATATATATATATATATATATATATATATATATATATATATATATATATATATATATATATATATATATATATACATATATCATATAATTATATATACACATATGTCATATATACACATATATCATATATACACAATAATACACATATATCATATGTACACATATATCATATATACACATATATCATATATACACATATATCAAATATACACATAAATAATATATACACAATAATACACATATATCATATATACACAAATATCATATTTACACATATATCATATATACACATATATCAAATATACACATATATCATATCCTATATAATAAAAAGCAAGTTTCTGTCCTTTCTGTCCCGTCATCTATAGCGATTGGTCCCTCAAACACATATGACTCCTACTGCCAATCACTAGCGGAGAAAAATTTACATATTACGCGGAGCTTCAAAACGAGTTATTTTTGGTGCAGTTTTTTTGTCATAATTCATTATGTTGTTCCCATCTTGATGTGATGCCTGCCGCTTATTTCAATGACAATTCTGCTTTTTCCTTGATGGTCCTGGGGGGTAGTAGCAAGCGTTTTAAGTGTTGTTTGTTTTTTGTTGCTGTTATTGTTGTTGTTTTGTTGTTGTTTGTTGTTGCTGTTTTGTTGTTGTTGTTTTGTGGTTATTGTTATTGCTGTTGTTTTGTTGTTGTTGCTTTGTTGTTGTTGTTGTAGTTGTTTTTGTTGTTGTTTTGTTGTTTTTGTTTTGTTGTTGTTGTTGTTGTTTTGCTGTTGTTGTTTTTGTTTTGTTGTTGTTTTGTTTCTGTTGCTGTTGTTGTTGTTTTTGTTGTTGTTGTTGTTGCTGTTGTTGTTGTTGTTGTTTTTGCTGTTTTTGTTGTTGTTGTTGTCCACATCCCTTGCCCGGCGACGACAATGTCCTGCAAACGCTTCAGCATAACAACTACCAAAACATAGCGTTCATGAACTTCACAGGTCACCCTACACTTATTCCTGTCCTTGGGCGGGCTTTGTTACTAGTATATTAATAAAATTGTGTGTAGTATTTGTATCTGTCACAAGCATGATTTACACCTGATCTTTTGGTGCCACGTAGCAGTATTTGAATATTGAGTATAAAATGAGTGAATACTCTTTTCAAATGATTCTGTCATGCTATTGAAAAATGTCAATGGGGGAGGGGGTGCACTGTAAAATAAGTATAAAAAACAAATGCTACCTCACTTTGGTGATACCTGTACTAGAATATGCATCTTCTGTATGGGACCCATCCACCAAAGAAAACATTGATAAACTAGAACAAATTCAAAAAAGAGCTGCCAGATTCCTTACTGAAGAATATTCAAAACTGACAAGAATAACACAATTAGTTAAATCATTAAACCTTGAAACACTAGAGGATAGAAGAACCAAGAGCAAAGTAGTAATCATACATAAAGCAATTAATTCTAATTTAGAAATACAACACAAAGATAACTTAATATAACCCTCAGATAGACATAAGGATAAAAACACCTTTCTTATTCCGTATGCAAGAACAAACACATACAAATTTTCATTCTTCCCGTCCGGAATTCGGGCGTGGAATGGGTTGCCTGAAGAATCCAGGAAAACCAACACTTTATCAACGTTTAAATCTCTAATAAAAATGCAGGACTAGACACAAACCATAGATAAGCGTTGGACGCAATAATCTTCTGTATAAAAGGAGCGTCTGTAAACAGATAAGATAAGATCCACCACCGACACAGAGATAGCGTTAAATTTGAAACTGGAGCCTTTTCACAAAGTTAGAAGACATTTGATTAGTCTGGATTTAGTACCCAAATAAGATGTTTACAAAATTTGTTATATTTTTTCATTGCCTCCCCCATCCCCCGTCAAAGTCCTAAAAGATCCTTATAAACAGGGTGCCCGTGCAGTGGTAAAAATAACAACTCACCACTCCCCCATGGACCTAGCTCAAGGTCGCTCACCTTTAGAGACGGAAGAGCCAAAAATTACTATTAAGAAAATTTCCCAATTCTTCAGAGCCACTAACACGAGTTTTGAAAATAAATAATATAATTATTAATATTTGCGCATGGAACTTGGGAGCCGCATCTTTACACCGAAAGAGCCGCATGTGGCTCGCGAGAAGTAGGTTGCCGACCCCTGACCTAGGTCAATTGTGCACAGTTTTGTTGTTGATGTTTTTTTTCTCTCAGACACCCAGTGACAGTATAGAGCAAGGGGTCAATTCAGGTTATCGGGTGAATGCGGAAGAAAAAAAAACCCCATAATTAAAATACAACGGTAATATTGTCATCGAATGATAGAGTTTTTAATCCAGGAAAGTGGTGGCTAACTAGAACTTGGTAGCTCTAGCCATTAGAATACGTTTGGTCAGTGCATCTGTCAAACTAAATAATGGACGAAATTCGCTTAATGATAGCCTAAGCCAGTTTGCAGAGTGTGGGAATCTCTACGTTAGGGTATATTAGATCTGAGTTAGCAGGCTAAAATAGTTACGAGTGTGATTGGACAGATGGGACACGTTTCGAGGAAACCAACGACCTCAGAGCATGAATATGGAATGGTCTGAAAAAGAGATAACCAACACCTTCCGCAGAAGTTTTGATTAAGTCAAAACAAAAATGTATAATTCAGTCTTTCTTTTAAATTGCTTTCACTCTAAAAAATAATTTTCTGAAAAACGAATTTCCAAAGAAATTGGTACAAAAATGTAATTTTAGCCTTGAGCCGAATCTGAGAAGGGTAACAACTCTATTATTAATTCTTTAAACAAACATTTTTAAACAGTTATTGCCCGTTAAATCTGTCCGCCATTCGTCGTGCCTCTTTTGTTTGTCCGATTAGCGGAGTCAACAGTGATCTCATAAAAGCAAGAATTCGCGTCCGGATTTTATTTTTGTGGGGAAAAAAAGAACAACGTTTTTAAAGATGCAGACAGAAACAACGTTGCACTCAACAAATATGATTTTAACGAAAGCTAATTTACTTTTACAATTACGTCTTGAACAGATAGTCACTTAAAACCTTTTGCTCGTTAATTATTTTGCTGTCGGGATGTGTTTATATATCAGGAAGAAATAATTGAATGGCCAAGAAATGTCAGTTGAATGTTCCAGAGACTGATGGGAGTAAATGTCAGCCTTGTGTATACAGTATGTGAAGTGTGTACAGTTTGAACATGACTCCGCTAACGAGAGTGACATTCAAATTGACGACCAAACACATAACACACACATATTGTTTATGATTTTCATGACAGACTTGTCAGAAACTCTTGGGCACAACTGATAACCCTAAAGAAATCTCCCACAGGTGAAATGATAGTTCTTCATTTCCCCGCTAACGTGTTACAATCACAAAGTCTTAACCAAATTGTTTTTGTTTTACTTAGACTAACACAGCAATTATAAATGGCTGAACATATTACTTTGGTGTCCAGTGTAAACAAACCATCGAGGTTGCAAGCTGTATGTTAACATAAGCCGTTAACATTAAATTCTCTAATGACTTATTTATACAGTCATGGGATGGTGATACAAAGAATAGTGTTAAATAAATCGTGACATTGCTATCACCCAGAAATAGAAAACTTAAATGTAAAGTTCATATACTCGTTGTGTTTCTGCATGGCAATAATTAAATAACTTGAACTTGAACTTTCGCTTTTAACTCTCGTGCCACGTGTATATTGTGAATTTTCTTGGCATGAAAATATTGGGGACTTAATTTTTTTAATTTTTAATTTTATAATTATTTTTTTTTGGGGGGGATGGTGGTTGATGGGGGAAGGGATGGTGGTGTGTTGTGGGTTAACTTAAAAGATTTGTATGTGTTGCGGTATGGCCTAGGCCTTGCGGAACTTAAATGTTTTTTCTATACCTCGTTGAATCCCTATCTTTATTCGTGAAAGAAAAAAATATTGAAGGGTGTGGAGAAATGAAATTTATCATCTTTCCATGTTGTCAGTAACTTTCACTTCATCCCTGTACTTAACTACACTTTTGTTGAGCTTTTTATCGAAAGTTTTCAAAGAATATTTGGTACTTGTTTTTTATCCGACCGCCAAAAAAATGTATTTATTTTTGTGGGTATTAACTGTTGGAAACCCCGCGAGACTTATTAGGCTATTACTACTAAATAAATATTAATATAATTGTATATCTATAATATGACGAAGAGTCCCGTTGTGGCGTTTATTTGGTTCCTTTACAGATTTCAATGGCCGCTGGATTTGTTGCGTGTATTAGCACCGGTAATAGGATCAACGAAATGTAGGCTGTGATTGACTTTTCGTGAGTGTAATCCATGCCGAATTAAAAAATAAATAGTGATATTATATTACAATTGATAATACATACAGCAGTAAATTATTATATATTTTTTTTAAAAGCCAAATACTACGTTCTTTCATTTATCATTTAGAATTTAGATTGTTTTTCATCGGCGTTGTTCTTATTCTTGTTAAATCTCAATACTGTTAATTTCATATAGTGAATATAGAATATCTTGTTAAGTGTAATTTATTTTATACTGTATTAGTATTGCTTATAAATAATATTTATATTTATATACAACAGTTAACATAAAAAATAAAAAAATTAATAAAAAAAAACAATTTTTGGTGCTCGTATAAAAAACAAGTACCGAATATTTTACTCACTATCGATTTAAAAAGTAGTTATATATAAAAAAAAATGTACGTTCGATTAATCTAATTTGATCACTTGATACAACTTTCTGACTTATGTATGTTTTAAAAGCATCGGCAACAAAATACGGTTTTAATTTTAACTCATTCATAGTTGTTTCTCTAAAAATATGTTAATCTAATTTATTTATCGCCTTCCCCCCAGACTTGAAAGCTAGTTTTTTTTAATCTATTCATTCGAATCTTTGGTCTGACTCTAAGGCTAGTACCTACAGTTTGAGTCTGTGGTCTGAATCTATTCATCAAGTAAGTTTAAACTCTGAGATATCGTGACTTTTAACATCCTCTGCAAATATTTTCTTTTGTTTTTTAATATGTCTGATTCTAAACCCACTCCACTCCCCCCCCCACCCTTTTAATATGTTAATGATTTCGCTTTTGTTCCTTTGTGAGAATGTGTTTGGGTTTCCCCAGTCGACCCACATTCCTCAGTTCAGTCTGTATGGAGAACTCAGTTTCCCATATGGAGAACTCGGTGAAAACCGTGTAAAATCCTTAGAGTGGAATGTAACTCAAATGCATTTGCTTTCAGCTGTGGGCTTCAGAAAACGCCAAGGACTGCAGCCTTGAGGGAATTGAGACCTAAGCAAGTGATTGAAAGACATTGAATGAGATTGTCTCTGGCCATTGTCAACAGAAAGTTGTGAAACCAAGGCAAAATTATTGTTTAAACTGCTATTATTGCAAATTTTGTTGTAAGTAGAAACGTGAACAAGCAATGCTGTATAGTTCTCAATAATTACTATTATATAAAAAAATTAACATTTACAAAAAGCTAAATAGTTCTAAGTTTTTATAAGATTTATTTGAAACAGTAAATAAATGAGGTTTACAGATTTGGTGGAACAAATTGTAAGTATAGTTTTGGCAGCTGGTATACTAGACCTTATGGTGGACCAAATAGTAAATTGTTTCGGCAGCTGGTATACTAGACCTTATGGTGGACCAAATAGTAAATTGTTTCGGCAGCTGGTATACTAGACCTTATGGTGGACCAAATAGTAAATTGTTTCGGCTTCTGGTATACTAGACCTTATGGTGGAACAAATTGTAAATTGTATCTGCAGCTGGTATACTAGACCTTATGGTGGAACAAATAGTAAATTGTATCTGCAGCTGGTATACTAGACCTTATGGTGGACCAAATAGTAAATTGTATCTGCAGCTGGTATACTAGGCCTTATGGTGGACCAAATAGTAAATTGTATCTGCAGCTGGTATAATAGACCTTATGGTGGGTGGACCAAATAGTCAATTGTATCTGCAGCTGGTATACCATACCTTTTTGGTGCCGAGGGTAACCAGGTTTGCCAAAACGACCGAGAGAGAGGTCGGGAAAGCAATTTAGTGACCATGACAGCGTTTATCGGTCATCTGAGTTCCTACTATTGTACCAGATGTCCACTTGGCTCGACTGTTAGAACACGTGCTCTTTATGGCCATAATTTGGGGATAGACATAGAAGTTTGGTAAACGAAACATGTTTATAGGGTTATAACAAAATATATTATTATGTAATGATAATGCAAATATTTCATTACTAAAACCCACTCACACAAACAAAACGAGTTATAAAAAGTGTGTAGAAACCAGCTAATCTCAGCAGTAGTTTTAGCCTACTCCGTCGTAACTGGCCGAGTGTAAACGGAAGTATATCCTCGAACCCATGGGTTCGTTTTTATTCTCAAACGTCCGGGATTTACCGAGGTGACCAGGAGGTTAAATGTGGACCTGCTTGTCAAGTGCCTGGGACTTGGGATCTCTCTCTCTCTCTCTCTCTCTCTCTCTCTCTCTCTCTCTCTCTCTCTCTCTCTCTCTCTCTCTCTCTCTCTCTCTCTCTCTGTGTGTGTTCACACTCTCGCTTACTCTCAGTGTCTCTCTCTCTCCCTCTCTCCCAGTGACAAGACAGGAAGGCAGACAGGCAGACAGAAAGACAGACAGACAAACAAACAGAGAGAGAGAGAGAGAGAGAGAGAGAGAGAGATAGATAGATAGATAGATAGATAGATAGATAGATAGATAGATAGATAGATAGATAGATAGATAGATAGATAGATAGATAGATAGATAGATAGATAGATAGATAGATAGATAGATAGATAGATAGATAGATAGATAGATAGATAGATAGATAGATAGATAGATAGATAGATAGATAGATAGATAGATAGATAGATAGATAGATAGATAGATAGATAGATAGATAGATAGATAGATAGATAGATAGATAGATAGATAGATAGATGATAGATAGATAGATAGATAGATAGATAGATAGATAGATAGATAGATAGATAGATAGATAGATAGATAGATAGATAGATAGATAGATAGATATATAGATAGATAGATAGATAGATAGATAGATAGATAGATAGATAGATAGATAGATAGATAGATAGATAGATAGATAGATAGATAGATAGATAGATAGATAGATAGATAGATAGATAGATAGATAGATAGATAGATAGATAGATAGATAGATAGATAGATAGATAGATAGATAGATAGATAGATAGATAGATAGATAGATAGATAGATAGATAGATAGATAGATAGATAGATAGATAGATAGATAGATAGATAGATAGATAGATAGATATATAGATAGATAGATAGATAGATAGATAGATAGATAGATAGATAGATAGATAGATAGATAGATAGATAGATAGATAGAAAGACAGACAGATTGATAGATTGATAGATGGATAGATGGATGGATGGATAAATGGACGGATGGATGGATGGATGGATGGATGGATGGATGGATGGATGGATGGATGGATGGATGGATGGATGAATGGACGGACGGACGGACGGATGGATGGACGGACGGACGGACGGATGGACGGACGGATGGATGGATGGACGGATGGACGGATGGATGGATGGATGGATGGATGGATGGATGGATGGATGGATGGATGGATGGATGGTACAAACAGGCATTTAGATAAAATAAATACATGACTGCGTAGCGAGACATAACGAAAGACTAAAGAACGGACGTATAATATATACATTCTCCCAAAAATTTCAAGCCGGATAAATTGAAATGATTTTGGTTATTCTTTTAATTAATTCCTGCAATAATTATCAGTGTTCTTAATACCGTTGACAGCTTGCATGCCGGTCAGTGCCGGTCTACGGCCAACAACTCTGGGTAACAACCTCACAACACGGTAATGAATCCCCCCCCCCACACACACAGAATATAGCCGGCTAATGATGTTTACTGCTGTGTGTGTGTGTGTGTGTGTGTCGAAAGTTGGGGGGGGGGTGTAATGACTGGGCCACTGCTGCTAATATGTTATTCAGTGTGTGGAGAGGCCGCGATCACAGGGGACAGGGAAGCTGATGTTAATAATATTATGTTCATATAAGTGTTAGGGGAGGCAGCAATGACAGGCTAGCTGATGTTAAGTTCCACTGTGTCACAAGGCGTCTATAGGTTGATGAGTTTACAATAAACGGTTATAAATTTCATTTTGAAACTCTATCATTCTATCGAGTTCAATATGCGGTCCAATATTGGTCATTCATACATCACCATTTAATTTTGTTTATTTGCAAAAGCAGTTACATAAAAATTTAGGAATACTCATGGTGTAGTGTTTCAATAACAAGATCATTTGAGAAATTTCTCTAATTTATTATTAAAACCTTAATATTTGCTGGATTGTTGTACTATACATACAGGAAAACATTATTGAAGACAATTAAATCTAGACGACTCATCAAATACAGATAAACGAAAACAAGAACTGTGTGAATCATATCTCTAGTTGCTTTCTACAGTGCTGTCTTAGCAGAAGGACATTAAATCGTCAAATCTCCATCAATCGGCGTATCCTTGATGAAACTAAAAAGTAGAAACAAAATTTAACTTGAAATCTTCAATACCACTAAATCCTTTTCAAAATGGGATTTTTGATGTATTTAAAACACTTTATTCAAAAGGATTTGTGTCCGGTACCGGCTTTTATTATTTACAATGAAATATTTTGTGTACTGTGTGTTTTTGCTAGATGTATGTGTGCAATAGACTAAACGAATTTATTGTGAGAGAGCGTTTATGAGTGTATGTGTGTAGGTATCACAAATTTAACACAATCTTTGATTACTTTGTGTATAATCGGCTAATGGGCCTTTGCGTTTTCGAAATTCGGAAATACAAATATCAAAGAACAGAAACATTATTTTCCATTACTCGGAAAAAAAATACATGCACTTGTATTGGTCCAATTTGTGTGTCTGTTTAGAAGAGAATGCGTGTGAATTTATGTCGGCGGCCGTATGTGTCTTGGGGGCCGTCCATAAAGTACGTCACGCTCCTAGGGGGGAGGGGGTGTAAGAATGTGTGACAGTTTGTGACAAGGGGGAGGGGGGTGTCTGGCCATGTGTGACGTCACGCTGTTTTATATTAAATTTTGATTATTTTATTAATAAAAAGCAACATTTTTGTTCGAAAGCGGGGTGTCCGAGATGTTTGACAGTTTGTGACAGGGGGGAGTTAAAAATTGTCAAAAATAGCGTGACGTACTTAATGGACGGCCCCTTGTGTGTAAAACTAATTTATTTACATCAAATGTGATTAATTTATTTCAAATTTCAGGAATTATTATTATTATTATTATTATTATTATTATTATTATTATTATTATTATTATTAATACTATTATTATTATTATTATTAATAACTAGGCAAAATATAATTTAATCAACTTTTGAAGGGTCTGATTTAGTGTAACAGAGCAATATATTATCAAAGTAAAGTTAAAAAGCACTACTGCCTTATTCTTATATCTAATAAATAACTTTAAAAAATTATGTTATAATAGAGAAATTTCCGAAAATGTTATCGCTAATCTCCGTTCAAATTTATGTTTATGCCTCTTAAAAATTCTTTTTTTTTAAAAATCGTTTTGATTTGCAATATTTATAGGATCATATTAGATTTGACCATTCAATCCTATTGAAAAAATGTGTGTGTGGGGGGGGGGCGCCAGGTAGTTGAAACAGGTTTCTGTAACTAATCTAATCTACATCATATGCTGACATCTCTACCCAGGCGAAATCATTTACGGTTCCCGATGCTCATGTTTGTATATAAGCTACCGGTGCCAGGAACTAGAGCGCCACTCTCCCCCTCCCCCCCTCACCAGTACTGCCACCGAATCTACCCCCTCATCCCCCCGCCACCGTCGGTCGCTCATTCACCATTTTCAACAAACCAGGGGACGAGGAAGTGGAATGATGAACGCTAGCGACGTGTGTGAGGGAGGGGGAGCGGAGGGGGGTCCAGCAGGCCGGCCGTTTCGACATAGCGAGTCTGAAAAACTTGTTGCCACCAACTTGGCAGTTCTTCCTTTCAAGTGGCTTCCAGTCTGTTGTGGGGGATTCTTACCCTTCCGTGAATAGATCGACTCGTGGATACAGTTCTTGGGGGTAAATCAATATGTGACGCTCTTACTACTGTGTGGCTAAGACTTTCTTTTAAACTTCCCTGATCGTAATAGTTTTGGACGGTGTCAAATAAATGGTGGACTTGTGTGTGGTGCAGGGGGGTTGGGGGTAGGTGTTGGGATCACGTGACTATACACAACGGTTTTTTTTTGGGGGGGGGGAATATGACGATGAGCAGCGACTGAAGGATGTAAATAAGTTAGCTTATAAAAATCGCTAACATCGTGGTTGTTGTTAATCAGTTGTGCGTTTCAGTGGCTAAGGTTTACTCGTCAGAGTGACTATCGTTTATGTAAGTAGGTGATGTGCGCTTACAGTTACAACTTTTGACACGTAATCGTGTTTGTCTTCTGTTTCTGTGCCTTGTTTTAGTATGGGGCTGAAGTGTTATATAAGTTATATGATTATATGTTATTAGTGACAACCTGGCAAGTGGTTTAGCCTCTATTATTATTGTCTAGTGGTCAGCGGGACTTATGTGACGGTTCGTTTGTTGTTTTTTTCCCTCGCCAGGTTTATGTCATTAGGAAAAAGTATTTATTTACTTATTTTTTTGATAAAGAAGAAAACTTAAAATGAATTCTTTAAAGGGGAAGGTTGGGGCAGCTGCTGCAACATGACTTCTTTCTCAGTCGTTCCGTTTAGCTCTAGTCCAATTGTTTGACGGATGTGTCTGCCCTTGGCAGTGGCGATTTGGGACAATCGTTTTGATAGAAAAGTGCTCATATTGTTTGATGAGTTCTAGCTTTCGTTTAAAATATAAAAAAAAGAAGTAATAAAAACTCCAATGAGTATTAAAACTTAATTTCCAAAAAGAATTTCCGATTTTCTATTCAAGGAATCATTCTAGATTACATTAAAAGTCGATTCAAATAAGTAATTCTGAAAGTAAACACAATATGACGTCATATCCCCTCTCACTACATCACACAAAGTATGTGTCAATATAATGCGCACCGCGCAACAATCTAACATATGCATTCAAAAAGCGGGAAAACCTTATTAACTATCATTCTAGATTACATTAAAAGTCATTTCAAATCATTAACTTTGAAATAAGTCAACAAATTGTTTTAAAAATTGCTTTTAAAATTACGGGAGTCGAACAAGAAGAGATTTTTGAAAAATTCCTTCTGCAACATTGTTCTAAATCATATTAGCTATTTTTAAATCCCTTATATTAACTTCACCGCCGTCTCTGTCTCTCTGTCTCTCTCTCTCTCTTTCTCTCTGTCTGTCGTCATCTCATGGGCGGGCGGAAAGAAAAGTCAAAAATGACCCACTTCCCGTGATTCGATCGAGCAGAAATTTGGCACACTGACCCGTCTGACCTAACAATGCATCGTATCAAAATTTCAGATCGATCGAACGTACCGTAATTAAATTAATGCATTTTTAGTTTATCCTTATATGAGGTATGTAATTCAAATTCACGGTTAGTTATTGTTTTTTTTCCCACGTGAAAGTTTGAGTTGACGCATTGAGGCGACCCATCGAAGCGACGGGGTGCTTTTGTTTACATTTTACGTGTCACGCTGAGCTCGGTCAAGCGAATCGGTGACCAGACTTTTCCCCTCTCCCCCTCCCACCCACCCCTCCCCCCCTCTAGGGTTATGAAGCAAACTTGAGTTAAGACAGATTCAGTCTGTAAATGTTTGAAAATAATCAATACTGTTAGTTATGTCTCATATATAAGGGATTTATAGTCAAAAACTTTGTTTTTACGGGTTTGTTTTATTAAATCCCTTATATTAACTTCACCGCCGGTCATCTCATCATCTCATGGGCGGGCGGAAAAACAAAAGTCAAAAATGACCCACTTTCAGTGATCCGATCGAGCTGAAATTTGGCACACGGACCCGTCTAACCTAACAATGCATCGTATCAAAATTTCAGATCGATCGACCGTACCGTAATTAAATTAATGCATTTTTAGTTTATCCTTATATGAGGTATGTAATTCAAATTCACGGTTTGTTATTGTTTTTTTCTTCCACTTCCACGTGAGTTTGAGTTGACGCCGACCGTCGTACCGACACCCCCTCACGTCCCACACCCATTTATTAAAGACAAGGGACATCACTCGGTGTCAGTCTGTCAATGTTTGTAGCGTTTGAAAATAATCAATACTGTTAGTTATGTCTCATATATAAGGGATTTATAGTCAAAAACTTTGTTTTTACGGGTTTGTTTTATTTGGCGTTTGTTTCAACCCGATAGATGTTATGGTTGGCTAGAAATTGACAAAATACTGATATTTTTCGGGGTTTTTTTTGGATTTTCCAGGAAATCCAGTAAACCTTTTCGGAATTTTTTTTTGGCCGTTGCACATCATTGGGACCTCCTTAGCATATTTGCAAAAGACCTGAACCCTCTATATGGTTCAGGAGGAGTTGCATTGTCAAGTTTGACAGACATTTCGAATCTATAAACGCAATTCTTCCAAGGGAAATTGCATTAACTAGTGTGATTGTTGCTGATAATTACTGCTTAATTAAATGTTTCTCTTTTTTTTACATTTGATGTAACACGTATGTAATGAAGGAGGATTTTACACATTAAACTAATAAAGTCAGATTTACAAACCACCGAATGTGACTAAATTCATTGCCAGACCTATTTGTAATATAGTTTATAGACAAATATCTCTAGCTTTTTATGTCGGCCCGCTCATGGATTCAGTTCACCCCTCCCCCCAACAAGTGACGCCTTTTGCTCCCCAATAGATAAGCCAGGCGGTATGTAGTATAGTACATATATAAAACATTCAGCGAGCTAAATTTAAATGTCAAAAAAACACTTTGTCAAGTGTTATTAAAAACTGTCCTTGTCCTAAAAATTTTAGAAGAAGGAAAATTCGTAACGAAGACGTTTAGATATTCCAATATAGAGTATTTTTAGTGCACTATCATTGGTTTTATAATGATTGTTTTCATTTTCACATAACTCTAGTTTGGTGCTGTCGTCAGCATATACGGTCCAAGTTAACTAGGCATTGAGTTGTCAGAAACTTGTCACTGTGTTTCTGCTCTTACATTCCCTTGTCGTGATCAGTTTGCCCAATACGAGGGTGTAGAACAGTGTTTGATTTCAGCTGTGCGGCTGCGCAGCCACGCAGATATCCGAGTGACGCCACGCAGCAGTTTAGAAATACTGCGCGGCAAAGTTTGTAAAATTTTGCAGAAATAATGAAATGCTGTGCAACTTTGCACACGAGTTTTCTTTTAAGTTGCACACTGACCACTGACCACCTAACCATTGGCTAAACAAGGAGACGTGGGGTGGGGGGTAGCTGCAGACTATCATCATAACTTATTCATCGCGCCATTTTACGACCTCAATCCAGCATTTCTCGTTGGAAGTGTCTCATCTCCTAATCTGATTTCTTTTGTTGTGTATTTTACTCAGATATCTGCTCAGTGGAACTCCACCACGCATCGGGATTCGTTGGACTTAGAAAATCCGTGACAGCTATAAAAAGAAAAGAAAAGAAGTTCCAGTTTTGTTTTTTAGCAGCAACTGAGAATGCCAATTTTTAACCCTTCAGACAAACAAGGTTTGTATCTACTTCAATTTTTTTGTCTGCCAGCTCTGGTTGTTAAAAACCAAAACTATGTTGCGTGAATAATGTTGACTGATCTGAAAACGTGGAGTAGGGGATGGCCTTCCACTGCCCCCCCCCCAGAGAGTCATCTTTTATACAAAATGTCGTGTGTGCGAATATGTTATTTACTTTTTCGGGAACATGACGCCTAAAATTCATAGTTCCCCTAAAATTCATATTTCCCCTAAAATTCATATTTTCCCACAGGGACAGTTTTGTTGGCCATGGCATTTGTTCGGGGTGACGTTGCTCCTCTCGATGCTTTTATTATCTATTCAAAAATTTAAGGACATCCTTAAACATATACTCGTCGATGTTAATTGCCATGGGATGTTTGTGAGTGGGAATAGTACAATGGTTTGTTTCGGGAACACTGATTTTAGTATCAGCGAAAGGGGAGTTAGAAAATGTGTAGGGTCAGCGGAGAGTGGGTCAGCATGGGAGCTAATTCTGTTTACGTGACACCGTGACCACTTCATCGCATTTAAATGCCACGTGCTGTTTGGTGCGCTTATGGTTTCCGTTGACTCTTGAGATGCCCCCCTCTTCCCCCCTATTATCCATTGTAGAATGAAAAGCTACCCCCCCCACACACACACACACACTTGATTAACTTAGGGAGATAACTAGAGCCGGTACAAAAGCTTAGATTAATAACAACAGTTTTTAAAAAAATCACAAGGAACAACTCTTAAACGAGTAGGATGTGGCTTTAAAAAAATATATAAAAAAATATTTAAAAACTCTTTTGTAAACCTACTCTGTAACTTAGAGAAGCCATAGACAAATTCACAGTTCCCTTTCGTTTATTCTAGGAAACCGATAAAGTTGTCCGGTTTAAGTGCGTAATAGTAGACCCCCAAACTGACCATTTAACCTAACGTTTCAGTTTTTAAATACTATCTTTTGAATACTTGGGGAGCGGGGAGGGCGAATGGAAATCAGAACAACAAACATTGTATCAGAGTCTTGCTAAGAGGAATAATAAATTAAAATGTCTTATTCTTTGCATTTTTTTTTGGTTTTTTTTTGGTTAAAAAGTTACCTTATAAACAATACACTTTAAGTGCTTCCGTGAAAGCAATTTAAACGTTTTTAATAAATCAAAAACGTAACAACGAGTTAATCCCGCTACAGGGGGGACGAACCTATAAAAAATAGACAGTTGGCTGGAGTAACAATTTTAAAAATGTTCATAACGTGGAAACGACACTGATTTTAATCATTACATTCGTAAATCCCCATCACTAACAACTGATCCCCCCCTCTCTCTCTCCCAGTCTCTCTCATTATCTCTCTCCCGCTTTCTCTCTCCCTCTCTCATCTATTTCTCTCTCTCTCTCTCTCTCTCTCTCTCTCTCTATATATATATATATATATATATATATATATATATATATATATATATATATATATCTCATTGTCTGTCTCCCATTGTCTCCCTCTCACACTATCTTTCCGGGGTATGTAATGCTGTATCATCATCTTAGATGCACGAAGAATACTGAATCAGCTGATCTAAGAGACTCGTGTTATAAATACAACGTTGGACGCTCGACAAACAAAACCCACCAAAGGAAATCGTAGGAAGTACAAACAATTCTGAAAGCGGCATCTTCCTTTTGAATGGATGCCTCTGGTCTCACACACGTGAACTCGTTCACGCACCTTTTGCTTATCACGTGACCCACTTGCAGACAGCCAGGAATAGATTTCCTCTATTTACAGAATTATAAACCTTCCTGCGCTGGGTTATTTGTGAATGAGATAATGACGCCTCTGCTTGATAACAAATCATTTCACAAGTTAACGACCTTGGATATACATGTGATCCTTATTGTTGGGGGACAAAACTGACCAGTTATATGTTAATATTGAATATGAAAAAGGCAGATGATACAAACTAGTGCCATCAAAAGTAGAGTATAGAACGACATACATTGCCAAAGACGTCAGGGTAGTGTGTGGGTTTTCATACGACGTATTTGAGTAGAGCTGAGCAGTGGAGCAGCTCAACAGTGGAGCAACTGAGCAGTGGAATAGCTATAAGGCAGTGGAGTAGCTAGACAGTGGAATAGCTGGGTAGTGGAGTTCGGTCTCAAGGTCGGAAAAAGTCCAGGGTTCCATATGCTAACGTGCTTTCCATGGGCGATGTTTCACTGCACGAAAGAATGTAAAATATTCGGCGTTTGAACCAAACCAGAATTCTGATGATGTTGCTGTTTGATGTTTAGGTCGGATGTTTATGGCTGGATGTGTAAGGCTGGTTGTTGGGATAGTAAAACTGAAAGTCAGATCTCAATATATATATATATATATATATATATATATATATAAATATATTAGGGCTGCGGAAATTAAAGATTAATTTCTCGATTAATCGTTAAATTTTTTATCGATTAAAATTATTTTAATCGATAAAAATTCGATTAAAATTAAAGAAAATATTTATAATATTTTTAATTTTTTAAAATTAATAAATAATTAATTATTAATCATTAATAATAGTTTATATTTTTTTTTACGTACAAACTTCTCCCGCGTAATATTATAATTTATTTTATTACTTTATGTGGACCGGCAGACGTCAACTAAAAAATGGCTGACAGCATCAGCGCAGTTAAATTTAAACATATAACTAGAAAGTTGAGCAAAAATTTTCTTTTTAAGCTAACTGCGGATGGCAAAGTCGAAGTTGGTGAAAAAGTTTACTGTGTTCACTGCCATAAACAATTCTCTTTTAAATGATCAAATACATCGCTGACGTACCACCTTCCGCACAAACATCCGATCAAGTATCAACACATTGTCATAAAATTTAGTTCAAAATATTCTTAATTTTCAATGTCCGTCAGAAATGTTCAGTTTAATGACGTCACAAATTTCTATTTTTGGTTTTAATCGAAATTATCGATTAATTAATCGATACTTTTTCAAAAGTTAACAATTAAATTTAAATTAATCGATAACAGCCCTAATATATATATATATATATATATATATATATATGTATGTATAGATGATCCAAATTTATTTCTTCAGAGCCTCTGACAGCCAACGAGACTGAACAAAACGGACAGCAGCTTTTGACATTTTTGTACAAAAACAAACACAGACACACTCAAACTACTCACACGCGCACACGCACAGAGACACACTCAAACTACTCACACGCGTACACGTACAAACACAAACACACAAGCACACATACATTATATGTCCATATACCAACTCCCGATCAAGGAGGGTCATCTCTGTTTCCACATGTCCACCTCTTTGTCTGGCGATGCTCTTTCATCCCCCAATTAAGCTGACAGTGATGTCAGGATAATAGTTTATAGAGCCAGAATATCCCTTCTCACCCGGGACTTTTTTCCCACCACATCCTTTATTTATGCATAATCCACCCCACCCCTACACGAGACTCAAATAACGAACACTACCCCCCCACCCCCACAGCCCGCAGACACAAACCGTTTCACATAATATCAGAATGGAAAACCCTGGAGGGATTTTTTTCTTTGTCACGTCACTGTAGATTATATTGTAGTCTGCATGGCTCGGGAAAATATTGTATAAACTGGAAGCGAAAAACTAGTGTAACAGTTCTTAATAGACTTGAAAACTACGGGGGAGGATATCGCTTGGGTTATTATAAATAAACCGGGTACACGAAAACCTGAAGGTTAGCAAGACTCAAAAACAAAGAAAAGAATGAAAGAAACTTTTGGGCTAAAATTCTCCAGCAGCATGTATAAACAGACACTTAGCATTCGTAGATATTTTGTCAAAATGAAATGGCAGCCATAGTCAACGGATTCCAAGAAGTGGCGGAATGTGTTTGTTGGATTTACAAAAAGCGTTAAAGATTATACAAATATTTATTATTCACTTTCTAGGATAGCAAGAAGAATTTCCTTACTGTCATCTTTCGTAACGAAACAATAGAAACTATTTTTTTTAATAAACTTCGACGCTTTTTCACAAACTCATTCTACGATTGATTAGGATTAATGTTGGTCCATAACGCTCTTTTGTTAAGTTTGTTTGTCTTCTCTTTAAGTTTTAATACCTTGTTCCCTTGTATTTTTCTTAAAAGGACTCAGCAGCGAGAGTTTTTCCCTTTATTTAATCTGCAACTAACTTTTGTCTGTTATCGTTGACATTTTACTTTACGAAGTGTTTAATAAGAATACGTGTCTGGTTTTCTGTCTTCTCTGTATTTGTGAAATGGAAAATAAGAGTAATTTCCTAAATTTATATTTATTCATTATATTATCGTATGTATAATGTTAACCACAACTTATGATAATTAAAAGAAGTTTTAGCTCCGCTGGTGTTTCAAGTCATTTGGTTTTGAATTTTCACTACGTTTTTTGTGGGATCTGTCTTGATCCGGCCTTGACACCAGTGGTATCTAACAGCTGTAGCCTCGTCAGCTGGAGCTGTAACTTTCAATATCTTAACAATTGTGACAATGACTCTTGCGGATATTGTATTTATTATTTACTGATTGGTTTCAGCATATGTTTATTCCGGCCAATTGCTGCAACAGTTTTTTAGGACATTGTTGACTTGACTTTGGTAAATGATGATTTTTTAAAAACTCCGGTTGTAGTAGCTCCTCCCAAACAAATTGTCACCTTACTTGGCTCCGCGTTTATTTAAACGTTGTATTTAAATTTAAATTAATTCTCGATTAATTAAATGCATTAAAAAGGAGTTAGAGTTTATAGAAATAAAGAAGCTTTCAGTTTCATAAAAATCAGATATGGTGACAAGAGCCACATGGTTTACGTGACTGCAACGGTTCGCATTCATGCACATGGCTCCTATTTATTAAAAGGCCATATATTAGTAAAGTGTCAAATTATCAAGTTACAACATTGAATTCCCTTTGGATTAAACCAATAGTGACAGGACGCTCTGTCGATACCAGGAGGATTACATTTTCATCGGATGTAAAGAAAAGTTATTTTTATTTTCTTCATGTTCAACATTTTAATTAAGCTCAACCAGATGCCAAATATGATAACTAGAAAACCCTGGCGGGGAAAGTATAGGGCGTTACACTTCCTTGTCTGTTTCTTATCTCAATCGTAGGATCTATACACTTAACTTCTCGCCGCCAATAGGAGGAAGGAGGTCTGTCTCAAGGATGATTTTATATACTTCCTCATATACGCTGCGAGTCAGACTCAATATGTTTTTACCTACAAATGAAGTTTAAAAAAATAACCTCTGCTATTTATTAATGAAATGTTAAACAGATAAAAAATTGAGTGATATCTTTAGAGCCCTCTTTTATGTTATGACTTACATTTAAGAGAGTTCCAGTCATAGAAGTGTCCTACCGACCTTTCTAAACATATGCATCAACATTGACCCTGACATGTTCTTAAACTTCCCTGTTTGGAATGGTACATTTAGGAAGTTGATCAAATGGTTAGTCTCCACATGGAGTCAAAAGGTTCAGGGGCAAAGTTTTTCCTTCTTTTTGTTTAACTAAATACAAATGGAATTTCTTAATAAAAAATCTAAAATGTTTTAATAATAAATTTTTAAATTTTTAAAAAAATTGCTAGATTGTAACCTATATTCCTCCTGCCAGCAATGTTCCTAAACTTTTCTTCTGAATTTTTAAAGTTGTTTCCCGACTCCTTTATAAATGTTTCTTCGATTATTAATTTATTCTATTCTCATACTCTGTAAGCTTAAAGCTTTGGGGCCGTCTATAAATGACGTCACGCGATTTTTGCCGATTTATTACCCCCTCCCCCCTCGTCACGCGACGTCACAAAAACTTAGACCCCCCCCCTCTAAAAATACGTCACAAATCTTTGACACCCCCCCCCCAACAACAACTTTATTTTCTATTTGAAAATAAGTATGTTTCAAATCACTTTTATTGTCATTTAAGTATTTATTATTTATTTAGTGAAGATCTACATTGTAAAATCGTAACCCGCGTGAAGCATTTAAAAAAACATTTAACCGGCCTTCAGAAAACGAACTGTGTTAACATCCTTAGCTTATGTTTTATTTTAATGCATACAAATTGAACATTGACTATTAATCATCACGGTTAACGTCTTTGTTTAGAAAGATAATAATTTAAACATAACATTTTAAAAATGTATTTTTTTTAAAAAATCACTCAATTGACTGACGTAAGAAAGAGGTCGGTGAACAGAGGTAAATAACCTGAACTTGGGTCAAAAAGAGAATTCTTGGGGGTAATGCAGACTCATTTGGGACATATAACATCCACTACAATCCGCTAGATATATTTAAATACGTCATGTGTAGGTGTACGCTTGGAACATATGCCCATTATTAAACCGGTTCCTTCCAGAAAATGCATTTTCTTTTAAATTTGACAACTATATATATTTCTTACCTACGCACTATATGAAGACACCTAAATCTACCCTACTTTCATTTATATTGACACGAGTGACAATAATCTTAATCCACATGACTTGTCTTTATCACGTATCATTTCTGTGATATTTAAAATTAATGCCTTAAAAACTGAGCTAAGAAGAAAAGTTGTTTTGGCTCCTCTCGATTGCGATGTAAAGAATTTGATGCATTCAATAAAGTTAATGAATACTTGACTAATTTTAAATGGGCTCATTTACCATTATATCTAGAACAGTGCTTCTCAAACTTTGTAGTAATTCGGACCAGCAGGAATTTCGTCCATTGCACCAGGGACCGGTGCACTATTTTCCCTGCAGTGACAATTTGTACTGTCCTTTTTTTGAGAATATCTTCGGACCGGCAGCGGATGGCCCACGGACCGGCACCGGTCCGCGGACCACCACTTTGAGAACCACTGATGTAGAGGACTAGAATGGCCAGGGGCGTTTGACAAAAATCCAATCGAACAATTATATCAAACTTAAAACATTTTTAATTCTATCAAATAGATTCCCTCCCCCTCCCCTTTTAAAGAAAAAGGATATTCCATGTCGTTTTGACTTAAATATCTACACATAATCCTATTCAAATCATTTTTAGATACTTGTCATGCTTGTAAAACTCACCAGTAGCATTTTCGCTAAAGACCCTCCCCAAATCCCTGAATCATGTGAGCAGGACCTAGAGTCGGGGCGAGGGGGGGGTAACGCATACATAAACTTGTATATTTGGGGGTAACGGGCAAAAAGGTTTTACGACTCCTTCCATGAGAGAACCAAACGGAGCTGCGGTTAGATCACAAATGCTTTGATGTCATTATCAAACGACGCAGTGTAACAATTTCATATGTTATCTTGTGGATTCTCAAACTTAAGGATAATAATTATAATTAGATTTAATTTTCGTGTCTTGATAGCATACGCCAATCAGCGTCTGATGCCTACCGACCGGCACATTGAATTGAGTAGCACTGATTAAAAAAAATAAATTAAAAAAAATATTTAAAAAATCATTAAATAAATTGTAAGCGACCAAATATTTCAGTGGAAGTTTAATCTAAAGTTACCCTTTTGATGTGACGTCACATTTTTTCAACCCCCTCCCACCCCCTCGTCACGCATCGTCACAAAAGTGTGACCCCCCTCCCCCTAGGTGCGTGACGTCATTCATGGACGTCCCCTTTGGCTAATACCTGGGCAACCTATTCCAATTACTGGGCAGAGTTACACAACATTGTCTGAGCGTTGGACACACTCGCCTTCCTAGCCTTGCCTGATATTTCCAGTTAACAGGCGCACTGTATTTTTCAGAGGCTAGGCTGCAATGCCGGCATTTCGAGTCCCTATTGTCGTCTTGCTTGTTGAAGTACGAGTTGGTGGGGCAATGCTGCGTCCTCATTTGAGTCATCAAACTCTGGTGTTTGCGACTCGGTTTCCACCATTTGTCTGTTCGACTTGACCTGGGCAAGTTGGCATATACCCCTCTGGCAGTCGTGCTATCTGCTCATTCCGGGTACCACGCGTTCCTAAAGAGGTTTGCAAGCCAGGTTTTCGCCCCATGATAACCGACTGGGAAATCTGGTTGGGTTTAGGCCGCTCCGATTTTTGCCAGGGAGTCTGCTTTTTTCGTGACTTTCAACATTCACGTGGCTCGGGATATTGTGCACACTTTTCTTCATTTATTTTATTTATTAAATAAATAAATCCCCTCTTTTATACGAATTTTTGTCTATAAGCAATGTTTCTTCTAAGATGCGTGGCAGCGCAGCTATCTGCCAGACACCGCACAGCAGTTAAGAGTTACCGCGCAGCTAATTTTGATATGGATACTATATCTGTGTTAGTGGGATGTCAAAATTTTGCACAGAAAAAAATATATTTTGCACACGAGTTTATATTTTGCACATGAATAAAACGAAACTTTAAGGGAACATTGGCTATAAGTTTGTTTGGCGACTTTAAAATAAGTATATGCGATAAGCTTCCTAAGTTTATGTTGGATTACTGGGGGGGGGGACGGGCTAAAGCCAAACTTATTATATTTTATAATAAAGGGGGACAAATGTTTGCATGAATCCATAAAAATATCATACATTAAATACATTTATAAAATCTTATTTATTAATCTGATCGCTACTCGGACCCGATCGTCTTAGTAATCGAAAAACTTGATTTTATAGGCTTAATAAGGAAGAGTATTAACAAAAATTGTTTTCAAATTATCGATAAGTTCTCCTGGTCGTATGGAAGTGTGTAGGCTTGTGGTGCAAGCGATGTAGGATTTATTCCATGTGGGGGATTTTTTTTTAAATCCCTTATATTAACTTCGCGGCCGTCTCATCATCTCTGTCTTGGGCGGGCGGAAAAACAAAAGTAAAAAATGACCCACTTACCGTGATCTGATCGAGCTGAAATTTGGCACACGGGCCCGTCTCACCTAACAATGCATCGTATCAAAATTTCAGATCGATCGAACGTACCGTAATTAAATTAATGCATTTTTAGTTTATCCTTATATGAGGTATGTAATTTAAATTCACTGTTTGTTATTGTTTTTTTGCCACGTGAAATTTTGAGCTGACGCATTGAGGCGACCCAACAGAGCGACGGGCGCTTTTGTTTACATTTTACGTGTCACTCTGAGCTCGGTCAAGCGAATCGGTGACCAGACTTTTCCCCTCTCCCCCCACCCACCCCTCCCCCCACCCACCCCTCCCCCCACTAGTGTTATGATGCAAAGTTGAGTTAAGACAGATTCAGTCTGTAAATGTTTGAAAATAATCAATACTGTTAGTTATGTCTCATATATAAGGGATTTATAGTCAAAAACTTTGTTTTTACGGGTTTGTTTTATTTCTTTCTTACATTCGTCTTTTTACACTTAATTTTAGGACAACAGTTATTCCTCGTGTTCGGTTTTTTCGTGAATAATCTTTTTGGCAGGGAAGGCCGATCCCGTAGTACAGACAAAGCATGAGCAAGGAACCAATGGACTATTTCGTTACAGTCTTATATTTGCTGCTAGCAATCATTTTATTTAAAGGGACGCTGCGCTGGATAGGGCCCCAGTTTGAATTGCAGCCAGGGGCCCCGTGCAGTCTTAATCCGCCCCTGTCTTAGTATTGGGATAATGTTACTTTTTACTTGCAGAGCTTCCAGAAACAAAATCACAAAGGCAATAACACACTATTCAATATCTAGGTCACAACATCCATAATTTCTAACTCATGTTATAAAATAATTAACGCACTAATGCCTGTCACTGTTAATAAATCTGGGTAACCCAATCATGCTCGATTTTTATATCTCGTATAGACCGAATGAATAAATAACTGACGAAGTGCTTGTAACCATTCATTTTTGACACGAAGCGGAAACCAGTCATTATGAAAAGTATGATCTTCAATTTTTTTTCAGACCACCAGCTTTACTTTTTTGGCAGGTGACGGCGTAACATGAATAGGGCATCGACAGTGATTTAAGAAGTATTTGGACACAGTTGTCATTTTTGAGTTTTGTTTTCCCTATAGGGCTGCTTCGTTAATTTGAGATGTTTATAAAATATGATCTCGACACTCATTAGCTGGTCCATGGGTTATTAAACTATAGAACGAATGCTTTGAAGTTGTACATAAAAATTAAGTTTAAAAATATTTTAATGCTGATTTCATTCCATTTAATTAATTTAAGATATTTTTTAAAGTTTAAATGTTATAGCTAAATTTGGTTAACGATTTGAAAATAACTATGCGTTATTTTAGCAGTATACAGGCGCTCCTTCTATAAAACAAACCATGCCGGTCTGTTAGCACCTGACGCAGCGTTCACACGGCGCAGCTATGAGTGTTCCGCGCATTACCCAGATGCCTTTGTTTCCCTCACTAGTGTTAGGTACCCATTCGGGGCTGGGTGGACTCGGGGAAACTCTTGGCCCCGGGAACGAATCCTTGCCTTCACGTTGATTCGAATTCGTGACCATCGGTACGTCAGTCGAGCGCTCATGCTACTCGACCACCGCGCCCATTATGATGAACGCAGGCGAACCAGTGATTGACATGTTATTAAATAAATCATGAATGTTGTTTAACCTCGAGAATTTAATTCGTGGAGAAGGCAAGGTGGCGCAGTTGATGGATTTTGATGGAGATGTTGTTAGAAAGAGAGGTCGTGGCAGTCCTGAGGTTTGGTGTCAGACGGTGCGGGTGGGAAAATTGTTGGTGTTAGCTCACAATTCAGTTACCAAATTACTTTATTAGGTCATAATTCAGATACCGACTTACTCAGTTATCCCACAATTCAGCTAGCAACTTACTATGATAATTTGTTACCAACATATTCTGATAATAAAGCCCACTATATGATACAACCTATTCTGTGAGCCCACAATTCAGTTAACGAGATTCTTTGTCTTGACGTATTTTGAAGGGGAGCCATTTTATATTTATTACTATAGTTTCTTTCTTTCTTTTTTTTTCAGGTGGCAAGGCGTTTGGGGAGTATATGGAAAAGTGGGAGGAACAGTTGGATGCAATCAATAAGGTAATGACGTTATTTCATCATTTTGTTTTGACTTCAAACTGCCTACACGAACTTTTATATATTTGATTTTTTTTTGTAAAGTCTTTGGAATATTATATATTTGATTTTTTAAAAACGTCTTTGGAATACACAATATTTTATTTACTTCCAGGAATATCTAGACGATGAATTTTACAAGGATGACGAGGAGTTAACATTTAAACTGAATGAATATAAGGGTAGATAATTCATTATATTAAGTTTTGAAATGTTTTTACATTTAGTTTTAAAGCCAAGGGAGATAATTTGGTTTCAGTCTGTAGATGTTTTTCAATTTTGAACATAATTAATACATTTAGTTATGTCTCATATATAAGGGATTTATAGTCAAAAACTTTGATTTTACGGGTTTGTTTATTACATTTTATTAACACCGATATATTTTATAATTTTTAAAAATGCATTTTAAAATTTCAAAGTTCCTCTAATACGTCCCAATATATATAGGATGTCTTAGTAAGCCTCTAGTTTATATGTAAATTTAGACTTACATTTGAACTTTGAACTTACGTACGTTTATTTCAGCAAAATTCATTGAGTGTGATCAAGATCTTTCTGGAGATCTCAGTAAGTTGTTGTCTTATTGTTGGTAGTTGTTGTCTTATTGTTGGTAGTTGTTGTCTTATTGTTGGTAGTTGTTGTCTTATTGTTGGTAGTTGTTGTCTTATTGTTGGTAGTTGTTGTCTTATTGTTGGTAGTTGTTGTCTTATTGTTGGTAGTTGTTGTCTTATTGTTGGTAGTTGTTGTCTTATTGTTGGTAGTTGTTGTCTTATTGTTGGTAGTTGTTGTCTTATTGTTGGTAGTTGTTGTCTTATTGTTGGTAGTTGTTGTCTTATTGTTGGTAGTTGTTGTCTTATTGTTGGTAGTTGTTGTCTTATTGTTGGTAGTTGTTGTCTTATTGTTGGTAGTTGTTGTCTTATTGTTGGTAGTTGTTGTCTTATTGTTGGTAGTTGTTGTCTTATTGTTGGTAGTTGTTGTCTTATTGTTGGTAGTTGTTGTCTTATTGTTGGTAGTTGTTGTCTTATTGTTGGTAGTTGTTGTCTTATTGTTGGTAGTTGTTGTCTTATTGTTGGTAGTTGTTGTCTTATTGTTGGTAGTTGTTGTCTTATTGTTGGTAGTTGTTGTCTTATTGTTGGTAGTTGTTGTCTTATTGTTGGTAGTTGTTGTCTTATTGTTGGTAGTTGTTGTCTTATTGTTGGTAGTTGTTGTCTTATTGTTGGTAGTTGTTGTCTTATTGTTGGTAGTTGTTGTCTTATTGTTGGTAGTTGTTGTCTTATTGTTGGTAGTTGTTGTCTTATTGTTGGTAGTTGTTGTCTTATTGTTGGTAGTTGTTGTCTTATTGTTGGTAGTTGTTGTCTTATTGTTGGTAGTTGTTGTCTTATTGTTGGTAGTTGTTGTCTTATTGTTGGTAGTTGTTGTCTTATTGTTGGTAGTTGTTGTCTTATTGTTGGTAGTTGTTGTCTTATTGTTGGTAGTTGTTGTCTTATTGTTGGTAGTTGTTGTCTTATTGTTGGTAGTTGTTGTCTTATTGTTGGTAGTTGTTGTCTTATTGTTGGTAGTTGTTGTCTTATTGTTGGTAGTTGTTGTCTTATTGTTGGTAGTTGTTGTCTTATTGTTGGTAGTTGTTGTCTTATTGTTGGTAGTTGTTGTCTTATTGTTGGTAGTTGTTGTCTTATTGTTGGTAGTTGTTGTCTTATTGTTGGTAGTTGTTGTCTTATTGTTGGTAGTTGTTGTCTTATTGTTGGTAGTTGTTGTCTTATTGTTGGTAGTTGTTGTCTTATTGTTGGTAGTTGTTGTCTTATTGTTGGTAGTTGTTGTCTTATTGTTGGTAGTTGTTGTCTTATTGTTGGTAGTTGTTGTCTTATTGTTGGTAGTTGTTGTCTTATTGTTGGTAGTTGTTGTCTTATTGTTGGTAGTTGTTGTCTTATTGTTGGTAGTTGTTGTCTTATTGTTGGTAGTTGTTGTCTTATTGTTGGTAGTTGTTGTCTTATTGTTGGTAGTTGTTGTCTTATTGTTGGTAGTTGTTGTCTTATTGTTGGTAGTTGTTGTCTTATTGTTGGTAGTTGTTGTCTTATTGTTGGTAGTTGTTGTCTTATTGTTGGTAGTTGTTGTCTTATTGTTGGTAGTTGTTGTCTTATTGTTGGTAGTTGTTGTCTTATTGTTGGTAGTTGTTGTCTTATTGTTGGTAGTTGTTGTCTTATTGTTGGTAGTTGTTGTCTTATTGTTGGTAGTTGTTGTCTTATTGTTGGTAGTTGTTGTCTTATTGTTGGTAGTTGTTGTCTTATTGTTGGTAGTTGTTGTCTTATTGTTGGTAGTTGTTGTCTTATTGTTGGTAGTTGTTGTCTTATTGTTGGTAGTTGTTGTCTTATTGTTGGTAGTTGTTGTCTTATTGTTGGTAGTTGTTGTCTTATTGTTGGTAGTTGTTGTCTTATTGTTGGTAGTTGTTGTCTTATTGTTGGTAGTTGTTGTCTTATTGTTGGTAGTTGTTGTCTTATTGTTGGTAGTTGTTGTCTTATTGTTGGTAGTTGTTGTCTTATTGTTGGTAGTTGTTGTCTTATTGTTGGTAGTTGTTGTCTTATTGTTGGTAGTTGTTGTCTTATTGTTGGTAGTTGTTGTCTTATTGTTGGTAGTTGTTGTCTTATTGTTGGTAGTTGTTGTCTTATTGTTGGTAGTTGTTGTCTTATTGTTGGTAGTTGTTGTCTTATTGTTGGTAGTTGTTGTCTTATTGTTGGTAGTTGTTGTCTTATTGTTGGTAGTTGTTGTCTTATTGTTGGTAGTTGTTGTCTTATTGTTGGTAGTTGTTGTCTTATTGTTGGTAGTTGTTGTCTTATTGTTGGTAGTTGTTGTCTTATTGTTGGTAGTTGTTGTCTTATTGTTGGTAGTTGTTGTCTTATTGTTGGTAGTTGTTGTCTTATTGTTGGTAGTTGTTGTCTTATTGTTGGTAGTTGTTGTCTTATTGTTGGTAGTTGTTGTCTTATTGTTGGTAGTTGTTGTCTTATTGTTGGTAGTTGTTGTCTTATTGTTGGTAGTTGTTGTCTTATTGTTGGTAGTTGTTGTCTTATTGTTGGTAGTTGTTGTCTTATTGTTGGTAGTTGTTGTCTTATTGTTGGTAGTTGTTGTCTTATTGTTGGTAGTTGTTGTCTTATTGTTGGTAGTTGTTGTCTTATTGTTGGTAGTTGTTGTCTTATTGTTGGTAGTTGTTGTCTTATTGTTGGTAGTTGTTGTCTTATTGTTGGTAGTTGTTGTCTTATTGTTGGTAGTTGTTGTCTTATTGTTGGTAGTTGTTGTCTTATTGTTGGTAGTTGTTGTCTTATTGTTGGTAGTTGTTGTCTTATTGTTGGTAGTTGTTGTCTTATTGTTGGTAGTTGTTGTCTTATTGTTGGTAGTTGTTGTCTTATTGTTGGTAGTTGTTGTCTTATTGTTGGTAGTTGTTGTCTTATTGTTGGTAGTTGTTGTCTTATT
This sequence comes from Ampullaceana balthica, assembly GCA_944989445.1. Classification (NCBI taxonomy): domain Eukaryota; kingdom Metazoa; phylum Mollusca; class Gastropoda; family Lymnaeidae; genus Ampullaceana; species Ampullaceana balthica. The sequence goes on along the minus strand of CALYLW010000818.1, from coordinate 139,372 downwards.
GTTGGTAGTTGTTGTCTTATTGTTGGTAGTTGTTGTCTTATTGTTGGTAGTTGTTGTCTTATTGTTGGTAGTTGTTGTCTTATTGTTGGTAGTTGTTGTCTTATTGTTGGTAGTTGTTGTCTTATTGTTGGTAGTTGTTGTCTTATTGTTGGTAGTTGTTGTCTTATTGTTGGTAGTTGTTGTCTTATTGTTGGTAGTTGTTGTCTTATTGTTGGTAGTTGTTGTCTTATTGTTGGTAGTTGTTGTCTTATTGTTGGTAGTTGTTGTCTTATTGTTGGTAGTTGTTGTCTTATTGTTGGTAGTTGTTGTCTTATTGTTGGTAGTTGTTGTCTTATTGTTGGTAGTTGTTGTCTTATTGTTGGTAGTTGTTGTCTTATTGTTGGTAGTTGTTGCCTTATTGTTGGTAGTTGTTGCCTTATTGTTGGTGGTTGGTGCTGAAATATTTTTTAATTATTAAAATAATAAAGATTGAGAAAAATAAAAATTAACATTGTTTTAATAATTCATTAAATTATATTTATGGTTGTACTTACTAATAAAATAGTAAAGTATATTGAAGGCTCTGTATTATCTCATCTTAAACAAGGGAAATACATTTTTATTTTTTATAAAATAGTACGTTATTTATCCATAAAGTTTCTTTCTTTTCTATTATAAAAAAAGGAATTTATATATTTCAGTGTGTGTCAGAAAAAGTAATAATTTAAAAACAAAAAATTGTTACAATTTTAGGAAAGTTGAATAATTTTGTTTTCCTTCAGATGTCATGGATGTGAAGTACCTGCTCCAAAAACTAGGACAAGCCAAGACTCACCTTGAGGTGATGAATATGATCAAGGAGGTTGACTCCACACACAAGGATGCCATCAATTACAGGGATTTTGTGAAAATGATGTTGGGAGCAAAGTCATCTATTCTAAAAATGTAAACACATTTTCCCCTACATTTATTCTAAATCTTCATAGTTCTTTAATCTTATAAAATTCCAATTACTAAATTAATTTATTCTTATATACATGTACTTTAATTATTGTGCCATAAACTTCATAATTTCTTGGAACCTGTTACATTTAATTCATCAACAATATTTTGTTGATAAAAATATCAAGGTTTCTTCTGCGAAAGATGTTTGTTTTTTTTTAAATTGGATTTTAAAGAACAAACTCGTTATTCATGATATCAAACAAATATCAGAGCCAATCTGACAAAAAAAGGAACATAAAATGGGATGCTAAAGCACCTTGAAATATAAACTTAGGTTATTCAGACATTGGCATGGGGAAAAAAAAAGTGTTCCCCAAAGGTATTAGATTTTATTTGATGGTCCATTACGAATTTAAGAGTTTATTTCTCTATTTTCGTCATATAATTATTATGATTTATTTTTACATGTTTTAAATCCTCCCTTTCCCTCCCCCTCCCCAAACTATTCATTCTGGATAAGTTCAGATGACATTTTTGTAAAATACTTAAAGAGATTAAAAAATGTTTTTCAACTTGGTAAACATTCTTCAAGCTGCACAAAAAAGATGATAGAATATCAAGTAGCTCTTTCAATATTAGATATATTTAAAGTCAACGTGATGTCTCTAGACATCTGAGGTCACCTTTGAAGCTTGCAGTTCTGGAGGCCTACTGCACAATTTGCAAATTTCTTATTTATGGATGGTTCTTAATGTTTAATTTGTCTTATAACAAAAGCTAAGAATGTAATTTAATTTTCATAAATTGTTTTTCGCTTTGTTATAACTGAACATGTTTTAGCGCTCCAAAACATTAATTCTGTACTTTATTGTAGAAATAATGAAATAATAAATAATTAAAAGTGAAATTTATTTATTTTATTTATTAAATTTTTTATGTTCCATAAATTATACCTTATAATAATAATTATTATATATATTATATTATAATTTGAAAAATATTATTTTTATAACATTGTTCAAGAAGATTCTCATTTCTCAACAGCATCCTCATCTTTGAAGGTCTGGGCAAGGCAAAAGAAAAGCCTAAAGGACTTCCACCAAAGAGAGATCTCTCCAGCTTACCATAAACATTCAAGAGACAAGTTTAAAATTCCAAAAGCAGTATTAATATTTTTCATAATTTTACATGATGAAAGAACTAGAAGATAAAAAATAAAGAAAAAATGTTCTTATTTTTTTTTAAAGAAAACAAATGTATTTTGTGTTTCATACCCCATATGCTTCACAAAATCTGTTAAAACTAGAAAGAAAAAACTTAAAAACCAAAACAAACATGAAGCAGGATTTACAGCTACATTTCTCTTACAATATTTTACTCTTAAAATACTCTTTACCTTGATCTAAAATGTGTTAAATGTTTATTTTAAGACAGTATATTTTTATACCAATATTTTACTTTATTTGAAATATCGGCTTGACCAATGTTTTCCCCTGTAAATTTCTCATTCCTTTGAATTAATTTGTAATAACAGAATCAATATAAAGAGACAGTGATTAAATCTTCTTGCATGACAACATTCTAATTTGTATGTCTCTACAAGGCTTAAATCATTGAAATATGCAAACTTCAAATGATTTTTAAATATATGGTTAGCATTTTTATAATTTTCTATAATATCATTTGATAACTTTGAAATAATGAAATGCCCTTAAGGTTTTATTTAATTATTTTTTTTAAATAATGGTCAGCTCTTTTAATCATTAAAGAAATATTTTTGTTTTGTCATGATTGTGTAAATTGATTTAAAATCTCTGATTATGTGTGTGATTGAATGACCATGTTTAAGTGTACATTTGAGAATATAACATTAACTATAGAATAGCTGACTTCTTCAAGGTGTAAGTGTAATGACAGCACTTATGGGTTTTTTAAAATCTGTATATTTATATGTCATAATGTCTATGTAAAAACGTTTTATGAATATTTTATCCACTTCATGTAAATGCTTCCCTTGAGATATTGTTCTTTTTGTGTCTAAACTGAAGCATCATAACAATAATATATTATGTCATGATTTAAAAAAACAAAAAAACTTTTTTATATTTGTTATTTATTAAACCAAAATTGTTCAGATAAAGGTCTGAGTTAATTTCTATTGATTTTTAAAATCTGTATAAACACCTGCTTATAATACTATATACATCCATATGTTAATGTTTTCATATTGCATCAAAAATGTGTTGTTTTTTTCCTTTTCCTCCAATACTTATCTTCACTATTTATTAGACCTTGTCTAAACTTGACACTTATCCATTTTGTTTTGAAGTTTGTAGAATATTCCTATTGAGACCAAGGGTAACAAGTCAGAAGACAATGGGTTTATAATATAATTGTAGACACTTAAAAGTATCTATTGCATGGTTGTACAAATGCACTCTATTATCCATAATAGTTGTGTACTCCCAATATCAAATATAATTTCTCGTTAAATAAGATATATAAATAAGAAAGTTGTTTTATTTTCTGTAGGGGCTTCTACAGGATCAATCATTCTAGTGTTGGCCAGGTGGCAAAGCCCTTCATAGTCCATATTAGACTATTATTTGATTTAAAAATGATATCGCCTCGACTGGGGTAGATCTAAAATATTAAGAATTGTTTGTAACATGCTTCATCTTAGGCACTTTTTAACTGATTTAATTGATCAAATTAAGTTTATTATTTATTAAGATAAATTCTTAGGGCAAACCCCCATCCCCAAATCTTAACAGGCATGGAAAAATCATAACTCAAATATCTTTGCAGTTATGTCATTTTAAAGTTTTAAATTAAAATTATTATAGATTTTCCTTTTTTAAAAAATGAATATGTAGAGTGTAGGGATCAATTGTGTACATCGTTCGATGGTGATGTAATTATTACATTTATCCTGAAATTTTTAATAGGTTAGCAGTTCATATTTTAAGTGCGCAGGATGAGCAGCAACTTATTGGCCGGTGTTGCCCAGTTTAAGCGTTTGGTAGCTGCCAAATGAGAAATTGTGATATCTTCCTCCAACAACAGAAGACATCCCTGGCGTTAGCCCAAAGTCGATATGAGCTGTGACAAATAAATAGTAACAATTGCTTCCAATCTTGTGTCGACGCTGTAACAATGCATGCCTCTCCAGGGCACAGGGAAAAGGTATAGAGAGTCAACTGTTGAACACGGACCTGATGGTTCCCAGGGAATGATGGGGTCAGTACAGGAGTTGCTAGAGTGACTCTTGGCACTGAAAATATAGACACTCCAGCATTAGTCTTATCAAACGGGCAAATTAATGAATATTTCTTTTAAAAATCAGTCTAATGTTATGAATTTAAAAAAAAATTAAGCTTAATTATTAATTTTAGTTGAAAAATGTAGTTATTATTTTCTTAATATTTAAGAAATTTATATTATTGCCACAGTTCCAGGTTGCCAGCAATATAAGTCGTAGAAGCAATTTTAAACCAATTCGGTCTTCATTGTTTGACAAGAAGCAGGCTACAGTCTTTAACAACTATTATAGTTGGAGTCAGATTGCATTTGGGATTCTGGCTCCGGATATAAATATACATACTTTAAATACTTGCATATAAGCCGAATTTAAAACTATAATTTACAATACTGAAATCAGGGGGTCGGCTTATTTGCGCATAAAACAAAATGGACACAAGGACAGACACTAATCCCAATTTTCCAGCCACACATTTTCATCGCTATCTGGATCTTTATTTGGTTGTGTGTACCCAGTACTAATATATATATATATATATATATATATATATATATATATATATATATATAATATATATATATATATATATATATATATAGGTGTCACTTCAAAGAATTTAATGTATGCATAGCTGTGATTAATTTGGAAAGAGAAGAACACGTTTTTGTGAAATTCCAAAATGTAAACAAACTGGTCTGTAACATAAAAGTAAGCATTTTACATCTTTGCAGCAACAAATTTCTATGAACCAAAAATCTGGAGTAAAATTAGACAATTATTTGCAATGTTCCCTCTGGTTTGCAATGTTCGTTGGTCCGTGTGCAAAGTAAAAAGACTAGTGTGCTAAGTTGCTCAGCATCAATTTTTTGTGCAATATTTTACAAAAAAATGCTGCGCGGTAATTCTAAACTACTGCGCAGCTTAAAGGGAACATTGTTTGTATGGTCGGCTTATATGTGTTTTTTGTTGTTGCAAAAACTGGCCATTTTAAAGCAGTTAGGGGGTCGGCTTATATGCAGTGTCGGCTTATATGCAAGTATAAACTGCAAATACATTTATTTTACACGCTTTTATTGAAGTCACAATGTTTGTATGTTGTATCCCTCCTTCAAATCTTGAAACGTAAAATTAAACCACTTTTGATGGACCTAGAGATCTCAAAATTTTACCACAGATAGATCTTGGATGACAATGCATTGTATCAAAATTTCAGATCGATCGAATGTACCGTAATGAAATTAATCAATTTTTAGTTTATCTCTATTTATCACTATTTCGAATGTATAGTCGTCTGCTAGGGTTGACCTCCACGGCTCACTGGTTTCACTCTAGCCCTCGTAAATTCCCGTGTTTACATCAAGGGCAGGGTAAATCAGCGCGTTTCAGTCTGTAAATGTTTATAAATAAAAGCGAGTCCTTTTTAAAAAAAGTTTTTTTTACATTTTACTTATTATTATTCTAAATGGAAGTGTTAAACAGATCACGATTAAAAAATTAAATTATAACGTTTAGTAATAATTAATAATGTTTTTTGTGCGTGCAATTAGAAAGTAATTTATTGTTAAATAAAAATTTTCTATGATAACAGGTGAAATCTGTGAACATACGTAAGACAAGCGCACTATTGACTTCGCTACCCAGCCGCTCTTTGTTATTACAAAACGTAAATAGTATTGATGTAGTCAAAGGGAGAAAACTTCAGTTGTCTTGAAAAAACCTAAAGTTACGTTACATCTCATTGTTAATGAAATTGCACTGTAATTCTACCTATAAGATTCCATTTTTAAATTTTATTTTAGGGCTGCGGAAATTAATGATTAATTTCTCGATTAATCATTAACAATTTTAACGATTATAATTTTTTAATGATTAATCGAACCACCACTTATAAATGTACTGGAAGTCAAAAAGTAAAATATTTCGGCCGATAAATATAAACTAATCTCCGGACGATTACGCGAACATTTTGGTTTTAAACTATTGACTGACGTGAATGTTCAAAATGTTGATAAAGGTTATTGTGTCCATTGAGAGAAATTGTTTGCCTACCATGCAATGTTCCCTCTAAGTCTAAGCTTCGTTGGTCCGTGTGCAAAGTTAAAAAGAAACTCGTGTGCAAAGTTGCACAACGTCCATTTTTTTTTGGTTGCAATAATGTACCAAATTTGCTGCGCAGTGATTCTAAAATCCTGCGTGGCGTCGGTCAAATATCTGCGCATCCGGGCTGCTTAAAGGGAACATTGCTACTATGTTTCTAACACTTCACTTACATATCACCTGCAAACCAAACATCCACTACAGTATCGGAAACTTCATCTGAGACAATCTAAAGCTATGTAAACGATTGTTCAGCTCGGCTGGTTATATTGTCAATAAGAGCCGCTCATCACTTGAACCAAATAATGTCAATACACGTGTCTGTTTTCGTTGTTGGTTAAAAAAAATGTCATTTAAAGAATACATCCCAGTGTTATTACTATTTTCGACAAGTATTTTAATAAATGTTACTTATGACACCATAAATTTCAATTTTTGTCTTTAATCGAAATTAGACGATTAATTAATCGTAAATTTTTCAAAAGTTAATGATTAAATTTAAATTAATCGTTAACAGCCCTAATTTATTTGTTTTGTTTTGTAACAAAGGGGTGGAGAAGGGTGTTTTAAAAAATTGTGTTTTAGCTCTACGAACAGAACCACTGAACACACAAGTTGTCGAGGCGGAGATGTCCCCGATACAAATATGCCAATACATTAAAAATAATAAAGAAATCAACACACAAAATTGTTCAACATGTTGGAAAACTAAACTGTCACAAATTCAAATATATTATTAGAAGGCGATTGAGTATTGGCCATTGTCGCGTTCAAAAGTAAAAAGTTGAACGATAGTTTGAGATCAACAACGAATGATATGAAGTTAATCGTAAAATTGTTGGAATCATGATTATTATCGTCTACCAAGACCTAACAATCGTTATTGACAATGAGAAATTGTAATATATTATATTCTAAGTAAATTGGCGGGCTGTGAGTTGTGTGTGGGCACCATTATGAATTGTCCAAAGACAAAATTCAAAACCTACTGTAAACTTTAAAACATCATCTGATTGCTTCTTGAGAAAATAAGATGTTCCTGTCACCAGGAAAAAATAACTATGCTTCCCCCCGCCATTGTTTCATTCCTTTCATTATATGTTGCAGTTATCATTTGTATGTTTACATTGAATGCATTTATTATTATATGTGTGTTACTGTTTTTATGTGAAGGGCTGTGAGCCAAGCTACTTGCTGGGGTACAGCGCTATATAAATTATCAAATTATTATTATTATTATGATGTAGTTATGTTTTTTTCCCTTATATGTCCTTAGTAATATGATTTCTGCTATCGTCAGGTTATAAGTTGAACAAATATTATAGTGTACTGAAACTATCAGATCAGTCAATGATATAATATATATGTATGATCAATTGAACAACATCTTTTGTCTTTGCTCCCGTGCTTCTCACAAGCAGGTGATCAACCTCTGTTGTGTAGTGGATCCACATCTCAGGAGTCCTCTGCCACAGGCCAGTCAGCTAAAGGTGGTCACCCTTACAAGCCAGAGGACAAGGATGACCAGAGGGTCAAGCACAAGACAGAGTGTCATCTGTCAAATATTATCCAGCCCCTGCTGATGTGAGTGGGCAAACATTCATTAGAGTTATTAGACAAGATCCTAACATTATGCTGTTTTAAAGAGATTCAAAGCTGAAAGCTCTGATTTTGTGACATTATTTGTTATCATTCCAAGTGTGGTAAAATTCTATATTTAAGACAATCAGATTGTGTTTTTCAAAAAAACTCGCAAATCTTTGCCACACCCTTTGCCTACGGCGCCTACCCTTTTTTGTCAAAAGCCCAAGTAACTTATCATTGTTTTATAAATACGAAATATTAAACTTGCTGAAATGTACACAAAGTATTTTATAATTATAGATCATCAAATTATATTTTTACATCGTTCCCTTTTCAAAAATTAAAATATAAGCTAAAACAATTATTTCATCATATAATATATTTTTTTACAGCGCGTCTTTAATTTAAAATTATTTTGCACACCTTTTTGCGCGCCTTTCGATGCACGCCTTGTGTTAAAATATAAGCTCAAAAAATGACGTCATAGCGTTCCACATCCTTCCAGCCAGCCAGCCAGCCAGTGAATTGGACTATTATATTGTATATTCTAAGTAATTGGCTGGCTGGGAGTTGTGTGTGGGCACCATTATGAATTGTCCAAAGACCAAATTCAAAACCTACTGTAAACGTTAAAATAAATATATAAAAAATAAAATAAAAAAAGAAAGAAAGAAAGAAAAGGAATAACATATATAAAAACAGAACAACTACAACGCATTTGGAAAAAGAAATTGATTTTGGCAATGCAGAAGAAATGACTGTCGCTGATTGCACACACTCAGATTTCATCTGCTGGTGCGCACTTGTCATGAACACGTCACCTAAGTGTTGAGAAAGACGTTTTGTTTTGGTGGCAACTTACCAGAGGTCACACCGCTCTCAGAAAATTATAAATTTTATCGCTGATAACGAACGGGTACGATTTCACGGCAGACAGGTGAGTTACGATAGTTCAGATTTAAATCGCGATAGATCTATATCGAACTAGAATACAATCATCCATCGTAGATAAAAATAGTATTACATCAGTCGTGGATTCGACATCAGTTTAAATAATGATTATTTTAAAATCTCAGTTAATTTTTAAAGTAAACCTGTCAACTAGCATTAAAAGAAAACAACAATGGCCATCACCACACTGAACCTTAAAGCCTTGGACTTTAAACAAACCGGGAACGATTCTTATTGAATGCTCTGGTTCTAATGTCTTCAATGTACCCATAGAGGTAATAATGAAAGAGCTGAACTCCAATTTTGGGTTGAATTGGTAACACGTGGAGGCCCTTTACAACCTGGAGATGCCAAATCGCTGGTACATCACCCTCAAGGAGGAGGGGAAGCTGGACCCCCTCGCTCGATTACGCTGTGTTAACATTGGGAGCACCACGCTCGATTACACTTTGTTAATATAAATGGAGCACCACGCTCGATTACATTGTGTTAACATTGGGAGCACCTCACTTGATTACACTGTGTTAACATTGGGAGCACCTCACTTGATTACACTGTGTTAACATTGGGATCACTTCACTCGATTACACTATGTTAATATTGGGAATTTAGAAACCCAAGTCTTAATGGCTCTCCTTATCCGCGAGGACAAGGTAGACACTAAAGTCCTTTTACACTGGGTCCCCCACCATGCTTGGTGAGGAAGGGTCGATTGAGATCGCCCAGCACCTTGCGGCGCCCAACTCACGCATAAGGATGTCAAGACACCCTTACGATGTTTCCAAATGGGCATTATACATCACCTCTGCGAGAGAGATCCCTCATTATATCTTGGTGAACGTGGCGATCTTTAAGAATCATAAAATATGGGTGCAGGTTCCAGGCAGGAGGGTGCAATGTTTCCATTGCAAAAGTCTGGAGCGCTGGTCAAACCAGTGTGAGCAAAAAAAAGCTCCCGCCAGTCGCACAACTACTGCATCTTCTCCTGCCAAGAGCTACGCCATGGCAACATCGGGGAAAAGGACACCACCTCCACCCACTCCACCGATGGAAAAAGCCATGAAACCTAAACCAGTGGAAAAGGAAACGAAACTACAGGCGAAGAAAAAAGACGAAACGAAAGAGGTTAAATTCCTTTTTTTTTCTTTCTTTTTTTCCCTTTTTTTCCTTTTTTTTTCCTCCTCTCTTTTAAAAAAAAAGTTATCTCTCTTTCTGTCAAATGGTCAAGATAACCTCTGTGTTGTCCCCACCAGGCACTCCCCAATAATAGTCCTGATCATTAATTAAATGATGAACTGCAAGGAGTTGGCGCTGCCCAACTGGGACCAGCAGCTGAACTCTAGCAGCAACTGGAGCAAAGACAAACCGGTGTCTCATGCCCCGGCCAAGATATGTCTGGTCCTCGCCAAACTCGGAGACTTCCTGGTTCCAGGTGAGTGAATGCCTTTTGGTAGAATATGGTGTGGCCTGATTGTCCAGTGTTGTTATTGCCATGGTGTTTGTCAGATGTTTTGGTGTGTGATCCTTCTGCCAACATCATCTGATTGCTTCTTAAGAAAATAAGATGTTCCTGTCACCAGGAAAAAAATAACTATGCTTCCCCCCGCCATTGTCTCATTCCTTTCATTATATGTTGCAGTTATGATTTATATGTTTACATTGAATGCATTGATTATTGTATGTGTGTTACTGTTTTTATGTGAAGCGCTGTGAGCCAAGGTACTTGCTGGTGTACAGCCCTATATAAATTATCAAATTATTATTATGTAATTATGTGGGTTTTTTTCTTTTTTCCTTATATGTCCTCAGTAGTATGATTTCTTCTATCGTCAGGTTATAAGTTGAACAAATATTATAGTGTACTAAAACAATCATATCAGTCCATGATATAATATATATTGATGATCAATTGAACAACATCTTTTGTCTTTGGTCCCATGCTTCTCACAAGCAGGTGATCAGGTTCTGTTGTCTAGCCGATCCCCATCACAGGAGTTCTCTGCCACAGGCCAGTCAGCTATAGGTGGTGGTCTCGACAAGCCAGAGGACAAGGATGACCAGAGGGTCAAGCACAAGACAGAGTGTCATATGTCAAATATTATGCAGCCCCTGCTGATGTGAGTGGGCAAACATTCATTAGAGTTATTAGACAAGATCCTAACATTATGCTGTTTTAAAGAGATTCAAAGCTTAAAGCTCTGATTTTGTGACATTATTTGTTATCATTCCAAGTGTGGTAAAATTCTATATTTAAGACAATCAGATTGTGTTTTTCAACAAAACTCGCAAATCTTTGCCACACCCTTTGAACAATTTCTCAATTCTAGTGGAATGGAAGTTTTCACTTAATTAAAGGTTCATGCCAGCTGTCACAATCAAAGATACATTGGCTCACAATGAATTTTATCAATTCAGAACGAGAATCAGATGTAGCAAGACGTTTAATAGAATTGATACTTAAAGCAAGAACATTGTACTTGAAAAAAGCTTTTGAAAAAAATGATCTCTAACCTCTTATATTGTACTTATAATTTTACGTAATATTCTGATCCCATTTACTTCGTTCAAATATTTTTGTACTGTAATTTATAACTCATGTAATTAATCTACTTATATAGTTTAGTTACTCTACTTAGTATAAACATTTCGATTTTATGTTTTATTGTTTAAATGGACTCATGGTGAAGTTTGATGTCTGTTTGTCAGCTGTGAGAACAGACCGTTCAGTCTGGTCCAGAGTGTCAACATGGACAAGGTGATACGTTTGTACAGAGAGATATCCAAGGTAGGAATATCCTCTCATCAAAGTTTATAGCCGACATTGTTCAATGAAACTGTTTTTTACTTTTTAATTGTATAGCAACTTTGGACTGTTATTTATGAACAATTTACATTTGCTATTCTCAATGAAAGACTAAAGAGTATGAAAAAAACTACAAAGTTAATTATTTGTCATATTTTAATGACTAATTTTTTTTAATGAGTCATTGAAATGCCCTGCAGTTTCCTTGTCGCCACCATCACGGCAAGGCTCAGCTTACCACCGCGCCGCCCACGTACACCAACTCCACCGAGAACAACAACAGCACAGACAAGAAGAAAACATTCTTGGAAGTCATCTGCAAGGACAAGAACCCTGAACTTGTTAGGTTAGCGTTCCTAGATTCACCCAATGCACACACATTTATTTAGTTGACGTTTCTAAATATTATATCTTCCCTGGCCTTTCCTTGATAACATTTCCGGAGTTGTCACCACCACCAACGAGGGCATAGGTTTCGTAGGACGCAATAATCTCCTGTGTAGAAGGAACATCTGTAAGAGATAAGATAAGATCAAATAAGTGGGACACGTTAGATCAAGAAAGCTTGTTTGCATAACACATCTCAGATAAATGGTCATGATTTCTATGTTTATAAATAAAAATGAAACATTCCTGTTGAAGATGACAACAATCATAAATCGATGGTCATCTTGTTTGTTTGTTTCAGAACTGACCCCGGCCGAGCTTTCACCAGCGGCCACTTTGCCAACGCCAGGGCAGCTGAAGTGACAGCTCTCCTCCAGATCCTTATTTCAGCTCAGAACAGCTCCGCTGCCCACACGTGGTCACAGGCAGTTCAGAGGGTGAGTGGACAATGCCTCTGTAGTGAATTTAGCTTTTTTTATGATCAGTGACTAAACATGGGGTCCTCTAGTAATTCAATTACATTAACGATGTTTGGATAGAGAAAATTGTTGCCAGTATTCTTTTTCAGTGCCCTCTTATTGGTATAGACATAAAATTAATGTTTTAATTAGGTCCATTTGTAGTTTATAATTGACCTTTGCAATGGCATGGAACAAGGAGTGCCATATGGAATAGAGCATGAAAGAAAGTTTAAATTTTGAAGAAATATACTTTCTAATGAAATTCATATGTGTATTTTAGTATTAAAAAATCAACAGTGGGATTTGATTTGGCTGTGTGGAAATTTTCTAAATGTACCGATTCAAGGGTAATTTTTGTGTATGTTAGATATTGTGGACTTCTAGAGTTTAAGCTACATTTAAACGAAATGCAACGAGTATTTGTTTGATGATTTATCTTTTCAATGGAGTATCAAGGCAAAGTGCAGCCCAGGATAGGCAACTATTTTTAAATCCCTTATATTAACTTGCTTTTTAAGTTTAATCGGACATCCGAAAAGACTATTTGTTTATAATTCTTTCACGTGCCAGTTCAGTTCAAGCGTTGACGCCGACCGTCGATGTTCACACCCCCTACCGTCCCTGCACACGGTTTTAAAACCAGGGGAGATAATTCTGTTTCAGTCTGTAAATGTCGCGTTTAAACCTTAAACATAATCACTACTTTTAGTTATGTCTCATATATAAGGGATTTATAGTCAAAAACTTTGTTTCTACATGTATTTGTTGTCACTCGTTCCGATGTTAAAGCATTGACTCCAGCTTCCTTACCCCCACCTTTCTCCTGGCTCTTCTCTCTTCACTCGCTATAGAAGAAAGCATTCATTCATAAAATTCATTGTGGAAAAACTATCCATTCTCGGCTAGTGTCATGGTCATACATGAACTTTGAACCTCCCAAGTCTTGTTTATTGGTCTTATTGTTATTTTCGTTTTATTGACCAGATCACTGGGGGGTGTATCAGAAGCAGTTTTGGGACGGTGGTCAGTGTGTCCGAACAGAACGATGCCATAACTGTCCAGCTGACCAATGACAACAGCACGGACAGCGTCACGTCAGCGCCAACTTACAGCGACACGGTCAAGGTGCCTTTGGCCAGGGTGCTGCCCATAAGAAATAAGGTGAGTTTCAAGGCTGTGGTGGTCAACATGGGAGCAGCAGAAAGGGGATGTGAAAACAAGTTTTAGGCAAACGTGTCCATAACATGTAGCTAATGATTTGTTAACGTCATATGATGTTAACTTATGTCTTAGTAGTTCAGACATCTTTGGTACACGAGATCACCAATTGTTTATATCACAAGTCTTTGTTAACGTCATATGATGTTAACTCATGTCTTAGTAGTCAAAACATCTTTGGTGAATGAGATCACCAATTGTTTATATTATAATTATATTATTACATAGAGCCACGATCTAGACGCCAGGTCCCCGCCGATGGTTGACACACTCTGCTTCGGAGACACTCCGTTAACAAATAGTAACAACAACGAAGCCTTTGTGAACGTTTGTCTGCGCGGCCGAGCAGGATCTATGGATGGTACGATCATGAAATCGTTAGTGTTTCTTGCCTTTTAGATAAACGACTATCTCACTCTTTGGTTTTTATTTTTTAAAAATAGTGTTTTTTTTTATTAATCAGGGTCTAGGCTGACAGATAACAGCAACTGTTGATCTAGTTTCACAAACATACTCAAATGACTGCAGCCTTGATCACTATTTCGATATTATATTAAATTATATTCTTTTGAAATAAGGTCTTGAAGGTGATAATTTTAAAAGGCTGCGTTAAATTTTCGTTTCGCTGATATAACTTGAGAATGCAAAAAAAAATGTTCATTTGTCCACTATCTCTTGCTATATAGATAAAAATAACTGCTGAGTTATGTTAAGGTCAGCTTAATACTCATTGTGGAACAACAAATTTTCAGATATTTGCATCACATTCAAAATATGTTTTTTAAATTTTTATCTGTACTTACGATGAGTCTACCGTGATGCATTGGAAGTATTTTAACTCCGTTTATTAAATTTTAAAAATTAACACATAATAATATATCCACAGTGTAGACATTATTTTTACATTGTTAGTGTTTCTGGCCTGTTAGATAAACGACTATCTCATCTCTTAGGTTTTATAATTTTTAAAATATATTTTTTATTAACCAGGGTCTAGGCTAAAAGATAGCAGCATTTCAGTTGTCGTTCTAGTCTCACAAATATCTTCAAATAACTTCAGGCCTCGATCACTAACTCAGAGATTGTCTCATTAAATTATATTCTTTTTTTTTGTAATAAGGTCATGAAGATGAGTATGACTCCAATAATAACTCACCAACCGATGAAATGGCCTTATTTTCAAGTAAAACAGAGGTGATGGAGTACGTCGAACGGACCTACAACAAACTACCTCCCTTGAACCAGACATACAAGCGAGGCCACGTTATGTTCACATACTGGTTACTAATGAACAGAGATGTAGCAGCCTCAGAACTGAAGAGGTATACACAGAGAGGCTACATGCATATAAGGGCAATTGTAGGCATCACTGTAGATGAAGTGGACAAACTACTACAGAACGTAAAGCAGAACTCGATAATATTGAGAACATTTCTGGACGAAAGCATTCTCATTCCTCGCACACTGGGAGATCTTTTCAGAGAGAGAGAGACAGAGACAGGGGGAGAGAGAGAGAGAGAGAGAGAAGAAAGAAAGAAAACAAAGAAAGAAAGAAAAGAAAATGAAAGAGGGAAAGAAAGATAGAGAAAAAGGGAGAAAGAGGGAAAGAAGGAAAGAAGGAACGAAAGATAGAGAGAAAGAAAGAGAGAGAGAAAGTAAGAAAGAGAGAAAGAAAGAAAGATAGAGAGAAAGAGAGCAAGAGAGAAAAAAGAGAGTAAGAAAGAAAGAAATATCTCTCTCGTCTCTCTCGGCTCTCTGGATATTTCTTCACAAGCAGTTCCATATGGACATCTAGATTGTCTCATCAAATTGTTTCTGAGATCTATTCGAATTTAAAAGAATGTTATGATACCATCTGTAATAACTATTTCAAATTAAAGAATTAACATCATTAAATTTATTTTAAATTATTTCGTTATCCTTTCCTGGCATTCAATTGTTGCATTTGCATTTGCAGACCCATGTTTTAGTCCACATTAATTTTCCTACACAGACAACACCGCGGAAAGAAGAAATTACTTTCAGGGCTACACACACTATTAACATTCAATCTAGTTTTAGACCTACATGCTTTTTCTAAGTGTACTTTCGTTATGTTCAACAATGCATGTTTTGGAAAGACCATATTTTCACCGGCCTTCATCTATCAATTTCTATCAATTTTCCGAATTTATCAAATAATACGTCGAAATTGCTACAATAAATAATATTGATCTGGTGCTTGGGGTCACTCTTTGTGAGTGACGCAATGGCTCTCGTATTTTATAAGGCTCACAAATGTAATCACGTGTGCTACGTGTGACTTACTTTTTGGCCTACGTAAATAGAATGAGTTTCCAACACTTGTTTGTGCTGTCACTTAAAATGCGTCGCCGGAACGAAGGCCATGCCATCGGCACAAAGTTATCCAGAGTCACGAATTCGCGCACCCCGCGAAGAGCACGCAGCAATTGGTCTTGAACTGATATAAGCGCTCTTTCCTAGAAAAGACGGAGCTTGTATTACCTATAGAATCCTCAGTTATCCAAGTAGGAACGTGGCATGTAAGGTACCTCGACTGATTTAATGAGCCATTCGCGGTGGCACCGTCAAAGGGTGAAATTAGACTGGATTTTTGAGACAAGCTTATAACCTACTGGCAGGATAAATCACTTTTCGTTCCTTTGTACAGGGACAATTTTAAATGTAAGAGGCGGGGTAGTTGGCGCCACGACGATGGCGAAAGCCGTAAACCTCTCCAACCTTCTCAGGCAAGCGACAGACAGCAATCGTTCCATGATTTGTTTCTGGCTGATACACACGACGGCCTCCCACAACTTCGCCCTACGGACGAGCAGCGATAGCGTCCCAGGATGAACAACTAACATACGCGCGCCCAGTACGATCTGGCCTGCGACCGACTAGAGGTTATATCGTTCTTCCTACGTCACAAATGGTGTAACTAGGATATTTTGCGCCCAGGGAATTGGCGGCAATTACGTTGAAAAGGAGCTTGCCTAGGTTCTGATAGATGAGGAACACTATAAAAATACGTCTAAAAATCCTCTGAGTTCCGATCACTGAAAGTGCGCCTGCAAACCTGTGACCCCTCGTATTTCAAAGAAAATTTTTTATTTGATAAATTATTCGCGAGCCGAAATGGGAACACAGAAGAGACGCAGTTCGAACACCGTTGGTATAGACATTGTAGTAACATTTTAACGGGTACCCGGGCGCAAATTTACTACCCGGGTAATTTGCTTGACGAGGTTAATCAACATATGGAACAGCAAAAACATATTTGCCTTCCAACAAAACTCAGGCTTTACAGAGCTCTTGTTAAAACTATTTGTCCTGTATGGATGTGAAACCTGGACACTACTGGCAACCACCGAAAGCAAGCTGAAGGCATTTGAAAACAGATGAATGATAAAAATTACCCGGATCTCTTATCTATAACACAAGACCAATGAGTTAGTGTTGGACAGAAGAATCTCTATTGCAGGTCGTCTTGAAACTATTATAACATCAATGGAGACATGTAAAGCGGCATGGTTCGGTCAGGTGCTGCGACATGATACCCTGACAAAAAGCATCCTTTAAGGCACTGTAGAAGGGGCCGGCGAAGAGGTCGACAGGAATGGACATGGGTGAGAATGAATGACTTATTGGCCTCCGCTCAAGATAAGCGAATGTGGAGATCGTTGTCTGTTGATGTTTCCATGCGCTCCCCCAACGACCACAACGGTCACGGTACTGTTGATGGTGATATTTGGATAAACACAGTATAGTTAAGCAAATTTGATAGTTACTGAATACTTCTTATTCCATGGTCTACTTCTTAAGATTCTACAAAGAAAATAAATTGTAGCAAGTTCAAACCTAAACAACCATACACTGTATAAATTCATATATCCGTTATATTTATATTAGACTAGCAGACCCGTCGTGCGTTGCAACGATCAAAGTAAAAACGAAGAAATTTAAAGAAACCACTGAGTGGTATGTTTAAAAACAATTCTGAAGAAACCTTCGGGGAAAATCCAAGTTTCATAGCAAACGGATAAATAAATTAATAATTAAATAGCCTACAAAAGAAGAAACGATATTAAGGGCCCCGGCCCCAAAATGAGTGATATGATAGTTTTTTTATTGCCATTGTACTCAAGCTATATTCTTCAATATCGTGTAAAATTGAATAGGGAATACAATGATTAAAGTTCAGTAAAAAGACTTTTTCGAAGGAATGGAAATTAAGAGTTCAGTGCCCTATAGTAATATAGGCTCTTAAGTTTTTATATTCTAAGTTTTGTCAAAATCCAGTTATTTTCTCAATATCTAACTCTTAAACTACTTTTTATATACATAAAATAGGGGGAAAATAACATTAAGGGGCCCCTGGCCCATTCGGTGCGAGAGGTCAATTTAAAAAATCTGTTCATTTTAGTTCATTTTTATTGTGGCTACATTTCTCAAGCTCTTTAAAAAGTAAATAGGAAAAATATCTTAAACATATACGAAAAAAGATATTTCGGGCCCCGGCCCCGAAGATATTGGCATTAGAAGTTCAGTGTCTATAGTATTTTAATATAGGCTACCAAGTTTTTGTATGCAAAGTTTGGTGAAGATCTATTCATTTACTAAGTAGCTTAAGTAGAAACTAATTTTTATGTAGCTCATATAAGATAAAAACGACATTAAGGGCCCCAGGGCCCATTCTGGGCAAGATATAAAGTTCAAAACACCTGTTCATTTCAATTAGTATAATAATTGATACATGTGTCATAATTTGTCAAGATTGTTAATGACTGAATGGTGAATAAAATCTTAAACGTTTAAAAATGTGAATTTTTGGGCCCCTAGCCCCAAAGGAATGAATATTAGCAGTTTAGTGCCCTATAGTATTTTAATATTGGCTATCAAGTTGTCATATACAAATTTTGGTTAAGATTCAATAATTTACACAGTAGCTAAAGCTTAAACTGAATTTTTATATAGCTCGTATAAGCAAAACATGCAATATGGGCCCCCGGCCCCCATGAGTGTAAATTTTGAAAAAAGGACAGTTCCATCCCGGGAGCATACTCAACAGTCTTGAAAAGTTTCATGACGATCGGGTGAATCGTTTAGACAGCTATAAAGGACATTCATACACACACAAACATTTTTATTTATATATATATATATATATAATATATATATAAATAAATTAATAATTTAAAAGTTTACAAAAGAAGAAACAATATTAAGGGCCCCGGCCCCAAAATACGTTATATTTTTTATTGCTATTGTACTCAAGCTATATTTCTCAATATCGTGTAAAATTAAATGGGTAATGCAATTAATAACGTTCAGTTAAAAAGTCATTTGGGGCCCCCATCTCCGAGGGAATGGACATTAGGAGTTAAGTGCCCTATAGTAATGTAATATAGGCTCTAAAGTTTTTATATACTAAGTTTGGTCAAAATCCAGTTATTTTCGCATTATTTAACACTTAAAATAATTTTTTTATCTAACCAATATAGGAAAAATAAACAAAATTGAGGGGCCCCTGGGCCTATGCGGTGCAAGATGTCAATTTCAAAAACCTTTTCATTTTAATTTAGTTTCATCATGGATATATGTTTCTCAAGATCGTTACAACGTGAATGGGGAAAATATCTTATAAATATACGAAAAAGATATTTGGGGCCCCCGGCCCCGAAGAAATTGACAATAGAAATTATGTGCCCTTAAGTATTTTAATATGGGCTACCAAGTTTTTTGAAAACAAAGTTTGGTTAAGATCCATTCATTCACTTAGTACCTAACGCATAAACTAAATTTTAAATAGCTTATATAAGCAAAAAAACGACACTAAGGGCCCCAGGGCCCATTATTTGCAAGACATAAATTTCAAAACACCTGTTAGTTTCAATATGGATAATAATGGATGCATTTATCATTATTTTCAAGATCTTTAATAAATATATGGGAAATAAATTCTTAAAAGTTGAAGAAAAATGGCATTTTGGGTCCCCGAAGGAATGGTCATTAGGAGTTTATTGCCCTATAGTATTTTAGTATTGGCTGTCAAGTTTTTATATACAAAGTTTAGTTAAGATCCATTAATTAACACAGTAACTAACGCTTAAACTAATTTTTATATAGCTCATTTAAGCAAAACATGACATTATGGGGCCCCGGCGCCCCATGAGTGTAAATTTCGAAATAAAGTTGCCAGTTACCATCCCGGGAGCATACTAAACCGTCTCAAAAAGGTTCATGACGATCGGGTGAATGGTTTTAGTCAGCTATAAAGGACATGCACACACACACACACACAGACATACTTTGTTTTTATAAATATAGATATAGTGAAATAAAACGACATAAAGGGGGCCCGGGCCTATTCGGTGCGAGATGTCAATTTCAAAAATCTTTTCATTGTAATTCAATTGCATCAGGTTTATCAAGATCATTAAAATGTGAATGGAAAAATATCTTAACATATATGAAAAAATACATCTGGGGCCCCCGGCCCCGAAGAAATCGACATGAAAAGTTCAGAAACTTTAAGTATTTTATTATGGGCTACCAAGTTTGTGTATACAAAGTTTGGTTAAGATCCAATCATTTACTCTGTAGCTAACGCATAAACAATTTTTTTATAAAGCTCGTATAAGCAAAAAACGACATTAAGGGCCCCAGAGCCCAATTATTGCAAGAAATAAAGTGCGAAACATATGTTCCTTTGAAAAAATTTCAAAATACATACATTTATTTATATTTCTCAACATTGTTAAAAAATTTGAATGGACTATAAAATATTAAACATTTACTAAAATAGACAGTTTGGGCCCCCCTGTCCCGTGGGAATGAAAATTAGGAGTTCAGTGCCCTATCGTAATAGAATATAGACCCTTGATTTTTTATATACTAAAATGGGTCAAGATACATTAATTTTCTCAGTATTTTAATCTAATACTAATTTTTATACAACTAATATAAGAAAAGAAATGACATTATGGGCCCCCGGTGCCCCAAGAGTGTTAAATTTAGAACAAAAAGTTGCCAGTTACCATCCCAGGTGGGTACTCAACAGTCTCCTAAAATTTCACGACGATCGGATGAATAGTTTAGTCAGCTATAACGGACATGCACACACACACACAGACATACTTTGATTTATATATAATAGATATAAGAAAAAAAGACATTTAGGGCACCCTGGGCCCATTCGGTGATAGATGTAAATTTCAAAAACCTTTTCATTTAATTAAGTTTCCTCATAGATATATTCCTCAAGATCGTGAAAAATTGAATGGGGGAAAATACATTAAACATATACGAAGAAAAGACATTGGGGGCCCCCGGCCCCGAAGGAATGGACATTTGAAGTTATGTGCCCTGTAGTATTTTAATATGGGCTACCAAGTTTTTGTATTGAAATTTTGGTTTAGATCCATTCATTTACTCAGTAGCTAACGCATAAACTAATTTTTTATAAATCTTATATAAACAAAAAAAGACATTAAGGGCCCCGGGGCCCATTCAGTGCAAGATATAAAGTTCAAAACCCCTGTTCATTTCAATTTGTATAATAATGGATACATGTGTCATTATTTGTCAAGATTGTTAATGACTGAATGGTGAATAAAATCTTAAACGTTTAAGAAATGTGAATTTTTGGGCCCCCGGCCCCAAAGGAATGACTATTTGCAGTTCAGTGCCCTTTAGTATTTTAATATTGGCTATCAAGTTGTCATATACAAAGTTTGGTTAAGATCCAACAATTTACACAGTAGCTAGCGCTTAAACTAATTTTTATATAGCTTATATTAGCAAAAAATGACATTATGGGCCCCCGGTGCCCCATGAGTGTTAAATTTAGAAAACAAAGTTGCCATTTACCATCCCAGGTAGGAACTTAACAGTCTCCAAAAATTTCATGACGATCGGATGAATGGTTTAGTCAGCTATAAAGGACATGCACACACACACAGACATACTTTGATTTTTATATATATAGATAGATATAATAGCCAGACTAGATATAAGACATGGATAAGCGTAGGACACACTAATCTTCCGTAGAGAAGGGTCGTCTATGTTTGATAAAATCATACACCCATTGTCATGTATGGATGTGAGATCTGGACACAACAGACAGCATGGTGCAAACATTTGCAAACAAATGCATGAGGAAAATATCAGTATTTTGTCAATTTCTCGCCAACCATAACATCTAATGGGTTGAAAATAACGCCTAACAATAGCTAATAATATTTAGAACAATTTTCGTGAAGGCATTTTTCAAAAAAATACTGTCAGTTGGACTTCCGTAATTAAAATTTTTAGCAGCCATTTTTAGATAGCAATTGTTTTGTTTATGTTCAAAATTATTGCGTTGAAATGACTTTTAATGAAATCTAGAATGATAGTTAATGGGTTTTTCCCACATTGTGAATGCTTATGTTAGATTGTTGCGTAGAGCGCATTATATTGACACATTCTTGGTGTGATGTAGCGTGAGGGAATATGACGTCATACTGTGTTTACTTTCAGAATTACTTATTTGAATCGACTTTCAATGTAATCTAGAATGATTTCCCTTGAATAAAAAATTCCTTGTTGGAAATTGCGTTTAAATACTCATTCGAGTTTTTAAATCCTTTATTTTAACTCTTGCTGTCTGCTTGAGTGTCGAAAAAACTTTGGATCGATTTTTTATTTACTTCCCCTTATGCTGGCGAGCTGAAATTTTGCAGGCAGACTCGTGCCGATGATAAAAATGATGCATCAAAATTCCAGATTGATCGAATGTACTGTATATAAATAAATGAATTTTTAGATTATCTTTATTTATCTCTATGTAACATGTTAATTTTTGTGCCAGAGTGTCGTGGTGCCTATTGTATTGAACAACCTTTCCTGTCACGCAATAATGTGGGCATTATATTGAAGATACTGTTTTAAAAATATATTCCCGATCGGTGCGCATTATATTAAACATGCTTTACGAGACATAACTAACATTTTGTTGTTGTTTTGTGTATTGTCTTGCGCTGCGTATTATAATGAACATTCTTTTAGTTATGTCTCGTATATAATTGATTCATAGTAAAAAATTTGTGTGTTTTTTACGTTTTTTTTTAAAATTACCTTTTTTCATTTAGATATGTATTTAATACTGCACTCTTATATCGTAACACTTGTGAATCCTTTGAAAAAACCATTTAATTAATTGAAAGCAATCAAATATTTAACCGGAACTTTTATTTAAAGTAGTGCGTTTTGTCAATTTAATTGAAAGCAATCAAATATTTAAATGGAAATTTTATTTAAAGTAGAGCGTGTTGATGTCACGTTACATTTATTTTAACACCCCCTTCCCTTGTCACACATGGTCACAAATTCGTACACCCCCCCCCTTTGCGTAAAATCATTTATGGACGGCCCTTATCGGTGTTTTTCCTGTCATTATGATCCCCTTATTTACTCAATATACTCCACCGTGTATCAAGCTTTTGATAAAATTAATTTCATATTTTTCTACTCATTGCTAGTTTATCCTATAATAAAACAAACCCGTAAAAACAAAGTTTTTGACTATAAATCCCTTATATATGAGACATAACTAACAGTAGTGATTATATTTAAACATTTACAGACTGACACTGAGTGATGTCCCTTGTCTTTAATAAATGGGGGTGGGATGTGAGGGGGTGTCGGCACGACGGTCGTCGTCAACACGACGGTCGGCGTCAACTCAAACTCACGTGGAACCTGAATTACAAAAAAAAACAAAAAAAACAGTGTATTTTGAATTACATACCTCATATAAGGATAAACTAAAAATGCATTAATTTAATTATGGTACGTTCGATGGATCTGAAATTTTGATACGATGCATTGTTAGGTTCGACGGGTCCGTGTGCCAAATTTCAGTTTGATCGGATCATGGGAAATGGGTCATTTTTTACTTCTGTTTTTCCGCCCGCCGAGCCCAAGACAGACAGACAGAGAGAGAGAGAGAGAGACAGAGAGACAGAGACGGCGGTGAAGTTAATATAAGGGATTTAATAAAACAAACCCGTAAAAACAAAGTTTTTGACTATAAATCCCTTATATATGAGACATAACTAACAGTATTGATTATTTTCAAACATTTACAGACTGAATCTGTCTTAACTCAACTTTGCATCATAACCCTAGTGGGGGGGGAGGGGTGGGTGGGGGGAGAGGGGAAAAGTCTGGTCACCGATTCGCTTGACCGAGCTCAGAGTGACACGTAAAATGTAAACAAAAGCGCCCGTCGCTTCGTTGGGTCGCCTCAATGCGTCAGCTCAAAATTTCACGTGGCAAAAAAACAATAAACAAACCGTGAATTTAAATTACATACCTCATATAAGGATAAACTAAAAATGCATTAATTTAATTACGGTACGTTCGATCGATCTGAAATTTTGATACGATGCATTGTTAGGTCAGACGGGTCCGTGTGCCAAATTTCAGTTCGATCGGATCATGGGAAGTGGGTCATTTTTGACTTCTGTTTTTCCGCCCGCCGAGCCCAAGACAGACAGACAGAGAGAGAGAGAGAGAGAG
Organism: Ampullaceana balthica; assembly: GCA_944989445.1. Lineage (NCBI taxonomy): Eukaryota > Metazoa > Mollusca > Gastropoda > Lymnaeidae > Ampullaceana > Ampullaceana balthica. Next base: position 115,116 of record CALYLW010000818.1, on the reverse strand, counting down.
AGAGACAGAGAGACAGAGACGGCGGTGAAGTTAATATAAGGGATTTAATAAAACAAACCCGTAAAAACAAACCCGTAAAAACAAAGTTTTTGACTATAAATCCCTTATATATGAGACATAACTAACAGTATTGATTATTTTCAAACATTTACAGACTGAATCTGTCTTAACACAAGTTTGCTTCATAACCCTAGGGGGGGAGGGGTGGGGGGGGAGGGGGAGAGGGGAAAAGTCTGGTCACCGATTCGCTTGACCGAGCTCAGAGTGACACGTAAAATGTAAACAAAAGCGCACCGTCGTTTCGTTGGGTCGCCTCAATGCTCAAACTTTCACGTGGCAAAAAAACAATAACAAATCGTGATTTTAAATTACATACCTCATAAAAGGATAAACTAAAAATGCATTAATTTAATTACGGTACGTTCGATCGATCTGAAATTTTGATACGATGCATTGTTAGGTAAGACGGGTCCGTGTGCCAAATTTCAGTTCGATCGGATCATTGGAAGTGGGTCATTTTTGACTTCTGTTTTTCCGCCCGCCGAGCCCATGAGATGATGAGAGAGAGACAGACAGAGAGAGACGGCCGCGAAGTTAATATAAGGGATTTAAAAATAGTAGTTAACCTTCTTTACAGAAGGAGTGTCTGTAGCAGATATGATATGATAAATTTATCACAGTTACATATTTTGATTTGTTTAAAGTTGTGGAAAGTGTGGGACTCTATGAATGTAAAAACGAGAACATAATCGTATTTATTAAATAGTGTCTCTCGGGAAGCAGTTAATTCACTAACTACCGTGTGGTATCACTGGAGAGAAATATAACAAATACTAATAAGTGCCGAGATGAATTATTGATGGTTGTGTTGTTGAATTAAACATTCTTACAGTAAGTTTTAAACACAGTCCTCACCCTGTTCCCCCGCAAGGCATGAGATTAAAACTGACACCATATTCAAACTGTCAATCAAAACTTAATGTACTTAATTTTTAAAAAAATAACAACCATCTAATTTATTAAGAAAATATTAGTATTAAAAAATATACTAATAAAATTCCTCAAGATATGAGAGTTGAATGCACAAATAGTAATAATTATATTATTTTATTTTCTAATCTCAAGTTAGTGGCTCTTAAAAAAAATAAAACTGGTAAATGTTGTACATTTTAAAATCCTTTATATTAACTCGTGGTGTCTGGTTGTTTGTTTGAACACTTGATTGCTTGCTTGTCGCCAAAATTTTTGATCAATTTTTAACCCACTTTCCCGTAAGCTAGCGAGCTGAAATTTTGCAGGCAGTTTTGTACCGATGATAAAAACAAAGTATCAAAATTTCAGAACGATCGTATGTACCGTAATTAAATTATTGATTTTTTAGATTATTTTATTTATTCCTATGTATCATGTTATTTTTTGAGATAGGGTGTAGCGGTGCGTATTATATTGAACAACCTTTCTGTCTCGCAATAATGTACTTATTTTATGGACAACTCTTTTTATAAACATATTCCTGATCGGTGCGCAATATATTAGACATGTTTTACGACACAACTGCAATTTTGTATTTTTGGATGGTCTTGCGCTGCGTATTATAATGAACATTCTTTTAGTTATTTCTCGTACATAAAGGATTTATAGTCAAAAAATTGGTTTTTACGTGTTTTTTTTAAATTTCCTTTTAACTCTTCCTCACAAGAAGGTTTCCGACTGCTGCCATATATCGTCGTTCGTGACGTTATATTTGAAATGATAATTCCACACACGCAGATCGAAGGTTCATTTTATACTTTAATCCAATGTGGATTTAGTGGGGGTAGCGGGTTAAGGGGACGAGTCAATGAATGTATACGTCATCCATTCCAAAAACCAATCAAAAGTCAAGTAATTTTTCTTTAGGAGTTCATTTTCTAAGAGATGTCTTACAGCTTTCACAAGTAAAGGACTTATTATCCACAAACGACTTAACGATATTTAACGTAACCCACATGATGCATGTACTTAATAAAGGTTGGTCCACACCTCTCAAATGCTGGCAAGCGTTTGCCCAAGCATCACACGAACGCATTATAACATACGCCAATATTGGCGTATTTTATAGTGCGTTCGTGTGATGTTTGAGTGGTGTGGACCAACCTTAAGAGATATGGTATTAATCAGAGCAGTTTCAATAAAAGTATGTGATTTGTGTCGTCTCTCGGTTTTGATTCACATAAATTTAGAAAGATAACGTTACAGATATTTATGTTTGTACGTCAGCAGCCAAACAACATAGCAATGACCAAACACAATTATGAACTGAATGTTTAAAGCTCTTGCCCAAAGAAAATAACAGTTCACGAGCTAATACTGATCTAGTTGCATTTTTAAAGGAAAATATTATAGTATATAACAATGTCAATGGGCCGTCCATAAATGACGTCACGCGATTTTGGCCGATTTTTACGACCGCTTCCTCCTATAATAAACAAAATCTTATGACTTTCTCCGAGTTGTAGGCATTCAGGTCATATGAAGCTATGTTTGCTCTTGTTATTTCAATGATGTGTGTTTTTATAATTTTATAATAGCTCGATTATTTTAAAAATAAACTGAAAATAAAACAGTTATTTAGATTTAAAACTGTGAAAAAGACTTCTAGCATTATATACGGAAAATCTTTAAGCCTTTGTTATTACAAGACGTAAATGGTATTGATGTAGGTACAAAAGTTAGGTTATTTGCTGATGATTGTATAATCTATAGAACAATTAAATCAGAACAAGATAGCAAAATTTTACAAAAAGACTTAGATGAATTGATAAAATGGGAAACTAACTGGAGTATGTCTTTCCACTTAGAAAAGTGTCAACTGTTAAGAGTAACAAAGAACAAGAAACAAATAAATTCAAAATATTACATTCATGGAAAAGAACTGACCCAAACTAAAGATGCAAAATACTTAGGAGTCTTAATAAATGAGAAACTATCATGGAATCCCCATGTCAATGAAGTTATTAAAAAATCAAACAAAACCTTAGGCTTTATAAAAAAGGAACTTTAACAAATGTAATAGAGATATAAAACTAAAATGCTACCTCACTTTGGTGAGACCTGTACTAGAATATGCATCTTCTGTATGGGACCCATCCACCAAAGAAAACATTGATAAACTAGAACAAATTCAAAAAAGAGCTGCCAGATTCATTACTGGAGAATATTCGAAACTGACAAGAGTAACACCATTAGTTAAATCATTAAACCTTGAAACACTAGAGTATAGAAGAACCAAGAGTAAAGTAGTAATCATACATAAAGCAATTAATTTTAATTTAGAAATACAACACAAAGATAACTTAATACAACCCTCAGATAGACATAAGGATAAAAACACCTTTCTTATTCCGTATGCAAGAACAAACACATACAAGTTTTCCTTCTTCCCGTCCGGAATTCGGGCGTGGAATGGGTTGCCTGAAGAATCCAGGAAAACCAACACTTTATCAACATTTAAATCTCTACTAAAAATGCAGGACTAAACACAAACCATAGATAAGCGTAGGACGCAATAATCTTCTGTATAGAAGGAGCGTCTGTAAACAGATAAGATAAGATAAGATAAGATAAGATAAGATAAGATAAGATAAGATAAGATAGTCAAAGGGAGGAAACGTCAGTTGTTTTGAAAAACCTAAAGTAGCGTTATGTCCCTTTGTTAACGAAATTGAACTGTTCTGCTACCGGTAAGATTTGTTTTTTTTTAAATTTGTTTTAAGGCTACGGAAATTAACGATTAGTTTCTTAATTAATCGTTAAAAAATTTTGCGATTAAATTTTTTTTAATTGATTAATCGACCCACCACTTATAATGTACTGGAAGTCAAAAAGTACAATATTTCGGCCGATAAATATTAACTAATTTCCGGACGATTACGCGAACATTTTGGTTTTAAGCTATTGACTGACGTGAATGTTCAAAATGTTGATAAAGGTTATTGTGTCCATTGAGAGAAATCGTTTGCCTACCATGCAATGTTCCCTCTAAGTCTAATTTCGTTGGTTCGTGTGCAAAGTTAAAAAGAAACTCATGTGCAAAGTTGCACTACTCCCATTGTTTTTTTGTTGCAATATTTTACCAAATTTGCTGCGCAGTGATTCTAAAATCCTGCGTTTCGTTGGTCAAATATCTGCGCATCTGCGCTGCTTAAAGGGAACATTGCTACCATGGTTCTAACACTTCATACCAAACATGCACTACAGTATCGGAAACTTCAGCTGAGACAATCTAAAGCTATGTCAACGATTGTACAGCTCGGCTGGTTATATTGTCAATAAGACCCGCTCATCACTTGAACCAAATAATGTCCAAACACTTGTCTGTTTGCGTTGTTGGTTAAAAGATGTCATATAAAGAAGACATTCCAGTGTTATTTCTATTATCGACAAGTATTTTAATAAATGTTACTTATGACACCATAAATTTCAATTTTTGTCTTTAATCGAATTTAACGATTAATTAATCGTTAATTTTTCAAAAGTTAATGATTAAATTAAAATTAATCGTTAACGGCCCTAATGTATTTGTTTTGTTTTGTAACAAAGGGGTGGGGAAGGGAGTTTTAAAAATTGTGTTTTAGCTCTACGAACAAAACCACGGAACACACAAGTTGTCGAGGCGGAGATGTCCCCGATACAAATATGCCAATACATTAAAAATAATAAAGAAATCAACACACAAAATTGTTCAACATGTTGGTAAACTAAACTGTCACAAACTCTAATATATTGTTAGAAGGCGATTGAGTCTTGGCCATTGTCACATTCAAAAGTAAAAAGACTAACGATAGTTTGAGATCAATAACGAATGATAATAAATTAATCGTAAAATTGTTGGAATCACGATTATTATCGTCTACCAAGACCCAACAATCGTTATTGACAATGAGGAATTATAATTTATTATATTCTAAGTAATTGGCTGGCTGTGAGTTGTATGTGGGCACCATTATGAATTGTCCAAAGACCAAATTCAAAACCTACTGTAAACGTTAAAATAAGTATATAAGAAATAAAATAAAAAAAGAAATAAAGAAAGAAAAGGAATAACATATTATATGAAAACAGAACAACAACAACGCATTTGGAAAAAGAAATTGATTTTGGCAATGCAGAATAAATGACTGTCGCTGATTGCACACACTCAGATTTCATCTGCTGGTGCGCACTTGTCATGAACACGTCACCTAAGTGTTGAGAAAGACGTTTTGTTTTGGTAGCAACTTACCAGAGGTCAAACCGCTCTCAGAAAATTATAAATTTTATTGCTCATAACGAACGGAGACGATTTCACGGCAGACGGGTGAGTTACGATAGTTCAGATTTAAATCGCGATAGATCTATATCGAACTAGAATACAATCATCCATCGTAGATAAAAAAAATAGTATTACATCAGTCGTGGATTCGACATAAGTTTAAATAATGATTATTTTAAACTCTCAGTTAATTTTTAAAGTAAACCTATCAACTAGCATTAAAAGAAAACAATGGCCATCACCACACTGAACCTTAAAGTCCAGCCTTGGACTTTAAAGAAACTGTGAACGATTCTTATTGAATGCTCTGGTTCTAATGTCTTCAATGTACCAATAGAGGTAATAATGAAAGAGCTGAACTCCAATTTTGGGTTGAATTGGTACCACGTGGAGGCCCTTTACAACCTGGAGATGCCAAATCGTGGTACATCACCCTCAAGGAGGAGGGGAAGCTGGACCACCTCGCTCGATTACGCTGCGTTAACATTGGGAGCACCACGCTCGATTACACTGTGTTAATATTGAGAGCACCACGCTCGATTACATTGTGTTAACATTGGGAGCAACACGCTCGATTACACCGTGTTAACATTGGGAGCACCTCACTCGATTACACTGTGTTAACATTGGGTGCACCTCACTCGATTACACTATGTTAACATTGATAGCACCTCACTCGATTACACTATGTTAATATTGGGAATTTAGAAATCCAAGTCTTAATGGCTGTCCTTATCCACGAGGACAAGGTAGACACTAAAGTCCTTTTACACTGGGTCCCCAACCATGCATGGTGAGGAAGGGTCGATGGAGATCGCCCAGCACCTTGCGGCGCCCAACTCACGTATAAGGATGTCAAGACACCCTTACAATGACTCCAAATGGGAATTATACATCACCCCTGCGAGAGAGATCCCTCATTATATCTTGGTGAACGTGGGGATCTTTAAGAATCATAAATTATGAATGCAGGTTCCAGGCAGGAGGGTGCAATGTTTCCATTGCAAAAGTCTGGAGCGCTGGTCAAACCAGTGGGAGCAAAAAAAAAGCTCCCGCCAGTCGCACAACTACTGCATCTGCTCCTGCCAAGAGCTACGCCATGGAAGCATTGGGGAAAAGGACACCACCTCCACCCACTCCACCGATGGAAAAAGCCATGAAACCTAAGCCAGTGGAAAAGGAAACGAAACTACAGGCGAAGAAAAAAGACGAAACGAAAGAGGTTAAATTCCTTTTTTTCTCTTTTCTTTTTCCTCTTTTTTTTCCTTCTTTTTTTCCTCCTCTCTCTTTAAAAAAAATTAATTATCTCTCTTTCTGTCAAATGGTAAAGATAGCATTTGTGTTGTCCCCACCAGGCACTCCCCAATAATAGTCCTAATCATTAATTAACTGATGAACTGCAAGGAGTTGGCGCTGCCCAACTGGGACCAGCAGCTGAACTCTAGCAGCAACTGGAGCAAAGACAAACCGGTGTCTCATGCCCCGGCCAAGATATGTCTGGTCCTCGCCAAACTCGGAGACTTCCTGGTTCCATGTGAGTGAATGCCCTTTGGTAGAATATGGTGTGGCCGGATTGTCCAGTGTTGTTGTTGCCATGGTGTTTGTCAGATGTTTTGGTGCGTGATCCTTCTGCCAACATCATCTGATTGCTTCTTGAGAAAATAAGATGTTCCTGTCACCAGGAAAAAAATAACTATGCTTCCCCCGCCATTGTTTCATTCCTTTCATTATATGTTGCAGTTATGATTTGTATGTTTACATTGAATGCATTGATTATTATATGCGTGTTACTGTTTTTATGTGAAGCGCTGTGAGCCAAGCTACTTGCTGGGGTACAGCGCTATATAAATTATCAAATTATTATTATTATTATGATGTAATTATGTTGTTTTTTTCCCTTATATGTCCTTAGTAATATGATTTCTGCTATCGTCAGGTTATAAGTTGAACAAATATTATAGTGTACTGAAACTATCCGATCAGTCAATGTTATAATATATATTGATGATCAATTGAACAGCATCTTTTGTCTTTGGTCCCGTGCTTCTCACAAGCAGGTGATCAACCTCTGTTGTCTAGTGGATCCCCATCACAGGAGTCCTCTGCCACAGGCCAGTCAGCTAAAGGTGGTCACCCTTACAAGCCAGAGGACAAGGATGACAAGAGGGTCAAGCACAAGACAGAGTGTCATATTTCAAATATTATCCAGCCCCTGCTGATGTGAGTGGGCAAACATTCATTAGAGTTATTAGAAAAGATCCTAACATTATGCTGTTTTAAAGAGATTCAAAGCTGAAAGCTCTGATTTTGTGACATTTTTTCTTTTCATTCCAAGTGTGGTAAAATTCTATATTGAACTAAATTGAAGACAAACAGATTTTGTTTTTCAACAAAACTCGCAAATCTTTGCCACACCCTTTGAACAATTTCTCAATTCTGGTGGAATGGAAGTTTTCACTTAATTAAAGGTTCATGCCAGTTGTCACAATCAAAGATACATTGGCTCACAATGAATTTTATCAATCCAGTACGAGAATCAGATGTAGCAAGACGTTTAATAGAATTGATACTTAAAGCAAGAACAGTGTACTTGAAAAAAGCGTTTGAAAAAAATGATCTCTAACCTCTTATGTTGTACTTATACTTTTACGTAATATTCTGATCCCATTTACTTCGTTCAAATATTTTTGTACTGTAATTTATAACTCATGTAATTAATCTACTTATATAGTTTAGTCACTGTACTTAGTATAAACATTTTGATTTTATGTTGTATTGTTTAAATGGACTCATTGTGAAGTTTTATGTGTGTTTGTCAGCAGTGAGAACAGACCGTTCAGTCTGGTCCGAAGTGCAAACATGGACAAGGTGATGCGTTTGTACAGAGAGATATCCAAGGTAGGAATATCCTCTCATCAAAGTTTATAGCCGACATTGTTCAATGAAACTGTTTTTTTACTTTTTAATTGTATAGCAACTTTGGATTGTTATTTATGAACAATTTACATTTGCTATTCTCGATGAAAGACTGAAGAGTATGAAAAAAACTACAAAGTTAATTATTTGTCATATTTTAATGACTAATTTTTTTTAATGAGTCAATGAAATGCCCTGCAGTTTCTTTGTCGCCACCATCACGGCAAGGCTCAGCTTACAACAGTTAGCGCCTTCAATAAGGCCTACAAGCGGGAACAGATGGGCCTGGTCATGTCCACCGCGCCGCCCACGTACACCAACTCCACCGAGAACAACAACAGCACAGACAAGAAGAAAACTGTCTCGGAAGTCATCTGCAAGGACAAGAACTCTGAAATTGCTAGGTTAGCGTTCCTAGATTCACCCACCGCGGCACACATTTATTTAGTTGACGTTTCTAAATAGTATATCTTCCCTGGCCTTTCATTGATGACATTTCCCGAGTTTTCACCACCGCCAACGAGGGCATAAGTTTCGTAGGACGCAATAATCTCCTTTGTAGAAGGAACATCTGTAAGAGATAAGATAAGATCAAATCAGTGGGACACGTTAGATCAAGAAAGCTTGTTTGCATAGCACATCTCAGATAAATTGTCATGATTTCTATGTTTGGAAATAAATAAGTAAAATGTAAAAAAATCTTTTTTTTTAACTAGGACACGCTTTTATTTACAAACATTTACAGACTGAAACGCGCTGATCTCCCCTGTCCTTGATATAAACACGGGAATTTGGTAAACGATGACTGGAGTGAAACCAGTGAGCCGTGGAGGTCAACTCTAGCAGACGACTATACATTCTAAATAGTGATAAATAGAGATAAACTAAAAATTGATTAAATTAATTACGGTACAATCGACCGATCTGAAATTTTGACGCAATGCATTGTCATCCACGATCTATAATTGGTAAAATTTTGAGATCTCTAGGACCATCAGAAGTGGTTTAGTTTTACGTTATAAGATTTGAAGGAAGGATGGATGGTTACAACATACAAACAGTGTGACTTAAATAAAAGCGTGTAATAATAAAATGAAACATGACAACAATGATAAATCAACGGTCATCTTGTTTGTTTGTTTCAGAACTGACCCCAGCCGACCTTTCACCAGCGGCCACGTTGCCAACGCCATGGCAGCTGAACTGACAGCTCTCCTCCAGATACTTATTTCAGCTCAGAACAGCTCCGCTGCCCACACGTTGTCACAGGCAGTCCAGATGGTGAGTGGACAATGCCGCTGTAGTGAATTTAGTGGGTTTTAAAAAAATTATTAGTGACTAAATATGGGGTTGTCTAGTGACTCAATTTCATTAATAATGTTTGGAAAGAGAAAATTGTGGCCAGTATTCTATTTCAGTTCCCTCTTATTAGTATATAGACATAACATTTAATGTTTTAATTAGGTCCATTTGTAGTTTGTAATTGACCTTTGCAATCGCATGGAAAAAGGAGTGCCATATGGAATTAAAGCATGAGAGAAAGTTTAAATTTTGAAGAAATATACTTTAAAATTAAATTCATATGTGTATTTTAGTATTAAAAAAATCAATAGTTGTAACAGTGGGATTTTTTTTTGGCTGTGTGAAAATTTTCTAATTGCAGTGATTCTGTGGTATTGTTTGTGTATGTTAGATATTGTGGACTTCTAGAGTTTAAGTTACCATTTAAATGAAACGTCTGACAATAACTATTTGTTTGGTGATTTATCTTCTCAATGGAGTGTCACGGCAAAGTGCAGCCCAGGATAGGCAACTCAGTCCAATGTTACAACTCCAGTGAGCTAAAATGCAGCTCCCCCCCAACCCGCCATTTAAAAAAAAACTGAAGTAAGCCGCCCCTCCGCACCCCCTCTCCTTCGTCAGTGGTTACTACAGTTAAGGGGTGTATGGGGTGCTCAAGGCGGGGTAGCACCTCCGGTGGGGGAACACGTCGTACTCTCTTGAGGGTAGTTCGTCCACCCTTGGTCCCCACTTGTCACTCAGCTCTCACCAGTGGCTCCTAGAAACTGTAGCGTGCACAGTGGCCACACCCCGGGCAACGGCTTCGACTAGCTGGCTAAACCTGGTGAGGGTAGCCGACGGGTCTCAAATCCTCGGTGATCTAGGTATGTCTACCTATGCACGTAAAGACTGGATTCGGTGGACAGAGCGGAGGAACCACTAGTTGGTCAACGGTAAAAAAAGCGATTCTCAGCAAAGCGTTGTGGAAAGCTAAGGGCATAACAAGACACACAGGACATCATGGCCATCCGCTGTACCCGTCTCCATCACCAGCCGTCTCGACTTTGTCCTGCCGCTGGATCAAGATGGTCTCGGGCGAGAGAGTGAGATCGACGAACTGCGCAACTCTTTCTCACTTAAATCCAAGTCATCGCGCAAGTCACTTTTGTGATCCATCCCATCCCATCAGTCACCGACAAGTCCTGTGGCGACAGGCAAGCGACGAAGCGGCAGGTGTGGGTACACTGGGAGCCGTAGCCGCAACCCTGCACACAGGCGGTCCAGGGCATTGGGTCGTTCTTCGCTGACACGGAGCAGCGGTGGAGTCCGGCAGCCCCCTGGGCGACTGAGCAGCCCTCTTCAGGAATGCACTGCTCACCTCCATGGCATGAGGAAGGGGCTAGAAAAGGTGCCCTAAACATTGCCTGCTCCAGCTTTATAAGCAAAAAGGAAGTAGACAGGCTTGTGACAACCACAGAGGCATATCCCTGCTATCTATCGCAGGAAAGATCCTTGCCAGAATCCTGCTCAACCACCTCACGGTCCACCTTGACCAAGGACTCCTGCCTGAAAGTCAGTGTGGCTTCCGAAAAGAGCGAGGGACCATCGACATGGTGTTCGCTGCAAGGCAGCTACAAGAGAAATGTCAGGAGCAGAACGTCAACCTGTTCTCCACCTATGTCGACCTGACCAAGGCTTTTGACACCGTTGGCAGAGAGGGTCTGTGGAAGATAATGGCCAAGTACGGTTGCCCAAGGAAATTCATCGTCTTGGTGAGACAATTCCACGAGGGCATGCAGGCCAGAGTCCAGGACAGCGGAGAGTTTTCTGATCCTTTCACAGTCACAAACGGGGTCAAGCAGGGATGCGTCCTGGCACCAACACTATTTAGCCTCATGTTTTCCGCCATGCTGACAGAGGCCTTCAGAGACGAGGGTGTTGGTGTTAACCTGAGGTACCGCACAGATGGCAAACTGTTCAACCTTCGGAGGCTCCATGCAAAAACCAAGGTTATGACAGACATCATCAGAGACCTCCTGTTTGCTGATGACTGTGCCCTCAATGCTGCCTCAGAAGCCGACATGCAATGCAGCGTTAACCTGTTCTCCAGCGCCTGCACAAACTTTGGTCTGACGATCAACACCAAGAAGACTGAAGTCCTCCATCAGCCTGCGCCTGGAAGGCCCTACGTTGAGCCCAGCATCACTGTCAACGGCCAGAGACTCAACACAGTGCAACGGTTCTCATACCTAGGCAGCACACTGTCTCAAAATGTCACCATCGATGACGAAGTGAGCGTCAGAATTGCCAGAGCCAGCTCCACTTTTGGCAGGTTGTACCCAAATGTCTGGAACAGAAGAGGCATTACCATCCAGACCAAGCTGAAAGTGTACAGGGCGGTGGTGCTCCCCACACTGCTATATGCGTGTGAAACATGGACTGTGTATCAGCGCCATGCTAGGAAGCTTAACCACTTTCATTCAACAAGCCTCAGGAAGATCCTCGGCATAAAGTGGCAGGATAAAATACCAGACACAGTGGTACTGACCAAGGCAGGTCTCCCCAGCATATTCACACTCCTGATGCAGTCCCAGCTTCGTTGGGCAGGGCACGTGGTCCGAATGCCAGACGAGAGACTGCCAAAGAGACTCTTCTATGGCGAGCTCCAGCATGGCCAGCGGTCCCACGGTGGGCAAAAGAAACGCTACAAAGACACACTGAAAGTCTCACTGAAAGCGTTTGCCATCAACCCAGATACGTGGGAACTTGCTGCAAAGGACCGTTCCACCTGGCGTTCTTCCATCCACGAAGGTGCCAGGTCATGTGAGGCAAACAGGATCACCTCCGCAGAAAAAAAAGAGGCAAGCCCGAAAGGCCCGTGCTGTGAACCCTCCTGGAGATGTCCCACTCGTCCCTTATCCCTTCTGTTCCCGAACCTTCCGTGCAAGGATTGGCCTCATCAGCCATCTGCGCACACACAAACAAAGCCAGTCCCAGCAACCCTCGGATGACTAGAGTGGTCTTCGTCGAATCGACGGACGAACAACAACAACTACAGTTAATCAAATTTTTCTCGTTGCAGGTGCTGGCCAATGCTCTGTTAGGTCTGCCTGTCCTCCTGGGGTCACTGGATGGCCGGTCGACACCCCGCTCCCCCCACAACCAACTCACGCCTCTAGCCAAACAGGCCAATGCTGCTCTCTGTGCTGTGGGGGTCTTCCAGGAAAAGATCAAACCAGGCTGTGAGGTCAAGGTGGGTTAATTAGTTATTTTACACGTACTCCCTCTTAAAGTTCCAGGAAACGATCAAACCAGGCTGTGGGGTCAAGGTGGGTTAATTAGTTATTTTACACGTACTCTCTCTTAAAGTTCCAGGAAACGATCAAACCAGTGTGAGTCAAGTATTTCTCTCTAAAAGGGATGCGATCTTCTACGCTGTCCCTTCTTAAAATTCCAGGAATGGATGGACACAGGAGGAAGTCCCATGGCGCGAATGGGCGTCCCAAAATTGTGGAGCAGTCTCCGAAAATTTTGAAAGTGTGTGAACACAAAGGAATATTTAAGAAAAAATTTGAAGACGACTTTTTTTTTATTTGAGAGAGTATCTGAACATCAGAGCACAAGGAGCCTTGTAGTCTAGCATGGATAGTGTTAGTGCTACAGTATGGCATCCATCCGTCCTCAAGGGACAATGGCATTGACGCCTGCTCCTCTTAGCCCCACCTTTCTACTGGCTCTTCTCTCTTCACCGGCGATAGAAGAAAGCAATCATTCATAGAATTCATTGTGGAAAAACTATCCATTTTCTCAGCTAGTGTCATGGTCATACATGAACTTTGAACCTCTCAAGTCTTGTTTATTGGTCTTATTGTTATTTTAATTTTATTGAACAGATCACTGGGGAGCGTATCAGAAGCAGTTTTTGGACGGTGGTCAGTGTTTCCGAACAGAAGGATGCCCTAACTGTCCAGCTGGCCAATGACAGCAGCACGGACAGCGTTACGCCAGCGCCAACTTACAGCGACAAGGTCAAGGTGCCTTTAGCCAGGGTGCTGCCCATAAGAAATAAGGTAAGTTCCAAGGCTGTGGTGGTCAACATGGGAGCAGCAGCAAGGGGATGTGAAAACAAGTTTTACGCAAACGTGTCCATAACATGTAGCTAATAATTTGTTAACGTCATATGAAGTTTACTTATGTCTTAGTAGTCAAGACATCTTTGATACATGAGATCACCAATTGTTTATATTATAATTATATTATGACATAGAACCACGATCTAGACGCCAGGTCCCCACCGATGGTTGACACACCCTGCTTCGGAGAAAGCCCGATAACAAATACTAACAACAAAGTCTTTGGGAACTGCTGTCTGCGCGGCCGAGCAGGATCTATGGATGGTACGATCATGAAATCGTTAGTGTTTCTTGCCTGTTAGATAAACGACTATCTCACTCTTTGGTTTTCATTTTTTTAAAATAGTTTTTTTAACCAGGGTCTAGGCTGACAGATGACAGCAACTGTCGATCTAGTTTCACAAACATACTCAAATGACTGCAGGCCTCGATCCCTAACTCAGATATTATATTTATTTTTTTTTATTTTTTAAATTTTTAAATTTTTTTTTGTATTAAAGTCTTACAGATGATAATTTCAAAAGGCTGAGTTAAATTTACGTTTCGCTGATATAACTTGACGATGCAAAAAAAATGTTCATTTGTCCACTATCTCTTGCTATATAGATAAAAATAACTGCTGAGTTATGTTAAGGTCAGCTTAGTACTCCTCGTTGAACAACAAATTTTCAGATATTTGCATCACATTCAAAATATGTTTTTTATCTGTACTTACGATGAGTCTAAAGTGATGCATTGGAAGTATTTTTACTCCGTTTATTAAATTTTTAAAATTAACACATAATCATATATCCACAGTGTAGACATTATTTGCACATTGTTAGTGTTTCTGGCCTGTTAGATAAACGACTATCTCATCTCTTAGGTTTTATAATTTTTAAAATATATTTTTTATTAACCAGGGTCTAGGCTGAAAGATAGCAGCATTTCAGTTGTCGATCTAGTCTCACAAATATGTTAAAATAACTTCAGGCCTCGATCACTAACTCAGATATGGTCTCATTAAATTATATTCTTTTGTTTGTTTGTAATAAGGTCATGAAGATGAGTATGACTCCAATAATAACTCACCAACCAATGAAATGGCCTTATTTTCGAGTAAACCAGAGGTGATGCAGTACGTCGAACGGACCTACAACAAACTACCTCCCTTGAACCAGACATACAAGCGAGGCCACGTTATGTTCACATACTGGTTACTCATGAACAGAGATATAGCAGCCTCAGAACTGAAAATGTATACACAGAGAGGCTACATGCATATGAGGGCAATTGTAGGCATCACTGTAGATGAAGTGGACAAACTACTACAGAACGTAAAGCAGAACTCGATAATATTGAGAACATTTCTGGAAGAAAGCATTCTCATTCCTCGCACACTGGGAGGTATTTTAATTTGAGAGAGAGAGAGAGAGAGAGAGAGAGAGAGAGAGAGAGAGAGAGAAAAGAAAGAAAGAAAACAAAGAAAGAAAAGAAAATGAAAGAAAGAAAGAAATATAGAGAAAAGGGGAGAAAGAGGGAAAGAAGGAAAGAAGGAACGAAAGATAGAGAGAAAGAAACAGAGAGAGAAAGAAAGTAAGAAAGAGAGAAAGAAAGAAAGATAGAGAGAAAGAGAGCAAGAGAGAAAGAAAGAGAGAAAGAAGCGTTATAGAAATAAACTGATATAGAGAGAAAGAAAGAAAGAGAGAAAGAAAGAAAGAAAGTGAGAGAGAGAGAAAGAGAGAAAGAAAGAAAGAAAAGAAAGAAAGAAAGAAAGATAGATAGATAGATAGATAGATAGATAGATAGATAGATAGATAGATAGATAGATAGATAGATAGATAGATAGATAGATAGATAGATAGATAGATAGATAGATAGATAGATAGATAGATAGATAGATAGATAGATAGATAGATAGATAGATAGATAGATAGATAGATAGATAGATAGATAGATAGATAGATAGATAGATAGATAGATAGATAGATAGATAGATAGATAGATAGATAGATAGATAGATAGATAGATAGATAGATAGATAGATAGATAGATAGATAGATAGATAGATAGATAGATAGATAGATAGATAGATAGATAGAAAGAGGGAAAGAGGGGAAAAGAGAAATGGGGAGCGAAAAAGAGAAAGAGAAAGAGAGAAAGAAAGAAAGAGAGAAAGAAAGAAATATCTATCTCGTCTCTCTGGATATTTCTTTACAAGCAGTTCCTTTTGGACATCCAGATTGTCTCATCAAATTGTGGAAAGGCGACGACCCCATAGTTTCTCAGATCTATTCGAATTTAAAAGAATGTTATGTTACCATCTGTAATAACTATTTCAAATTAAAGAATTAACAACATTCAATTTATTGTAAATTATTTCGTTATCCTTTCCTGGCATTCAATTGTTGCATTGGCATTTGCAGACTCATGTTTTAGTTATTTTTAATTGTCCTAGACAGACAACACCACGGAAAGAAGAAAATGCTTTCAGGGCTACACACCATGTTTTAGTTATTTTTTTTTGTTTTCCACATTAATTTTCCTACACAGACAACACCGCGGAAAGAAGAAATTACTTTCAGGGCTACACACACTATTAACATTCAATCTAGTTTTAGACCTACATGCTTTTTCTAAGTGTACTTTCGTTATGTTCAACAATGCATATTTTGGAAAGACCATATTTTCACCGGATTTCATCTATCAATTTCTATCAATTTTCCGAATTTATCATATAATAAGTCGAAATTGCTACAATAAATAATATTGATCTGGTGCTTGGGGGCACTCTTTGTGAGTGACGCAATGGCTCTCGTATTTTATAAGGCTCACAAATGTAATCACGTGTGCTACGTGTGACTTACTTTTTGGCCTACGTAAATAGAATGGGTTTCCAACACTTGTTTGTGCTGTCACTTAAAAATGCGTCGCCGGAACGAAGGCCATGCCATCGGCACAAAGTTATCCAGAGTCACGAATTCGCGCACCCCGCGAAGAGCACGCAGCAATTGGTCTTGAACTGATATAAGCGCTCTTTCCTAGAAAAGACGGAGCTTGTATTACCTATAGAATCCTCAGTTATCCAAGTAGGAACGTGGCATGTAAGGTACCTCGACTGATTTAATGAGCCATTCGCGGTGGCACCGTCAAAGGGTGAAATTAGACTGGATTTTTGAGACAAGCTTATAACCTACTGGCAGGATAAATCACTTATCGTTCCTTTGTACAGGGACAATTTTAAATGTAAGAGGCGGGGCAGTTATCGCCACGACGATGGCGAAAGCCGTAAACCTCTCCAACCTTCTCATGCAAGCGACAGACAGCAATCGTTCCATGATTTGTTTCTGGCTGATACACACGACGGCCTCCCACAACTTCGCCCTACGGACGAGCAGCGATAGCGTCCCAGGATGAACAACTGACATACGCGCGCCCAGTACGATCTGGCCTGCGACCGACTAGAGGTGATATCGTTCTTCCTACGTCGCAAATGGTGTAACTAGGATATTTTGCGCCCAGGGCGGCGATTACGTTGAAAAGGAGCTTGACTAGGTTCTGATAGATGAGGAACACTATAAAAATACGTCTAAAAATCCCCTGAGTTCCGATCATTGAAAGTGCGCCTGCAAACCTGTGACCCCTCGTATTTCAAAGAAAATTTTTAATTTGATAAATTATTCGCGAGCCGAAATGGGAACACAGAAGAGACGCATTTCGAACACCGTTGGTATAGACATTGCAGTAACATTTTAACGGGTACCCGGGCGCAAATTTACTACCCGGGTAATTTGCTTGACGAGGTTAATCAACATATGGAACAGCAAAAACATATTTGCCTTCCAACAAAACTCAGGCTTTACAGAGCTCTTGTTAAAACTATTTGTCCTGTATGGATGTGAAACCTGGACACTACTGGCAACCACCGAAAGCAAGCTGAAGGCATTTGAAAACAAATGAATGATAAAAATTACCCGGATCTCTTATCTATAACACAAGACCAATGAGTTAGTGTTGGACAGAAGAATCTCTATTGCAGGTCGTCAAGAAACTATTATAACATCAATGGAGACATGTAAGGTGGCATGGTTCGGTCATGTGCTGCGACATGATAGCCTGTCCTTCAAGGCACTATAAAAGGGGACCGGCGAAGAGGTTGACAGGAATGGACAGGGGTGAGAATGAATGAATTATTGGCCTCCGCTCAAGATAAGCGAATGTGGAGATCGTTGTCTGTTGATGTTTCCATGCGCTCCCCCCAACGACCACAACTGTGACGGGACTGATGATGGTGATATTTGGATAAACACAGTATAGTTAAGTAAATTTGATAGTTACTGAATACTTCTTATTCCATGGTTTACTTCTTAAGATTCTACAAAGAAAATAAATTGTAACCAGTTCAAACCTAAACAACTATACACTGTATAAATTCATATATCCGTTATATTTATATTAGATAGATAAAATAGCCAGACTAGATATAAGACATGGATAAGCGTAGGCCTCACTAATCTTCCGTAGAGAAGGGTCGTCTATGTTTGATAAAATCATACACCCATTGTCATGTAATGATGTGAGATCTGGACACAACAGACAGCATGGTGCAAGTATTTGCAAACAAATGCATGAGAAAAATTATCCAGATATTTTAACAACAACACAAGACCAATGAGTAAGTCTGGGACAGAATAACCTCCATTGCGGGCCGTCAAAAAAAACATTAAAGTGACAGTTAAGAGACGCAAGCTCATATGGTTAGGTCATGTTAAGCGAAATGATAGTCTGACAAAAACTCATCCTTCAAGGCAGAGGCGTCACTAGGGTTGGTGTCACCCGGGGCGGTAGCTCATGGTGTCACCCCTTCACGACTGAAGGGGCCGTCCATAAATGACGTCACGCGAGGTTGCCGATTTTTACCCCCCCCCAGGGTCATACTTTGTCACAAAAACTTAGACCCCACCCCTTTTTACAATATGACGTCACAAATCTTTGACACCCCTCCCCCAAGCCGTATTTTCTCAATAAAAATTAGCATGTTGCAAATTATTTTTTGTCATTTAAATATGTATTTAGGGTAAGTCTGCACTGTAATATCGTAACACGCGTGAAGTCATTGAAAACGTAATTAAATAAATAGTAAACAATCAAATATTTAAGTGGAACTTTTATTTAAAGTTTTGCGTTTTTTGATGTGACGTCACATTTCTTAAACACCCACCTCCTCGTACCACATCGTTACAGATGCGTGGACACCCCCTATGGTGGATTAAATGTGAGGGGGGGATGAACGGGCTAAATCCCCCAATAATTTAAGGGCCCCCAAACTTTTTATGAATTATAGGCCTAGTGTATAATAAAGATGCAGATCATTATGTGTGTACGAATCCCTGAAAATGCCTTGGACAGTCATACGGAAATGCTGCAAATGAGTAGGAAGTATAACGGAAACCAGGCTATTCTTCGTGAGAAGTGCATTGTAGCTCATTATGTGCCGTGCACAGCTCATTCCTTTAATTTGGTTGGGAAAAGAGCAGCAGGTTATCCTACTGCGGTCAGATTTTTTGTCTTCTGCAAAATCTTTATACCCGACTTGTTGCATCTACTCATCGTTGACAGGTTCTTCAAAAACATATGAATTTGATACATGCTAACAAAGCCTTGTCTGACACAAGATGGTTAGCCTGACATGATGCTGTAAGGTCTGTTAATAGCTC
Organism: Ampullaceana balthica; assembly: GCA_944989445.1. NCBI lineage: Eukaryota > Metazoa > Mollusca > Gastropoda > Lymnaeidae > Ampullaceana > Ampullaceana balthica. The sequence goes on along the minus strand of CALYLW010000818.1, from coordinate 95,797 downwards.
ATATCATGAGAATATCGCAGCACTGGAAGAATTAGCAACGAATGAAAATCAGCCACGTGACTGCCGACTTGAAGAAGAAGGATTTCTAAAGGAAATTGAACAATTGGAAGTCGCTATTTTACTTGAAATTTAGGAAACAATTTTAGAAAGGAAGTCTCTCATTGAGTTTGTAAAAAATAGCATTCTTAATTTTATTCCTATGAAGACAAAGGAAAGGAAAAGTCCGTGGTAAAAACAATGTAAACAATCTTCAATACTATCAAACAAAAAAGAAAGCGTCAGTTTGATAAGGGGACATCAACAAAACAGTATTCTAAAAAAAATTCAAGATTGAGGTATTTCTGGTAATCATTGACAAACTTTCTTAAGCCCTAAAACATTGGTTAGGTGTATATAAATACATCCATGAGAAATTTGGCTTTCTTACAAACCTAACTGAGCTCAGCACTTTCGCCACCCGATGGGCAGCAGCCAAGTTAATGGAAGAACATTCAAGTGATTTCAAAGAAGGGGTCGGGTAAATCCGAAGCAACCGTTTCGCCCCCCTCAATTTACTAGCAACGCCATCGAGCGGTGCCGGTTTAGGGCGAGGAGCGCCAGTACGGATTAGCAAAAAGTGCCGCGAAGAACGCATTGGACGCCAGCTCTGAGGAAACCTTCCAGTGGGGGTTGCACCCTAGGTAGGTCTTTGATGATCCCCCGGTCTGCGGCGGTCCTAACCATGGAGACCCGTGTGCTTTGCCGGGATGGCGCCAAAGTGGTAGCGGGTCGTAGTAGGAAATTTCCACCACCTCCTTGTGAGGGCAACTTAGTGGGAGGCATCTTCGACTGTATGTCCTGCATGCCCAGGTGGCCGATTCAGAAGCGACCGCTTTTGGGGGGCGGGGTCCTCAGCTGTTACGTCCCTTTGGTGGCCAGATGGCTAAGGGGGTCTTCCGGGAAGACCCATAAAGAGCACTAGGCTCGGGGCTTCTGATTTTCTTCCACATGTAGGTTCATGAGTGATTTCGAAGACTGCTTACCTTCAGAATTAGTCCAATTTTCAGAACTCTTAAAAAAGTTATTGTCCAGCCCCAGGCTCAAGGTAAGGAAAATGAATTAGCACAAAGCGAAACTCAAAAAACTTGCACAGAGCTAAACAGTTTGCTGCTTTTGAATGAGCTACATTTCACACAGTCCTTTATAAATGTACACATGTCACTTCGCATCTATCTTTCAATGATGACATTAAACTGCAGCTGCAAGCGATCCTTTTCAAAGTTGAAAAGAATATATAATGAGTTAGAATTTGCATGGGACGAAAAAGGCTGAATATGCTCTCTCTAATGAGCATTGAAAAGGAACTTGTAAGCTTACTGAGCTTTATTGACTTGATCGAAAACTTCACCATTTGAAAAATTCGCAAACAAAAGATGTAGGTTGAAATAATAATCAAACATATTTTTCAATATTTTTTGTTATTTCAAATAGAGAAAAGAATTCGTTACCTAATGAATTTTTTTTTAAAAATACGGAATAACGCTAAATACTATTTTTTACGGGGGCGCGTTCGTAAGCACTATACAGCGTAAGTCGGGATGGGACTGTCGTAACCGGAGGACTGCCTGTATATAAACATGCATATCTATGCTTTCACGCCTTTAATAAATATATTAAAAAAATATTAACTCAAAGACATTGAAATCATAATTTTCCTCAAGAAAAACATCAACACAGAAAACCCATCTTTTGATTTTTTTTCTTTGGGGGGGGGGTGATAAAAATCGTATTCCCCCCCCCCACGCCACTGTGGTGGAGGGAGTCGTGAGGTGGGAATCGTTCATGCTGTCGGTGTGTCCAAGCCCAAATGGCTTTATATCTTTTAAAACAGAAGACACTGCCTCTTTCATTCCAGCCTTTTTTAAAGATCTCTCTGCTGCGACTATTTCTTTTCTTTTTTTCTTAATTTGTTTTAATGTTGTTCGTGTTTTGGGACTTTTTTATTATTGCAAGTTAACTGATAGTTTTTTAAAAAAGAATTTTCGCGTTTAACGTATTTCATTGTATTTCTTAATTTTTTTCTAGATTAAAAAATGTGTCATCTTTTTTTTTCTGACATAAAATCGTACACAGTAAAATTTTAGGCTCGGGTGTCACCCCTGATGGGTGTCACCCGGGGCGGCCCGCCCCCCCCCCGCCCCCTCCCCCTAGTGACGCCACTGCTTCAAGGTAATGTATAATATATCGTCGAAGAGGTCGACAGCGGAAAAGGTTGCTTCACAACGTAAAAGACTGGTCAGGGCTGAAGTTGAAGGAATTACTGGCCGCCACTCAAGATGGCGAATGTGGACATCGTTGTCTGTAGATGAGTCCATGTGATCCTCCCAACTGCCGCAATGCAACGGTCACGGGACTGATGATGATGATGATTATGATGATGATGATGATTATGATTATGATATATATATATTATGGCTGGTAAAAATATTGTTCGATTAATCGGTAAAAATGTAATCAAATAATCGATTAATTTCAATTAATTATATTTTTATAACGCATATATAGATCCCGTTAAGTCGAGATTAATTATTTCACTAAATCAGTTCAGTCACGGTAATTCTATGGCTCCCAAATTGCGTGACGTAACACAGCAAATTCGATCTGCTATGCAAGAAATAGTGAATAAAAAACCCATTTTGTTTACGTATGCACGTATAAATAACTAATAATAAAAGAATGTAAAAAAAATTATTAATAAATTGGATAAAAATATTAGAAATAATTTCTTAAATTTCAATCGACTTTTAATCAATCAAATTAATTTAAAACGATTAAATTTTTTAACGATAGATCGATTAACTAATCGTTAAATTCCGCAGCCCTAATATATGTATGTGTGTGTGTAATGGTGTACAGTGCCCGTTAATAATATTAGAGAGGACGAGGTTGTTGGATGTACAGTTGTATGCGTTTATTTCAGGGAAGTTTGACTTAAGATAAAGGAAAGATATGCAGAGGCGTCACTAAAATGGGGGGGGGGTCGCGGAGGGTTTGACAGCACCTGGTGACATCATCAAAAGGAGGGGACACCAAAATTTGGAAATGGCAGACTCAGGGGAGCTATACACTCACAAAAGACGTAGAAACTGGATCTGTAAATGCTCAGATAAGAGCTAATAAGATTGGCTGCGTAATTAGATAATTAAGTCCTAGCGCGACACGGCGGGTTCTACGCAGCTCACTCGTTTCATTTTGAAGAGATGAACCAGCTTATATGACATGCAGCTCGATCCATGAATATATTTGGTTGATTATGTCTGTTATTAGCAATTGTTTGATGTGATAATAATCAAACTTGTAGCCAAGAAAAAGGACTAAATATGCAGCCTTGAAAAAATAGCATAATTTAGAAAATTTGGGAGTCTATTTTTATTTTATTATCCACAAGAAATATACCTGCACTTTGCAGCGGGAGTGTGCTGACCCCTTTTCCCAGTATTAGTTTCTGGTTATTACATTTTTTATTTGCCAAGTTATTTAACAGATTTATGCATTAGTTAAAATCTTATGCGAAACAGAGATATGCCATTTTAAGAAAATAAATGTTTGGTACCACGGACATGAAGGAGTCCAAAGGAGTATAAAGCTTATGTAAAAGCCAAACCAAATATGAATGTTATTATAAACAATATAATAGCCCAAGTCACAAGTTGGTTGGATGAAGGATCTATCCGTAACGCTATGACGTCATTGTTTGAGTGTATAATACAAGGTGTGCATCCGGAGGTGCGCAAAATAATTTTAAATCAAAGATTCTCGCTGTAAAAAAATATTTTTGATGTCATTGTTTTAGCTTATATTTTAATTTTGGAAAGGTAAGCGTTATTCGCACGGTTTTGGCAGTGCGAATAATGTCCAACATTATCCACAGGGTAAACCCTGCGGATAATGCCTAGCGTTATTCGCACTGCCGCACGGTTTTGACCGTGAGAATGATGCCAAACGATATCTAAAGGCCTTGCACTTGGATAATGCATATAAAAATGTTGATAAAAATTAACAAATAATACTAACAGTCACTGTTAGTAACTCTCACTTTAAAATTTTGACCGTGAGAATAATGTCGATATAATTCAATTGTCATTTTAACCGTCTTTCGAGTGTCTGGAATCTTATATTTGTATCCATTTTAGCAATAATTGGAGTGGACCTGCATATCGTTTGTTAAAGATTAATAATTAATTAGTAATACTACGGATTTAGCTGATATAAAACTATATTATTATTAACTGTTCCAGTGCAATCAACTTTGTATTTTTATTCTGTATAATTATGAAGTAACTTTTTATTAACTTTCATACATAATATTTAATTGGACGAGATTCTGTAATGAAAAAGAATAATTATTATGCTCCCCAAAACTAGCATTGTACCTTTGGTCAACATAAATCCATTAAGTTAATTTAAAGCATGAAAATAACGAAAGACGATACAATGGTATAGCCAGTATAGCATAAAAATTTTAAAGTGAGAGTCTGTAACAGTGACAGTGACTGTTAGTAACAGAATAGATAAGACAGGCATGGGTGGGGGAAAAATAAAATGTTCCTGGGAAAGAGCCTGCTTGTGTGTTTGCAAACATCCTCACTGTGGTTGTAACCCCCCCCCAGGGAAGACTGTCCTAGGATCATAATGATAAATTGAACTAAACTAGATTAACAACTCAACTGGAGAAGCTGATGAAAATATTTGTTATTTAAAAATTATATGTAATTATCATTAAATGCACACTAATAAATTTTTATGGAAATGATACTTTAAAATTTCAGTTATCATGAAATTTTAAAAAGTATTAGCATATAAATACACATTTTGGCCTAAATCGAGTGATATCGGCCATAATTTTGTCTACACCGTTTTTTTTTCGACGAGGATTTGAGGATTTATAATTATAAAATACTTTGTGTACATTTCAGGAAGTTTAATATTTCGTATTTATCAAACAAGGATAAGTTAGAATTTAAGATTAATATATCTAGTTACAATTTATTCAGTGTAATTTTTATTACTTAATACGACCCGTGGCGTAGCATACGCCGCAGACTTCCTCATAGATAGTGTAAAGAAAAAGGGGAAAGAACGGGCACAAACTACAGCATGAAGAAATCAGAACAACGTGAATGAACGTCGGGCGAGGGGGGACCGCCGATGCATTGTCTCGAGACATGCGCACTGTGTTTAGCTACCTGCCCTCCACACTGCATCACCGTAGCTTGCCAACCATAAACTGTGATTGGCCGACCCTGGTAAAGGTCATTTGTCATGCTTATTTGCACTCGTCTTGTACTTGTTCACATGAATTATTTCTATAGGTGTTTATTTTTCCGCTTTTATAATGTTTATCCTGTTCGGCCCGCAACCGTATGTAGAATTTGAGTTTTGTTCACTGGGCTATGGACTTTGCAGGCCGGATAAAGCTTTCATTTCTGTATTTAAATATTCTTTTATCAACAAATCCATGGCACTAGTTAATGATTTTTTTTCTTTTGTGCAGTCTTTTAAAAATATATCTCTGGTGTCTTACGTCTTCTTGTTTGTTCTCTGATTAAGGTCCATCTATCTGTCTGTTGTATGTTGTCAATGAATTTAACATCTTTGCTGGATAGAGTGAGAAAAATGTTGTCACACAGAGTTAGATGACGGATTATCTTGGACATTCAGCATACCTGACTACACGGACATTAAATACTTTCCAGCTTGGAATCTATTGTTGCACACAAAATCACTCAAAACATAACATTTATTTTCAGATTCTTGATCGAACTATGGTGACACTGTAGTAACTAAAATGTCTAAATTAAACAGTTCTGAGTTTGATTTCTTCATTTTAGACTTTACCCGCACAATTTTCGTATTTAATTGCAATATAAACAGGTTTGTTATACAGCCAATTGGCAACTTGTAATGTTCTACCGCCACTAGATATGGGAAGAATTAGATTCACGTAACTTTGCATTGACTTTAATTTCTTGAAAAGTATTGGGAAAATTACTAAATTATTACTCTATTCACAGTTTCAAATTGACGCGTTTAATTTAATACTGTTGTTTTCAGTGACGTCTACCTAGATAGAAGCGAGGAGGATAAGGACTACAACATTTGACGCCATCTAATGAATGACCCCCTTTCCAGTCCATGACGGACTATGGGGCAAGTGATGTAGCGTTCACAAGTTTTTAGCCACCACTGACGAGCAGGGGAATGTGTGGCTAGCACAATGCCCCAGGGGGCTTTGCCAGTACCTGGGCTCGAACCCACGACTCGGGATCTGCCTCGGATTGATAGTCCAGTGCGAGGAGGATAAGGACTACAACATTTGACGCCATCTAAGGATATGAATAAAACGGAGGAATAATAATTGCATTTTTTCTCGATATTGCCTGACTTCATTTTTTTTAACCTTTCGCACTACGGATTGTCCAACAATTTAAGTTCACAATGCAAGTGATTGGTGTTTAAATCCAGAAGTTTTTTGTTTTTTTTCTTTACGAATGCATGGGTTAACAATATTCCTTTAAAAGTTAAAGCCATGGCACACAAACTCCACTTCTGCAGATTATGAGAAAGTTGCGGAACAGTTCAGAAGCCAAGGTTTACATGACTTTTAGATTGAAATTCAGAAAAGTATAGGCCATTCAGGGTAGAGAGATTACAGGGTGAAACGTCTAATTGAGTTAAGCGCCCTGCTAAAAAACAAAAGTTTTACAAAATTATAACCTTTAAATAATGTAAATTTAAAAAAACCATTGCTGAATGTTTAGTGCTTGAGATTTGTGTGTTAAGTTATGTGTTTTGACGAATAAAATACAATGTAATAGCAATCCACTTTAGAAATTTGTTTACCAATATTTTACAAATTTTTAAAAAGTGAACTTTTAAAATCTAATAATTAAACAAAATTGGCTACTAGAATGAACTGAAATTTTCATTAAACGGTGTCGGGAAATCAATAATAATATTTGTGAACATTTCTATTACGGAGTAAGAAACTGTTAATAACCACGGAAATATACTAAAAACTATCAAATAAAATAACATTAGATTACATTCAATACTTAAAATTGGTAGATCTTCATAACAGAATAAATGTGATTTAAGTTTTAATTATTCTTTTAATTACTCAAAAGTTTGCACACAGACAGAAACTTTCAGAATTTCAATGCTATGACATAACCTTGATTACTAAACAATATGGACTTTTAAATATTTTAATTAAAGGAATTTAATTTTTAATTTTTATTATTTAACATGCTTTTCTGTATGACTTGAATTTTAATTTTATTCCCTAACCACTTGAGCTGTCGTTGGTTGAGAAGAGTGGTGATGCTTTGGATTTTAGCCGACTGTAACATCTCATTGTTGGTGATATGGTCTTTTGAGTTGGTATTCGTTGGAGGCAATGCACATGGAAGGGGCTCATTCTTTTATCCTGTTTGGATTAAAGGTTACGCGCTTCGCTTGTATAAAGGAGAGAGCTTAGTACGCATGCACGGTACACAGCAACCCATAGCCAGGGGCGGATTAAGACTGCACAGGGCCCCTGGCTGCAATTCAAACTGAGGCCCTATCCAGCCAGCGTCCCTTTAAATAAAATGATTGCTAGCAGCTAATATAAGACTGTAACTTGTAACTAAATAGTTCATCGGTTCCTTTAACATACTTTGTCTGTACTACGGGATCGGCCTTCCCAGCCAAAGATTATTCATGAAAAAATGGAATATGAAGAAATAACTGTTTGCCGGTATCCTAATAGTGAGTGTAAATACAATATTTAAAAAAACTGTGTGCCCACGCCGGGAATCGATCGCGTGACCACATGCACAGTAGGGTGACTTTCTACCTCTAGACCACACGAACCTGATGAAATAAGTTAAGTTTAAAAATATAAACAATAATATTTAATATTTTCTCTTAGTGAGCCTATAAAATCAGTTTTTGGTAAATTCGGAGTTGACGTTCCCACATTCATGGCCGCCATCTTTGTTGCTATGCAAATGTGACACGAAAATTCAACTATTAAAATTCTAAAACTAAACCTAACCTTAACCCTAAATTCACAATTATATCTATACCTAACCCCAAAACTTAATTAACAAATAAAAATTATAAAACTAAACCTAAATAACGCAGGAAGAGAACGCAGAATTAATTGCTATATAACTCATTTGGGAACGTAAAGTCTGATTCACCCTAGTTTTTTTTTAAAAATTAATTTATTTAATTTATGATATTTTTGGGAATTCATGCAAACATTTGTCCATCTGTCTTATAAAATATACTAAATTTGGGGGCCCCTAATCATCGGGGGCCCCTTGATTTAGCCCGATAAAGCCCCCCCCCTTTATCCGCCATAGACCATAGCCTTTCGACATTATCCACGTCATCTAGGTTATGTCGACCTGTAGTCTAGCAAGTTTATCGTTGATGTCTTGAAGGTCGTCTGATAGTCAAGGTGAAAATGTCCATACAATCCACCTCCTTATCTTTAGTTCAAGCGTTTTCCTATTGGATTTTTTTCTTCTTGTTAATGGTTGGTGCGAGGATTGCAGTTTCTCTTTGAGGCGCACCCAGTAGGTCGGAAAAACTGTGGCGGGGCAGCACTTTAATACGCCAGGCGCTGATATCCATGATCTCTCACACCGACATAATCCCCAAAATATCGCTTTATCGTCTTGTGTCGACACTGTGCATTGAAGCTTTAGTGGTCTATCCAGGGCACAGACACAGGGTGTAGAGTGTAGAGTGTAGAGAGTCAGCTGTTGCTCATGCAGCATACTCCCTCTCTCATTTGTCAGACATTGTTTTCTTTTAATGTAAAACTGAAACTCTTTTAAATGTTATAAAGATATAGTTGGGGTTGGACTAACCTTTAGGAGTAAAGTACGAGAGGGGGGTGGGATTTAGTAATAAATTTATTTTTCAAACTAAGCGCCGAACTTATGGACAAATTGTCCAAGCCCAAGAAACAAATCTGTGTTGAAAAGAAAAAAGTAATTCTAAAATTATACTTTCCTTTTTTTTTATTCTTCTCTTGTTTGTTCGTAAGCGCTTTCACGGATGGCGTAAAAGATGTCACTTTTGACACAGGTCTTAGAGGCTGACAAGGCTTTGAACAGTAAGCATTAATTTTTCATTTGTTATGTATACTCAATAAATAAAAAGAAACATTTCTAATACATGTACCGAGACTAGGCAAAGAAAGAATGAGTTGGTGCGAGATATAAGTTGTCGTTCAATGTTATTATGCATGATTGTTTACGTGTCGTTTAATGCTATCAAAAACTAAAGGAACTCAAAACACAGATTAGATAGTTGAACACATCTGTCAAAATTCTTTTTAGTCACATGTCTCTCATGGGTTCAGGCAATCTGTATCAAAGGTAAAATAAAATAAAAGATAACAGGTGAGTTATTTCCTTCAACAGATTTTTAAAAAGTATACGCTTTCAATTATTTTCAATTTTATTTGATTGTACTAAACGCTATTCAGGTGTAGATCGGATCTCTTCGCCAGTCAGAACTTAACATCGTCTTATCTGTTACAGAAGATTATTGCGTCCTACGCTGATCTATGGTCTGGAGAGTTTATTTTAGATCGGGGTAGAAGCTAGGCATAGCTAGATGTCAGTTACATAATGAAGAAAATAAGACTAGAAGTCACTTAAAACTTGCCATCAGTCAGAGTCAAGAAAATCAAGATATTGCGACACGCATTTAAAGTCAACATTGCAATTTTGATAAAAATGTCGTTGTGAGTTAAGATGTTTTTAAAATATTATTTTGCTCATAAATCATAATAAGCGAGCAGTATTTAGATGATTTTTTTATAAATAATATAAAAAGATAGATGATTTAGAGGTTTAATAAAAACACATCCCGTTGAACACTGCGTCATCTAACTCTGTGGGACAACAATTTAGGCGTTTGGCTAAAATGATTAGGGTTTACAAATGACGAGTAAGAAAATGAGTGAATTGAATTAGTTAAGCCTGAGAAGCGCCCACCCCACGTTTTTTTAGTCATATTACATCTAAGTACTTGAGCATATAAGTTTGAAATTTTTTCCTTCACAATTCTGTGAAAAAAAATATTTTCGTCTTTTTAGTCCGCTTGTAAAAACGTGGTTTTTAAAAATCTTTTTTTTTACTTCTCTTTATTATTGAGAAAGTTTAATATATAATTTAACTATCTTTTGCTTTCTTTACTTTTTATTTATTTTTAGTGAGTTTCTTTAGTATTATGAAATAACATTTTAACTTTATTATGAAAATCTCAATACAATTCCATTACATGTGATCTCTTTTAAAGGACTAATCTATCGAAAAGTAAATGAATGTGTAGGGAAAATATATTTTAAAAAGACAATCGTATATCTAGACTTCCATCAATTTTAATTTAAAATACAATGAATGAAAAACCAAAATTTTTACTATAACATGTTAAATGTTAGGACATAAGCCTATATTTTTCAAAAGTCCTATATATCCAAACACAACATCCGGTGTTCTATATTTTAGTAGATCAATGAATAAGAAAACAAATCCCACCGATTCTTCTAATCTTCCTCACGAACAAGACTGAAATATCAGACAGAAGAGTTCGGTCACGAAAGAATGTCGTGACGCTGTAGGCCAAAGGAACATTAAATCATTTACATTTTTTTACTGTGGTGTATTTATGTACGGATTGTGCGTCTTTCCATATACAAGATGGAAAAGCTTGTTACCCGTTTTGGCGGCACCACGTCCAAAGAACACCAATGACACATAGCGCAGAGCGGACAACCGCCCTTAATTAAAAGATAAGCCCATGGAGTATTTCGAAAGGAAAAAAGCTAGAACATGAAGGACAGAAGAAATTTCGTAGGGTCACCACATCAGTAAATGAGAACGCACTGAGAGCTTCATATTTGGTGGCTAACCGCATTGCTAAGGCTAAAAGGCCATTCACTATTGGTGGGATCTGCTAAAGACATTTGTCGTGAACTTCTAGGATAGGCGGCTGTTAAAAAGATAGCACATGGGCCATTGTCGGCTACCACTGTAACTAGGCGCATTGAGGAAATGGCCGAAGATATTGAGATACAATTGTTGGAGAGGATTAATTCATCACCGTGTTACGCACTCCAGGTTGACGAATATACAGACATCGACAGCAAAGCATTATTACTTGTTTATGTGAGATATATTTATCATGAGGATATACATGATGATTTGTTCTGTGCTCTATCTTTGTCAAACAACACCACGGGAGCTGAACTGTTCTAGTGATTGGATGGTTATATGTTAGGACACCTAAAATGGACCTTTTATGGCGGCATCTGCACAGATGGAGCTGCTGCCATGACCGGACGACTGTCTGGTTTAACAGCTCGGATTAAGGAGGTTGCACCTGAGTGTTAATCTACGCATTGTATCATTCACAAGTAAATGTAGGCAAGACGAAACATGTCACCAGAATTTAACAGTGTATTGATTGATGTCGTTAAAATTATTAACCACATCAAGGCACATGCCCTTAACTCACCCCTGTTTGAGCAGCTTTGCGAGGAGATGGACGCAGAGCACAGATGCCTCCTTTTGTACTCAAAGATGGTTGTCCATAGGAAAATCGCTAAACAGAGTATTTGAATTACAAGAGCCATTGCAAAGATTTTTCTCAGAAAAGAAGTCACCGCTGGCAGCACATTTCAGTGACAAGGTATGGGTAGCAAAACTTGCTTACCTGTGTGACATATTCAGCCAGCTCAATGAACTCAATCTGTCTCTTCAGGTGAAAATGACAACTGTTTTCAAGTTGGCTGACAAAGTAGCTGCATTTCAATCCAAACTGGAGTTGTGGGAACGGTGAGTGAATCAATGGCATTTTGGATATGTTTCAATTGTTAAACATTAGCGGGGATTCTAGGCGAGACTGAGCCTGAGCGCTCTTTGTCACAGTTGGTGCAGGATCACCTGTCTTTGCTTTTAAAAGAGTTTGAGCGCTACTTCCCAATCACAAAATACCCAAGAACTGTTAGGGAATGGATTCGTGACCAATTTCTCAACAAACCAGGCGAATCTAGCATGACTGTGCAAGAAAAAGTTCAACTGCTCGAGATTGCAAATGACGGTGGACTTAAAACTAGGTTCGAGAAAACAACTCTTTCAGCCTTCTGCACTAAAGTCATGGTGGACTATCCTGAGATAGCCACCAAATCAATTAAATCCCTATTGCCATTTCCGACATCCTATCTGTGTGAAGCGGGGTTTTCTGTAGTGACAGCAACGAAGACAAAACAACGGAAAAAAATGGACATAAGCAGCACACTTCGGGTGTCATTGTCTCCCATTATCCCCAGATGGAACCGTCTCATTGCAGAAAAACAAGCTCAGGGTTCTCATTGATTTAACATTCTAGTAAATTAAAATATGAAATAATGTTTAATTCACTTGTTGTGTAACTGTATTTTATTTTGAAGGCATATTTAAGTACAATTAAATTAAAACTATACCCCCCACATTCCCAAACAAACCATCCCCCCCCCCAAGTTAGTGGGCCGCGGTACAATTATCAAACTTTTAGTGGTCCGCGGCGTTAAAAAGGTTGGGGACCACTGCTGTAGGCAATGCGCGGAAGGCGATGCGTTTGAGCTGTATTGCAAAGGGTCTACATTCGGGTGCTATATAAAACGCAACTCTACAAAATTATTGCAAGTAATGTTTTTGAGTTTGAATTGTAGGGAGAAAAAACATCACACTACTGTCCATCTGATAAGGTAATTCTAATTTGCGCTTTGCGGATTTTTTGAAACAATTAGTTAAAGGCGCTACCACGTATGCTTTATAATAAAAGGATCAGCAAGACCCAAAGTTTTATATCAGAACCAGCTTCGATAACAGTCTTTAAGAAATTAGACGAGCCTTGATTAACAAGTGTTAATGCAGTGTTAGAGGCAAGAACGATAAAGAAGGATGTGAGCTACTGTATGTGAACATTCCGAGTTTTAAAAAGAAAAGAAAAACAGCTACGAATATTTTAAAAAATTAATATTTTACTCTTGTTTAATTAAGTTTAATGGACAGTAAAATACATCAAATTCTTTCATGTTAAATAATTCATTTTAAACTAAAATGACTCCTGAAGTCATCCGTGATTGCATTAACTTGAAAACATAATATAAATTTTTATGTACACATGTATTTAATATCTAAATGTCTAAGAGTGGACATCCGATTTCAGAAATTTACGATGTAAATTCTCTTTTTTTTAAATTAAAACTTTATTCCTCTACTTAAAATATATAAGCAACCATTTATTTTTTTATATTTATTATTATAGTATCGTTGGCACCAGTTAAAATCATGGAACATTTAAAGCTGATGCTAGTCTCACTGTTATGCTGCTTCACGCACATCTGCATGGGTAAGGCTTCTCTTTAACTGAAATTGAATTTTAAATTTTCCATGTAAAGTTTTATTCTACAACCTTCGGATAAAGGGTAAACTGAATATTGACTATAAGTTGGGTAGCGTTGGTTTAAAAGAATCAGTTTTAATATTTTATTTATGTGAATTTAAATTTGGAAATTTTCACGAAAAATATATTTGATTTCTCCTTAAATTCATTTGAAATTAAAATTAATGAAACCCGGATTTTGTGAAATGTTTTTTTAAGGAAGTTAAGAGTAAAAAATTAAAAAATGTAAAATTTTGTAAAATATGTTTGAAAATCATTTAACTTCAAACACTATTTAACCTATTTTATTTAGATCTCTCGAAACATTCCAAGTAAGATGTAAGAATCATGTAAGATGTAAATATTTAATAGCATGTATAATAATATATGCAACCGATTTCTTTGATCTCATTTATAACATTTAGAAAATCTGGAAGTCAAAAATTGAGTATTTCTATTAAACTTTCATAATAAATTTTTGTTTTTACTTTTTTTTTAATTATAATTTCCTCACACATAAAATATTTTGTTAATTATAATAAACTTGTAATGAAAATTGGCACAGTATTAAAAGTAAATCTTAAAAGCTGTAAAAAATTATTATATAACATTTGAGTAATTTGTAATTATTTAAACCAATTAATAATTAAATACATTATAAAAGTAATATTTTCTCACATGAGAAAAAACTCTTACAATTTTTTATTTTCTCTTTTCCTTACAGCTGCAGAAATCTATCTGACAGCCGATCCACCAGTACTGACAGCTTATCCCCGCTCAAAAACATTTGTCCTCCGTTGTTCCCTCCAGGTAATTTTGAGACCTGTATCGTCTACGCCTACGGCAATGTCGTAGGTTTAGTATGGGCCGGGGGAGGCTTTGAAATTATATCTGGACGATGATTTTTTTTTACAAGGGACTTATAGGTTAAGACAGTACATGAGTAGAGTTTGTTTTCAAAATAATTCCCTATTATTGATGTGTTTTTATCAATAGGAAAAACAAGAGACTAATTCACCCATTCAAACAATTGTTTCTATCACTCTTTTAAAAAGTAAGTATACATAAGCTCAAAGTTATGTTACCAAAAGAATCAAGAGGGATAACCTTAGTTTGTGACGACAACCCCATTTGGTTAAACCTTCGGGAGGCAACCAAAGCAAAAGATTCAGAGATGTCATATGATATTGTAATCAATACATGTCAATACATGGCCTGTGCTTGTTATGTGAGCGGCAAACGTATGGACAAAATTAAAAGCTTAAAAACGAAGAGGGTAGTTTATGGTACTAATGAGAAACATGGTAGTTTAGAGCTTATGGAAATAAGGAGAACTGTGCGGAAAAAGGTAAGTCCAACAGTTAAGATTAATGTGTTCAACGGGATGTGTATTTCTTAAATGTTCAAAGAGAAAAGGACCTTAAACTTCTGGACATTGTGGAAAGATATTTTGATGTCATGTATTTGATAGCGAAGTTTAGCTTTAATAGTTGTCATAAATTTATAACATTAGTATATTCATATCCATGTTAACTCATTATGTTATATTTCTGTGCAAGAGACTTCAACTTTAAGAATATTTACTAATTAATTAAAAGCAAAGACCTGGCTGACTGACTCAATCATTACTAGTTCTCCAACTTCACGAGTAGGTAGGAGCATGAAACTTTGGGAAGTTGTTGAATAAACATATCTCAATCATGATCCAGTTTAAAATTAACATTTTTTAAATTTACATATTACTTTTCTTACAGTCTTTTTTACTTTTGGCCCCATATTCCAGATATTTGGTGCGTGATATTCCAACGCTAACTAAATCCTACTTTTCCGCGGTTCAGTGCCGGTATTTTGCTAGTTTGTTTACAATTTCGAATATCTCTTGGAATACTGCAGAGCAATTTATTGTATTGGCTTTTTAATCTACCTACTAGCAATTCCAACGAAAAATCTCACAATGTGGGTTAGCTTCTTCCCTCTCTACGAACAATTGTTTAACGAAATTGAGTAACCAAGATTCTTCGCCAATGAAGATGATCAAGCATTGTAATATTTTATCAGATCGTAAAACACCCGTTGAGGTGGTTTGGATATAATGCATAAAATCAAACTTCAATGTTTTCGCAGGTAATTTCTCCAAATCGACAATAGTAAATTAATTCATATATTTCATTATGTATGCAAAACATTGATATGTTCACATCGTGTTTGCTAGGTAATAATAATGGATTTTCTGCAAGGCATTGCCGACATTGTACTACATCTACTGAATGAACATTGCATTTCCCCACAGTGAATACTAAAACACGGAAGATGCATTATATGGTAGACATTGATACATTTTTAGTAGTAGTGTACAATGAGTCTTCAGTTCACAGAACTAGTGAGTGTGTTTGATTGTGGGTACTTCCAGCTACTGAATGAAGTCGGTTTGTTTACATGGCAATTTGGTTTCCGATCATTGCTGAAAAACATAACTGTCCTGAATAAACACATCGAATTGCAGGTTCTCCTGTTGTTATGACAAACAAACAAACCCATAGTTTCAAAACGCACTGATTCTCTTTGATAAGATTGCTTTAAAAATTAACGAATTATACAAACTTATACCAACAACAAAACAAAACCCACCAAACGACCATCGAGGCTTTTATCCAAAGAAGTTTCAAAAACGATTTTAGACGGTTAGTATGGAGTCTCACTGTTGATAGTTTTACCCTATGTCAACTGGATTGTTCAATATTATCTCATACACTGTGACTATCATTACCATAAAAGACTAACACTCACTGAAGCCAAATGTTTGGGTAAATTTTCTGTTACTTTAATTTCTATATTCATTGTATATATTACTTCATTTATTCACAACTGTCACATCAATAATTTAACACAAGAGAAAATTAACAATTCTTGTATAAAACCCAATCGCACAACAGAATCATAACAGCATAGTTTATAAAATAACTCCTCAGTATTGAATTATACTATCTTGACACAAAAGCTGCATCAACCCTTTAACAATTTCTGTAAGTTCACCAGTGGAAACATTTTAAAACATTTAAAAACCAGTTAAAATATTCAGCACAATTGGACAACAGTAATTCTCACTCATACCCTAGACAGTGGAGATAAACATGAGTTCCATCCTAAGATTTGTTGGTGGTCTATGTTTGTACACAGACTCTAATTTTTCTGAAATCGTATTGGAATCCATGGGAATATTTTAACATATCAACAGTATTTTGCTTGCCACATTAAAATTATTTTAATTCAGAAGTAACAGGCAAAAATAGTTTCCAGCTCTATTAAAGCTATGACGAACACTGCTTCTGATTTACCTCTAACACCCCATGTTGCACATGCCTCATATTGGGGTACGTAAATGAATAGTGTGTTCACTTGTAAAGATCCACAAATTGTGACGGTGATCGAAAAGTGTGATAAAAATCACCTTTTTTTAAAAAGCTACTACGAACCAGCATTGTCTGAAAGTGGAACTGTCCTACTTACTTTACTATGAAAGTGATATGAAATTTTTGCTGTGATATTGTTATATATTATATTCTTTTATTTTTTAATTGGTTATTTTTAATTAGGCTTATTTTTGTGTAGATTTGGTGTAGAGATTGTGTGTGCACTTTGTCAAGGCGAAGCCTTCTAGAAGCTTAACAGAATGCATTTCAAGTTACGCACGTAATTTCTAATGTCCCCCAAAAATCGAGATTCTTCATTATCCAGTATGTTTGATGAAATTTGGTATAAAACAAGAGCTCGGTGCTTTTGTTAAAAGAAAAGGCCGTTTTATTATAAATTAGGGCTGTTATCGATTAATTTAAATTTAATCGTTAAGTTTTGAAAAATTATCGATTAATTAATCGATAATTTCGATTAAAGCCAAAAATATACATTTATGACGTCATTAAACTGATCATTTCTCACGGACATTGAAAATTAAGAATATTTTGAACAAAATATTATGACAATGTGTTGATACTTGATCAGATGTTTGTGCTGAAGGTAGTACGTCAGCGATGTATTTGGTCCTTTAAAAGAGAATTGTTTATGGCAGTGAACACAGTAAACTTTTTCACCATCTTCAACTTTGCCATCCGCAGTTAGCTTAAAAACAAAATTTTTGCTCAACTTTCTAGTTATATGTTTAAATTTAACTGTGCTGATGCTGTCAGCCATTTTTTAGTTGACGTCTGCCGGTCCACATGAAGTAATAAAATAAACTAGACGCCCCACGGCGTAGCATACGCCGCAGACTTGCTCATGGAGACTGAAAAGAAAGTTGAGAAAGAACGGACACAAACTACAGCACGAAGAAATCAAAACAACGCGAGTGAACGTCGGTTTGGGGGGGGACTGCCAACTCATTGTTTATTTTTGAGACATTTGCAGGCGAAATTCGGTACACCCCTAACTTCTTTGAAGTCAGCTGTAAAACGATAATCGGAGTTACATAATCGATAATCGGTTTTCCAAAAAACAAACAAAGAAACACGCAATTAACAACCCTAAATATGACTAACCCTCACTAGGATCGGCCAAACAAAGTTTATGTTTAAGGGATGGTAGTAATAAATGGGAGGCGGGTAACAACAACCGAAGTGTACATGTCTTCACCTTTGCTCGCTATTTTTTTATTTACTTGGTGCTGCTTTTTGTGTCAGTATTTTCACCCCCCCCCCAAAAAAAAACCGTTCTTTGCACTGTATATGATGAGCCAGTCTGCGGCGTATGCTATGCAATAAAGAGGTAACAGAACGGGCACAAACAGACATTTTAAAAAACCCAAAAAAAACACAATATATTCGTGGGGCTTGAACCCAGGACCTTCCTCGCATGAGGCGGACGTGTTAACCAGTACACTAAGAATCTCACGTTTTCTGTGAAGGAACAACGCAAGTGAAACGTAAGGGCCATTGTTGGTCACCCCTCCACTACCCTGTCAACCGTTAACTGTGTTTTGTTAACCCGAGCGAGGGTCATTCGTCATGCTCGGTTGCACATACTTGCAGCTTACTTGCCTGGCATGGTCCCATGAAGAGAATTATATATATAGATTATAATATTACGCGGGAGAAGTTTGTACGTAAAAAAAATTATAAAGTATTATTAATAATTAAGTATTTATTAATAAAAAATTTTTAAAATATTATAAATATTTTCTTTAATTTTAATCGAATTTTTATCGATTTTATTTCCGCAGCCCTATTATAAATAGTTGAGGTGTTTGGAGTATTTCTGCTTCGTTTCTGTTTCTGTTTTCTACAAATTGAGCTATACACCTGCTTCTTAAATATTTGTATTTTCAAGTTAACATATTAAACCGCTGTTAAACTTCAACCCGTTGCTTGGGATGGAACTATTTTATGTTAGCCTCGATACTGGAACATAACAATGGTCAATGCCATTATTACACTAATCATTGTAAGAACTCATTGGTAATTGGCTTGCTAGTTTCTTCTTTGAAGACTTCTCTAGTGTACTAATGAGGTTATAAAATTAAAATGCATCCAAGTAGGATTTGTGTATTATTTGTTTCACTGGTTTTAAATGCTTGTTTTTAAACCTTAAATTTAATAGCTTTATTTTTGTTCCCTTTTGCCTTTACTCCTTTAACAAAAATTTAATGAACCTTTAAAATATAAAATGGATTTAATATAATTAACAAATATTTAATCATCTATATTAATATCTTCAATTACAGACAGAGATGTGAACATATTGGCTTCCATCGCTGCTGACAATCGTCCCATCACCTACAATGTTACAGACGTGCATTCCGTTGCTGGTAGTATCAATCAAAACGCTGCCACGGATTATCTACAGGTGACGTGGATCGAACCAAAGATCAATGATGCACGGCAATATTCGTGTCTTATAGGAGCCCTGGATTTACTTGGTCATATTGTCAGGTTCGAGACAACTGTCAGTGTTCCAGTTCAACTGCCGAGCGTTGTGGATTTGTTAAATTACAGTGAAAACCTCGAAGCACTTTATAACTCTTTAATACCACATATTGAACAAGGTGTAGCTCTCTGCCCACATTCTAATACCTACATAAATTTAACTGCAGACACGCATGTGTATAACTACCATTACATGGGTTCTGAGCGTATATACAGAGTACCCATAAGGTTTAACTCCCCTTATACCAAAAAACCTGCTGTGTTTATCAGCGTCGTTTTAGTTGACACGGAACAGAAATTCAACACAAGGTACTATACTTCGGTAGAAAACATTACAAACATTGGTTTTGATTTAGTCTGTGGTAGTTGGTCTGACTCGAAAGTTTTCGGGTTATCAGTTATTTGGATTGCAATGAAACCATAATTTAAACGATTGATTTAATGGTTTACAGTTGGTAGATGTGGATAATTCCTATACGTGACGATTAGTTGTATATTTCCTTCTTATCAGTTTTAAATAATTTTTAAGAAATTTCTTAAACTTATAATTAAGTGATCATACATGTGATCTAAAAAAAACTTTCAATACTAATAAGAGTTCGAAAGTAATAAATAACTAAAACCTATATTTTCTTCAATTTAAAAAAAATCTTTAAAGATATTAAATGGGATTTAGCGGAATTATTCATGTTTAGAGGACCTAGAGATTGAGCGAGCTTATAATGGTTGCATGCTGCGATAGCTTGACATGATATGTTCAAATTCACTTATAGAGGAATATGAAACATGTTTAGATCGATTCTCAACCAAAATAAAAAAATTAACGTTAATGGACTTTAGATAAATTTAAATATCATTTTTAGTTATTCTAAATTTAAAGTTTTATATAATTTAAATACATTTTTTAGAAAAAAAACAGTTTTAATTTAGAATTGTTTTAGAATTACGATAAAAGAGGCGTTATTCTGAATTTTTAAAGGATGCCACTCTATTGAATTTCCAGTGATTTATAATTATTATTTTAATTGCGTCTTAATTTCAAACTAGTTTATCTAAAATACAATTGCTGTGGGGATCCGTGGTACAGCTACCTATATATTTATCAACAATAACCACACAAAATACATACACGCAACGTACTTAGGAAACATCCATAATAGATACCATAGTGAGAGGCATGAAATCACACACTTATTTGATGGCCATGAACTGAAGAAATCTTTTAAGAATCGTTCAGTTATTGTGTACAATTTAATAAATATATCCTTAAATATTGATTTTTTAAATTTAATATGTATACTTTATCATTGTTTATCAATCTCTATAATTTTAAATTCACCTCTTGAAATGTTCACCTTGAAATTAAAACTTTAAAAAATTACTTTGGACTTTTCTTTGTTTTATTCTTGGTCTATTCTGGGTCAAGGTCTCTGGCATTGTTCTGGAACTGGGTGGGGGGAGGCGGGTGAGGACAATGAGATAAATGTTGTAAGTTAGTGGATCTCAACATAATACAACTAGTAGATCTATACAAAGATCAACATAATACAACTAGTAGATCTATACAAAGATCAACATAATACAACTAGTAGATCTACACAAAGATCAAGACTTCTTTTATTTGATATTTCAGAGTGATTGAGTAACTTTCAAATGTGGATTTTGTGAATTATAACATTAGTCATTAAATAATTGATGAATCAGCAAACACAATTGCGTAATAATTGCTGCTCCAGCGAGCGGGCATCGAAAAATACTTAGCCCAATGTTTTTTTTTATGTCTTGTGGCTCAATCAGAAATGTTTCATATTGATAGCGTATTAGGCGTTGCATATTGAAATTTGAAAATCTCCAGCAATCAAGCTCTGAACATATTTTTATCTCAGCCTCGAGATTCTCCAGACGTGATGGAGGTGGATTGGTCATACACTAAGAAAACCTGCTTCTAATACAACAAGGCAAGCCCTGAAATGAACCCGCCGGGTGAGCGGAAAAGAGTCCGTCCAAGAAACACTTGGCGCCGAGAATTGGAGGCAGACATCAAGAGAATTGGTCATGAATGGAAGATCCTGGAGAAGTTGGCCCAGGATAGAGATGCCTTGAGGTCTCTCGTAGGTGGCTATGCCCTTGGAGGAATCGCAGACGCCGTCGATGATTAGTGGATGCCCCTCATGGACGAGAAGGCTCAACAACAACTTGATAAGCAAAAATTTGTAAACAATTTTATTCGATGTATTAATATTGTCCAGTTTCTTAACCACTGATCTTTACTTTGGAGAAAATCTCATAATTTTACTTAAATCATATTCCAAAAACAACAAAATCGTCAATTTCTCAATGACTAAATTTAAACATAGCACGACCTGTTTGAAGAGGTATCTGGTAGCAATGCGAGCTAGATATCTTTGACTTTTAAATTTGATTAACTCTGTCATAGAAAGCAAAGAAGTTGACGGTTTGCTAAATTGACGTTTGCACACAATTATTCGACACAATTACCCCGACATCAGTTGGGGTAGTAAAGGCGGCTGGGCATTGTGCTAGCCACACAATCCCCTCGTATGCCGTGGCTATTGAAACTTGTGAACGCTGTTTCACTTGCCCCATAGGCCATTCATGGTCTGAGAGGGAACTTACTACTACTACTACTACACAATTATTAAGGGATTTTTCAACAATTACTGGTTACATTTATTATAAATGAAATTTTCTCTTTACCAAATTGTCTGCGTAATGACCCTTTCAGATACCTTCGAGTTATGTTAGCTTTAAATATATATTCTCATATATATAAGTTATAATAGGACTAACGTGCACAATAATTGGAGCTAAAAAAATAGATGAGGTACAACTTTTCACTCAGAAATAAAATTTTATAAACAAGCCAAGGAACTCAAGGTGGAACATTACTTTTGATTCTCCTGATCTTAAATCATATGATGTATATGCTTCTTGGTAAATTACGTTAAGGGATAGTGTACTCTGTTTTAAAAATCCACAAATTGTGTCTGTGGTGGTATTGCTTACGCTTAAAATAGTAAGGACATGCAGTGGTATCAGTCGATATAAAAGATAGTTTTTATTGTGGCCCTTCGGGTTTGTAGCGTCGGGTGTACTTAAGCGGAACCTAAATTGGCGATTTACAATTGTAAAAAAAAATTAATGATTGTAAATATATTGGCGTATCATTGATTTTTACCATTTGCTTTGTGATCCCGTTTGGAAATAAGAGAACTTCAAATTTTAATTTTATTTTTGCCTATACTCAAATGAGTTTTTCCGCATAGAAACAGGGTTGAATAGATAAATTTTCAAAGTAGAAAAGTATAGTTTAAACTTAAATAGTTCCCCTTTTTAAATCCTTTATATTAACTCGTGGTGTCTGCTTGCTTGCACCCTTGAACCCTTGCACCCTTGCTTGTCACCAAAACTTTGGATAAATTTTTAACCCACTTCCTCGTAAGCTAGCGAGCTGAAATTTTGCAGGCAGTTTCGTACCGATAATAAAAACAATGTATAAAAATTTCAGATCGATCACATGTACCGTAATTGAATTATTGATTTTTAGATTATTTTATTTATTCCTATGTATCATGTTATTTTTTTAGATAGAGTGTAAGGGTACGCATTATATTGAACAACCTTTCTGTCGCGCAATAAGGTGCGTATTTTATTGACAACACTTTTTATAAACATATTCCTGATCGGTGCGCATTATATTAAACATGTTTTACGACACAACTACAATTTTGTATTTTTGAATGGTCTTGCGCTGCGAATTATAATGAACATTCTTTTAGTTACTTCTCGTAAATAAAGGATTTATAGTAAAAAAAACGTGGTTTTTTACGTTTTTTTAAATTAAATAGTATTAATGAAAAGGACAGTAGATGTTTTTTCAAGCATCTTACCAACGAATTCGCTCTTCATAGGTAATGCTAGAATTTATTCATCTCAATTACCTCTTTTTATTTTTTAAATTTGAGATTTGTTTTTAAGCCATCTGTTATTGGAAAAGTAAGTTTGAAAGAAATCCAAAAGCAGCTTACAATTTAAAAAACCCGTAAAAACCAAAGTTTTTTACTATAAATTCTTTATATATGATACATAACTAAAAGTATGTTCAATATAATACGAACTGCGCCACAGACTAGCATAAACATTTACAGATCGGGAAAATATTTTAATATTTTGTTCAATATAAAACGCACCGCCCGACAGACTATGATAAACATTTGCATGCTACATAGAGATACATAGAGATAATCTAAAAATTAATTAATTTAATTAAAGTACTTTCGATCGATGTAAAATTTTTACAGATCATTTTTATTGTCGCAATGGGTCTGCCTGCAGAATTTAAGCTCGATATGATACCGGGAAATAGGTGAAAAATCCATCCAAAGTTTTTGCGAGAAGCTCTCTTACAACTCGGGGAGTATTTTACATTTATATTTAGTAATAACGAGCAGTGGCTCTTCTAGACATAAAGACAATCTTATGGAACACATATCTTATTTATATTTTTTTTACTTTAAACTTCAAGGCGCAACTATGCCGCTCAATCTATTAACAGACTTAAAGAAAAAAATAATGTCATAATCAATTAAAGAAATATTTCTAGACCCCAAAATATATTTTAGATTCTAAAGTCAAATTGTTTATTGAGGTTTTAACACTAAATAGACGGACAATACGTCAATAAAAAATTAATTCATTTATGTGTGACATAAGAACAAGAGCGAAATGTTGAATCAGATTGTGCTTATCTAAACTGCGAATCTCTAGTTTAAAAAAAAATGGGTTAGATAAACTATAAATTGTTGATAAGATATTATTTACCATTTAATTTAATAATATTTTAAAGCCTGAACTGCTATCAGTGTTACTTTAAAAATAATGCTGTTCTACTCCAGGTTTGATGTCAGTCATACTACAATGAAAGAAGTTTGATTTTCTAAACGTTTTTTTTTATTAGTCCGAAAAATTATTAAAGTACTGTTAATATCGTATTGATCGCAAGTTTGATAATATCGTAAACGGTTCCAAAAATTATCCGAGTGGTGAATATTAACTTTAACGTATAAATGATAAGATTAATTTATTGAAATTGACAATGTTGAGATGGAATTCAACTTCGATGACTTTAACTTACGCTATGCAAAAACATAATTTTAAAATTTGAAAAAAATCAAAACAACGATAAAAGAAGAAAAACTCTTGCATTAGACGTTGCACGTAAATTATTATTGCACTTTTAATAACACACCACTTTTACTCACACACACACACACAAACTTAACTATGTGAATAGTGATTGGCGTGGTTTCACCACACCTCACTACCGAGCGTGCGGTGTATTATTTTCAATATCTCATTCAACTTTTTAATAAACATAAAGTTTTGTTGTTTTTTTTAAAGAAGAATGTAGCTGGGAAAATCACAGCGTAAAATAGTCGGGGTCGCAGATCTGCTAGTTTTGTAAAATAAAAATATTGCTGTGCCGATTTTTAGTATTATCACAGCGTTTTAGAGTTCCTAATCTAAGCACTTGAAGTTTATGAAAAAAGTGTCTTCAATTAGACTTCAGACAACTACTATCATATAAAAAGGCACACAATTTAATTATTTTGCCATGGGACAGACATGTTTTATAGGCAATGTAACTTAATTCAGCTAAAAGACACCTGCCAGACTCATTTATGGGTAGTGGCTGGTGATTTGGAAAAACAAAGCCATAAACCACGCTTGACCGCTTTGAGAGAGGGCAAAGTTGTGGTGGGGCAGAAGAGATTTTTATTGTTAATATTGCATAGACACTCCCAATGACAGTGCGATGAATCCCAATAAAAAAAATTATGATTGAATTTTTTTTATTTCAGTTACATGCAACTGTTAGTTATGCAGACTTGCAAAACTTCAATCGCATTGAACATCAGGAGGAGGTCGTATATAGGCGTCAATGGTATTTCATCGGACAAGAAAATATGCATAGAAAAAACTTTTTTAAGAAAAGAAAGGGTTTTGGAAGTTCAGAATGGGGGGGGGAAGGGGATAATAATTTAAGCTTATAACTTCTACAAATTTACTTTTTTTAAATTACAAGTGAAATCTCTAATTTCTTGACAAACAAACAAAAAATAAAAAGCATCCACAGTTTTTTTTTGGGATAAAAAGTGAATGTATGAGTTGGCATTTATGTAAGACATAACCAATCATCTCAATAACTTGAAACTAGAGCTCAAGGGACGAAACCACTTCATCAATGATATGCATTATGTAATGAAGACTTTTAACTAATCCTGCTTTAAATGAGAGACAAAGAACGAAGACTATTTTTCTCACTTTTCTATTTTCCAAGAAATTTTTAATCATGGCAAGAACGCAGACTTTGCTGGGGGAAAAATTGCTCACTTTGTGCCGAGTTAGCACAGAATTCAGAATGTAATTTCAAGCAAAAGACGTAGAAACTGGATCTGTAAATGCTCAGATAAGAGCTAATAAGGTTGGCAGCGTAATGTGACACTGCATTCCTAGTGTGACACGGCGGGTTCTACGCAGCTCGCTCGTTTCATTTTGAAGAGATGAACCAGCTTAAATGACATGCAGCTCGATCCATGAATATATTTGTTTGCTTAAGTCTGTATTACCAAGGCCGTACACAAGGGGTTTTCGTACGTTCGAACGAGCCCCCTTCTG
This sequence comes from Ampullaceana balthica, assembly GCA_944989445.1. Lineage (NCBI taxonomy): Eukaryota > Metazoa > Mollusca > Gastropoda > Lymnaeidae > Ampullaceana > Ampullaceana balthica. Next base: position 69,707 of record CALYLW010000818.1, on the reverse strand, counting down.
CGAATTTGTGCCTTTTGTTGACTACCGAAAATCATTAAACGAAAATAAATGCATTGAAAGATCCAGTCAGAAAATACCTAGTGGGTTAGCCAGGCTTGCCCTCATAGAGTGACTTATCTTAATCCGTCTATCCTACCTCTCTGTGTCTTGGTGAATGAAAACGAAAATAGCCATAAATATAATTAAACGAATGTGATCACGCATTTGTGTGGACTTCCCGATGTGCTTAATATGATTGAAAATTTAAAAGAAACCTGCATGTTTTTTAACAACAGCCAAAAGCGCGAAGCCTTGTTGAAAAACGTCATCGAAAAAAAGTCTTCCATTTGACAGTGCTAACCGGACGGCACTTCTAGATTTATGCAAAACAAGATGGGCTGAGCGCGACGAAGCTAACACACACTTCTATCAATCGTATGTTTACGTTGTTCAGACTATTGAGATAATTTCACTGCCACATGGAAAACACAACGACCAAGGATTGGATCCAAGTTTGACTACAAATGGTAATTGGGACACAAGTCTCGAGCAATGTCACTTCTTCATTCCTTGTGTAACTTCACATTTATTGTGACGTTTGTTGTAACGTACAAACTGTTATCTAGGCTGGAAGGAATAACAGTCCAACTTCAGAAAGAAGCGATTGACATAATTCAGGCTATGTCACTTATTGAAAACGTCAAGCAAGAGTTTAGAGAGATTAGAGCAAATGTAGATTCTTATTTTCAAAACACTTATGATCATATTTTTATCATGGCGCATTCTGCAGGAGTTGAAGCTTCAATGGCCAGAATTGCTAAGCGGCAAATCTACCGAACAAGTGAGCGCAGAAACGCCAATGCAACACTATCTGCAGAACTTAATTAAACCATTTCTGGAGCACATCATTGCTGAACTAGATATGCGGTTCTCTGGTTTAGCCAGGACATCTTCACAACAGTTAGCTCTTGTGCCAAGTGTTGTTAGAAATATTACGTATGAAGATCTGAAAGGCGCTGTGGAGCGGGTGGAAATTGGGGTTTAGCCAATGGGAAGAGTCAAAGCTACCAATAAATTGCGCGGAAGCTATAAAACATTACAATGAATCGATGTATCCGAATATTTATTGCTTACTGGTATTCACGTGTGTGATTACTGTGACTTCCTGTGCGTGTAAGCGAAGTTTCAGTACACTCCGACGTGTGCAAAATTACATGAGATTTTCAATGGGACAGGAAAGACTTACCAAGCTGGCATTGATGCATATTCACTACGCTTTCAATATCAACGAGGACAGTGTTTTACAGGATATTTGTTAACAAAAACCCAAGAAGGATTTACATCTAAGATGTTCTAACATAAATTTCATAGCATTATGGTCTTCCATCAGTTCCGTACCATAATGTCTGTATTTCAAATTCTTCAACGCTTGCGCCTTCAGATTTCATTATTAACAACATAAAAAAATGAATGATCGAGTACTTGCATTTTTAAAATAAAATACTATTTTAGAAACTTTTATTTACAGTGTTAATTATTTATTGCATGAAAAACTATTTTTATGGTCACTGTACGCACTGAAAACAATTTTATTTTGCGAAACGAGGCAAAAATGACGAGAAGCTTAATCAAAACCTTCAATAATTCACAGGTATAGAATTATTGATTAAACATTATCATCCAAATCTGAAGTCATAGCACTATATATTGTAGGCATCTGAACGTGAAATGCCTTCGCGCAAGTTTGCGAACCCCCCTGAAAAAAGTCTGGGTACGGCCTTGATTAGCAATTGTTTTCTGTGATTATAATCAAACGTGTAGCCAAGAAAAGAGACTAAACATTCAGCCTTGAAAAAATAGCATAATTGAGAAAATTGGGGAGTCTATTTTTTTTTATTATTACATTTTATTCAGTGTCGGCCCGCAACCTTATGTGAGATTTAAGTTTTGGCTCACTAGGTTATGGAGTTTGCACTCCTGAGCTAACAGACCAGATAAGACTTTCATTTCAGTGTTCAAATATTCGTTGATCAACAAATCCACGGCCCTAGTTAATGAATTTTCTCTTATGTCCAGCCTTTTTAAATACCTCTTGTTCTCTGATTAAGGTCCATCTATCTGTTGTCTGTTGTCAATGAATTTAACATCTTTGCTGGATAGAGTGAGAAAAAAAGTTATCACGCAGAGTTAGATAACACAGTATATTAGTATATTAGACATTCAACAGACCTGGAATTTATTGTTGAACACAAAATCACAAAAAAAACATATATATATATTCACCAAAGCGAGTATGTGCAAATGAGCATGACGAATGACACTCGCTGGAGTCAACTAATGACAGTTAACGGTTGGCAAGCTAAGGTATTGGAGCGGTGGGGCATGTCTTGAGAACAGCAATGCTTTTTGCATTTAGTTTCGTTGTTCCTTCACAGAGTACATGTGTTTCGTAGTGTATTGGTTATTACATCCACCTGACATCCTGTCTGTGTCCGTCCCCCCTCCTTTTTTTTATTTGCACTATCTATGAGTACGTCTGCGGCGTATGCTACGCCGCGGGTCGTATCCAGTAAAATTTATTTTCCAATCATTGATCAAACTATGACAACACTGTAGTAACTAAAATGTGTCAATTACAGTTATGAGTTTTTTTTCTGAATCCTAGACTTCCCCCGCACAATTTTCGTATTTAATTGCAATATAAATAGGATTGTTACACATCCGACGGGCAACTTGTAATGTTCTACCGCGACTAGATATTGAAAGAATTAGATACATGTAACTTTGCATTGACGTTTATGTCTTCAAAACTATTTGGAAAATTACTAAATTTTTACTCTATTCACTGTTTCAACTTGACGAGTTTACTCTAATACTGTTGTTTCTAGGGACGTCTAGATGGGTGAGAAGAGAATAAGAACTACAACATTTGACGCCATCTCAGGACATGAGTAAAATTGGTAAATAATAAATAATTGCATTCTTTCTTGATATTGCCTGATTTCGTTTTTTTAATTTTCGCTGTACAGATTGCCCAACAATTAAAGTTCTCAATTGAGTTGTGCTGCTTGCCACTTGTGTACAAATGCGAGTGTTTACATTGGCCCATCTTGAGCGGCGGTCAGTAATTACTTTCAACCTCAGCCCTGTCCAATCTTTGATGTGTTCAAGCCAACTTTTTCGCGTGCGACCACTTTACTGACCCTCTTTAACAGTGCTTTGAAGGATGATTTTTGTCAGGGTATCATGTCACAGCTAGACCAAACCATGCCACCTTACGTCAAAGTGTTTAAATCCAGAAGTTTTGTTTTACCCTATTCCTAATAACGATACAGCCATGGCACACGTGTGCATTCTATGAGGAAGTAGCGTAACAGTTCAGAAGCCAAGGTCTACATAAATTTTAGATTGAAATTCAGAAAAGTATAGATAATTCAGAGTGGAGAGATTACAAGATGAAACGACTAATATGCGCTATGCGCAAGCTAGAAACCACAACAATTCTACAAAATTATTTAATGTAAGTATTGTAAATTTTAAAAATTAAAGTAGTGTAAAAGTATGATAGCAGTATATTATTGTTTTGTTCTATACTAATCTTAATGCTTTAATAATCGATCAGTCGTCAATTTATTTCTTTATTTCTTATCACTGTTATTTAATACTGTAAACTATTTTTTAAAAAGAAATCTTATGTGGAAGTCAAGAGGAAGTGGGGATACCATCAGTTTACAGCCGGGGTTATATCAATATTTGCTGAATGATTAGTGTTTGTTATGTGTGTGCTGTGTTATGTGTTTTGACGACTAAACTAACAGCAATCCACTGTAGAACTCTTTTTACCAATATTTTACATAACTTTAAAAAGTTAAGTTTAAAAATCTAATAATTAAACAAAAGTGGCTATTTACATGTACAGAAATTTTCATTAAACGCTATGAGGAAAATAAATAATAATATTTGTGAATATTTCTATTACTGAGAAATAACCACGGAAACATACTACAAACCTCAAATACAATAGAATTAGAATACATCCAATACTTTAATAAATAAAATCCGTAAAAAACATGTTTTTGACTATAAATCCTTTATATACGAGACATAAATATAAGAATGTTCGTTATAATACGCAGCGCACGACAATCAAAAAAGCCAAAATTTTAGTTATGTCTCGTAAAACATGTTTAATATAATGCGCACCGATCGGGAATATATTTTTAAAAATTATCGTCCATATAATACGCACTGAATCGCGCAACAGGAAAGTATTAAAAAGTTCGTTCAATATAATACGCACCACGACACTCTATCACAAAAATTTAACATGATACATAGAGATAAATAAAAATAAACTAAAAATTCAGTAATTTAAATACAGTACATGCGGTCGATCTGAAATTTTGATACTTCGTTTTTATCATCGGTACAAAACTGCCTGCAAAATTTCAGCTCGCTAGCTTACGAGGAAATGGGTTAAAAACCGATCCAAAGTTTTTTTTCGACAATCAAGGGCTCAGACACCACAAGTTAATATAAAGGATTTTTAAAAAGGAAAAAAAATTGCTTTAGAAAAGATTAAATGTAATTTGAGTTTCAATTACTTTTATTTACTCAAAAGTTTTCACACAAACAGCAACATTCAGAACTGCTATGTTAAAAGAGAACATTGAATACCAAACAATATGAACTTCTAGTTATTTTAAATAAAGGAATTGAAATGTTTATTATTATTTTTTTAATGTGCTTTTTCTGCATGAATTGAATTTTTATTTTTTCCCCTTGGCGCCGTCCATAAAGTACGTCACGCTATTTTTGACCAATTTAACCCCCCTCCCCCTTGTAAAAAACTGTCACAAATCTTGGAAAGCATTCCCCCCTCCTTAGCCACACATAAAGTAATCCACTTTCTATAACAATTTTTTTTATTAACAAAATAATTTAAATTTAATATAAAACCGGGACGTCACACGTGGCCAGACCCCCCTCCCCCCTTTCACAAACTGTCTCACTTTCTTCCACCCCCTTCAACCCCTGGAGCGTGACGTACCTCATGGACTTCCCCCTAGCAACTTGAGCATCCGTTTGTTGAGAAGAGTGGTGAGGCTTGGGATTTTAGCCCCACGTTTTTAGTCATATTAAATGAAAATACTTGAACTTAGAAGTTTTAAATTATTTTCTTTTTTTAGTCCACTTATAAAAACGTGGTTTTTAAAAATCGTATTTTTACATTTATTTATTCTAATAATTTCCATTTCATAAAATTGTTTATGTGTTACCACGAATTTTCGTGATTTTGAATTTGTGGGTTTATATGTTTCCAGTCCACAAATCCAACAGACTGACAAAATAGAATATTATGTACACCATATTTAGCGGCGCCCTTATCTTACGCCACTGGTCACATGTTTCTCTAAGTTCGGACAATCTGTATCAAAGATTAAATGAAATAAAAGATAACAGATGAATTAGCTTTAAAGCCAAGTTTAAGGCTAAGAAAAAATAATTTCCTGCAACGGCTTGAAAAAAAAACCATGGTTTCAATTAATATTGTTTATTTATTATTTTTTTAAATTTTGATTGTACTAAACGCTATTTAAATGTAGATCGGATCTATTCGCCAGTCAGAACCTGACATCATCGGGCAGAGCTATATATGTCAGTTACATATTGACGAAATTGAGACTATAGAAATCATTTTAAACTGGTCGTCAGTCAGATTCAAGAAAATTAAGACATTGCCCCACGCTTTTAAAGTGAACACTACGATTTTGATAAAAATTCGTGGTGAGTTTAACATGTTTTTTAAAATATTATTTTTGTCATAATAAGCGAGCAGGATATATATTAGGTATCGAGATTTAATTTTTTAACACAAAATTTTAAAAATGAATTATAATTATCTTTGTCTGATTTAGAGTTTTCCCAATGTAATTTTTTTTTCAACATTTTTAACGCTTTTAGGTAACTCTGAAAGGTGCCATTCTTTCAAGAATATTTAAAATATATAAATCTTTCAGGAAACGTTAGTTTTTACGTTTTCCAAATATCATAGGATTATCGCTACATCAAAACACATGTGTTTATTACTGTTCTACTTTATTCGAAAATTTTGTATACTTTTCATTGAGAAAACTTAGGATATAACAATTTTATGCTTTTTTTATTTTATATTTATTTTCAAATCCTTTATATTAACTCGTGGTGTCTGGTTGCTTGCTTGCACCCTTGCACCCTTGCTTGTCGCCAAAACTTTGGATCAATTTTTAACCTCTTTCCTCGTAAGCTAGCGAGCTGAAATTTTGCAGGCAGTTTTGTACCGATGATAAAAACAATGTGTCAAAATGTCAGATCGATCACATGTACCGTAATTGAATTATTCATTTTTTAGATTTTTTTATTTATTACTATGTATCATGTTATTTTTTTAGATAGAGTGTAAGGGTGCGCATTATATTGAACATCCTTTCTGTCGCACAATAACTTGCGTATTTTATTGACAACACTTTTTATAAACATATTCCTGATCGGTGCGCATTATATTAAACATGTTTTACGACACAACTACACTACAATTTTGTATTTTTTTATGGTCCTGCGCTGCGTATTATAATGAACATTCTTTTAGTTACTTCTCGTACATAAAGGATTTATAGTCAAAAACTTGGTTTTTTACGTTTTTTTTTATTAGTTAGGTTTCTTGATTGTTATGAAATAAGATTTTAAATTATATTTTGAAAATTTATATAAAATTCAATTAAATTTGTTATCTTTTAAGGGACTAATCTATTGAAACATTAATAAAGGTGAAGAAAAAATGTATAAAAATATATTAAAAGATAATTTAGGCTATCAACAATTTTGATATACGAAAGGATTAATGAATAACCAAAAATTTTACTGTTACAACAAAACATGTTGAATGCTATAACATTTGCCTATATTTTACAAAAGTTCCATAAGGCTAAGCTCAACCTCTGTGTTCTAAATTTGAGTAGATCAATGATGAAGAAAACGAATCGCACCGCTGTAACAGGCTAGATTAAACCCCTGACCAGAATATACCCCGGGTGTTAAACTAGGCCAGAATACCCCTTTAACGAATTCTCTCATGTTAAATAATTCATGTGAAATTAAAATGATTCATGAATTAATCCGCCATAACATAATCCTAAAAACATATTAATTTCTATGTAAACGTTTATTTAATGTCTAATTTTCTAAGAGAAAACATGAGATTTCAGAAATGTGCGATGTAATTTCACTTTTAAAAATTAAAAAATAAATTAAAAAAACTAATTATTCCTCTACTTAAAATATATGAGCACCCATTTATTATTTTATTTATAATCAGTTCTGAATAGTGCTTCTTTTATTGGCACCAGATAAAATCATGGATCATTTAAAGCTGATGCTAGTCTCACTGTTAAGCTGTTTCACGCCACTGTGCATGGGTAAGGCTTTGTAATGTTTGATTCTACAACTCCTCGTAAGCTTAAAATTAACATCAACTTTGGGTTGGAAAGGTGCGGTTTAATAATATCATTTGAAATATTTTATTGCATGTGAATTTTTATATGGAAGTTTTCATGCAAACAATTTTTATCATGCTAAGTTCATCTGAAATTAATTTCTGAAAACGAGACTTCTTTAACTTCTGTGTGTGTGCGTGTTTTTTAAAGAAATTTAATAGTGAAGAAATAAAATGTAAATTTTTATAAAATCATTTAATTTCAACAAATCTTGAACCTAAAATCTCTCTAAATCTCTCGAAAAATTGCAAGTGATCGACCTAAAAGCTCAATATTCATTGGCCTTTAATGCTGTTGATTTCTTTCATCTCCTTTATAAACATTTGGAGAAATCCAAAAGTCAAAAAATGAGTATTTATAAGTAACTTTCTGTACATATATAAATTTTTACCTTAAAAAAACTAATATATATATATAAATACTAAATACATATATATATATATATATACATATATATATATATATATATATATATATATATATATATATATTATATATATAATTTCTCCACTTATAAAATATTTCGGTAATTATATTAACAATTAGTGAAAATAGAAATGGTATTGTGTATCAATCCTGAAAAGTTTAATTTTAAAAAATAACTTTGTAATATTTGACTAGGTTTTATTTATTTAATTTTTTTGTTAATATATTTATTTTTTAAAGAAAAAAGTAACTTTAAAAAGTTAAATGTTTAATCACAACTATAATGTTTTCCTGGATTCAAATAATACATAAATTAATTCATTTTCAAATTTTTGTTTTCTTAACAGCTGCACAAATCTATCTGACTGCCAATCCTCCAGTACTGGCAGCTTATCCCCGCTCAAAAACATTTGTCCTCAGTTGTTCCCTCACGGTAAGTCCAATTAACGACATCTGTATCGGCAAAGGCGTATTTACAATTTAATGTGAGGTCAGGTTAAGCTAAGAAATGTTTTCTCTATTTTGACGTTTGTTTTTATGGGGAACCTCTGGGTTAAGACAGAACTTGAGTAGAGTTTCTTTTCCGAATAATTTCCTAGATTTGCTGCTTCTTCTTATTTTGTATTTCAATTATTTATCAACAGCAAAAACAAGAGACTGACCCTCCCATTCAAACCATTGTTTCTATCACTCTATTAAAAAGTAAGTATAAATAAACTTAAATTGATAACTTTTCACCAGAAATGTTTTATTGTTACTAAAGGAAACATTGCTGTAAACTCCGTTCGCAAACTTGAGTTTGTGACAATAGACCCATATGGTTAAGCCTTCCGGATGCATTTAAAACAAAATATTTATTGATTTCCTATGACATTGTACTCAATACATGTCACAAATGCTTGGTTGGGAAACGGTAAGAGTAGGGTACCGACATTAGAACAGTAAAGAGGTGAGTAGGCTAAGGTACTGAGAAACATGATCGTTTAGAAATAAGAGAAACAAGTAGGACTGCGCAAAACTGGGTACCTCCAATAGTTAAGATAATTAAGTGCAACGGGATATTTATTTGAAACATGTCCATTTAGACAATGGCTCTCAAGCTTTAAGCCATTTCGGAAAGATATTTTGATGTGCAGTTTTTGACAGCAAGGTTTAATATTATTTGAACTGATACATGTATTTTATTAATGTATCCATATCATTGTTAATTTATTGTCTTATATTTTTTAGCAATACATTTTAAGCTTAAGACTTGACTTCATAATCTGGATACCCTCTATGAATACTGCTGTGAAATTTATTGTGTTTGCTTTTAAATCTATCTGTCAGCAATGTGATAAAAAATATTTCAAACAAAGTGTTAAATATCATTGCTTCACTGTTTTAAATATTAGTTTGTCCGGAAAAGAAGAGTCAAAATACGCAATAAAATCAGCAACCGGGAACTGTGGCAGCAGACGAAGCAGAAGCCAATTGAGGAAGAGATTCTCCGGAAGCGGTGGTGATGGATTGGTCATACACTAAAAAAAAACTTGCCTCCAATACAACAAGACAAGCCCTAAAATGGAAACCCCAGGGAAAGCAGAAAAGAGGCCGTCGTAAAAACACTTGCTGCCGAGAATTTTAGGTAGACATCAAGACAATTGGCCATGACTTGAACATCCTGTAGAGACTGGCCCAGAACAGAGATGACTGGAGTTCTTTCGTAGGTGGCCTATGTTATTGGAGGATTTGCAGACGCCAACGATGATCGGTGGATGCCCCTCATGCACGAGAAGGCCTAACAACAATAACGCTTATCCAATATATTTTTGCATTTTTATCAATGCACCTCAGCATGTTCTATAAAATATGTGTGTTTCATGTTTACAAGATTTTACTCAATGTTATTATTATTGTCTACTTCTACATATCTGCATGATTATTGATGCATGCCAACCAACTTGCTTTGGATTCATCATCAGCTGTCTTTCATTTAAAGTTTATTTCACACTAGCAAAATGCCCGCTCGCTTCAGCGAAAAAGTAGGATGTCAGTGTTGAGAAAACGCTTACCAAGTTTTGGGAAGATGGGACCTTAAGGCGAATGACATTGACGTCATACCAAAGAAAAAAAGAATGTTCATCGTTGTCGTTTAGAAAAGGGAAGCCGCCTACCAAATTTAGTGAAAATGAGGCCAAAAAAGAGAAGGTTTAACATGGCGAACGTTGTCGCCCGTTAAGTCCGTTACGCGTAGAATTTCGGAATGAAACTTGTTTAAATTTTTGACACATTTTGCCCTAGAGCATGTGCACTTGTGTAATCTTATTTTACCTTATCTGTCAAGATGCGCCTTTTATACAGAAGATTATTGCGTCCTACGCTTATCCATGGTATATTTCTAGTCTTGCAATTTAATAAGAGTTTTTTAATGATTCAGTCAATAAGAATTATTATGTAAAGCGCGATAGGCCAGTTATATTTGCTGGGGTACCTCAGAAAAATATTTCTATTATTATTATTATTATCAGCATTATTATCAACATTATTATTATTTCTTTGAAGTGTTTTTTTTCGTTTACTATCAAAATTCTATAAAATAATTAAAGAAGGATTATTGTATCATTAACTTCACTGGTTGTAAATGCCCTTTTTAAACTTTATTTTAAATAGTTTTAAACATTTTTGTCCTTGCGTCTTTACTCCTTTTTCAAAATTAAAATTAACCCTTTAACTATAAAAGAGATTCATTATAATTAACAAATATTTAATCCTGTTTATTTAATCTTCTAATACAGACAGAGACGTGAAAATCTTGGCTTCGATCGCTGCTGACAATCATCCCATCACCTACAATGTTACAGACGTGCATTCCGTTGCTGGTAGTATCAATCAAAACGTTGACACAGATTATCTACAGGTGACTTGGGTCGAACCAAAGATCAATGATGCACGGCAATATACGTGTCTTATAGAAGCTTTGGATTTACTTGGTCATATTGTCAGGTTTGAGACCACTGTCAGTGTTCCAGTTCAACTGCCGAGCGTTGTGGATTTGATAAATTACACTGAAAACCTCGAGGGGCTTGTAAACTCCTTAACACCACATTATGAAGAAGGTATTGTTGTTTGTCCAAAATCTGACACCTACACTAGTGTAGGGGCAACCACAACCACGGAGTATATCCATAATGTGTACGTAACTTTTGATAAGCCATATACAACAAAACCCGTTGTTATTGTCACCCCAATTTATGTTGATGTATTGCAAGGAGCCAATACCAGATATTATATTTACAAGGAAAATATTACAGAAAAGGGATTTAAAATTGTTTGTGGTACTTGGGCAAATACTATCGTTTACCAAATACGAGTTCAATGGGTTGCTATGAAAGCTTAATTAAAACAAATCATTTTACTTGAACCATCAAGAAATAATATATATGTACAAAATATGTGTTACCCTTTTAAAAGATTTTTTTCTCGTTAATTTTATTTTTCTTTACATTTTGTAAAGAAAGTACTTTGTTATAACACTTAAATATGCCAATGGTATACTAAATACAGGATTTATTTTCGCTTAGCTTATCAAAACTTTAACATGATGTGTAAAAAGTAATAAACAGAACATCGACAAATTACTTAGCTTTTTACTTATTCATTTCTGATTGAGTGGATTGCTTGTTGTTAAGGGGATTTGATTAGCGTTTGTCACGTGAGAATTCACGGGTTTGACAGAAAAGAGAAAAGGGGAGCGAACTGGTGTAAATAAGAAAGGAATGCGATTGTTATGAGGTCAACTGAAGTCCAAGGTTCAGCCTGTTAGTGTGGTCACTGAGTCGAGGCGGACACGGGAGGTGACATGAAGTGTGTAGTTGTGAGAAGGTCAGATGGAGAGTGAGATTGAGAAGTTGAATCAGTATCGTGGTGCTATTTGGAATTCTAGAGATCACAGTGGTTTATTGTAACATATGTGTATATATTAAATATTTCATGATTAAAGTGTATTTTTCCTGACTTGAAGTGTAGTGAATTATTGTGCGAGAGATGTTGAAGCCCACAAACGCTAGAGAAAGCAAATCAGTCACAACGGAGGTGTGACAGCGTTGATTAATACAAAGAAATAAAGTAGTGCATGGGATGAATCTTCGGGAGGAATCCAAAACAAAATATTCAGAGATGTCATCTGATATTTATTTTACTCAATACATGTCAAAATGGCTAGTGCTTGGTAGGTGAGAGGCAAACGTATGGACCAAATTTAGACTTTCAAAAACGAAAGGGGTAATTAAGGTATATGGTACTACTGAGAAATATGATGGTTAAGAGCTTAGAGCAATAAGTAGAACGGTGCGGATCTGGTTATCTCCAATAGCTAAGATTAATTTGTTTTACGGGTTGCCTATTTGTGAAATGTTCATGGTGACATAGGATCTCAAACTTCCGGACATTGCGGAAAGATATGTTGATGTCCAGTAAAAATGGCTTTTATTAAGTCTCGTAAACTTATGTCATTAATATAATCGAGTTAATTCATTAACTTATATTACTGAGCAAGGAATTTCATCTTTAAGAATCTATATTAATATAAGGCAAAGCCCTGAGTGACTGACTGTCACGCACTAATCACTATTTCTGCAACTTCCCGTGTAACTAGAAGCATGAAACTTTAGGTAGTTGTTGAGTACACTCTCACGATGAAAAGTGGCGAAATATAATTTTAAAATTACCACTCATGGGGACCAGAGTGGCCAGCAAAAATGTAAGTTTTTCCTAATATAAGTTTTAAAATATTTTTTTAAAAACTTTTGCTACTGTTTAAATGGACGAATCTTGACCAAACTTGGAACATAACAACTTTGTGAACCATTTTAAAATACTATAGGGTAATAAAAACTCCTGATGACAATTCCTTTTGGGTAGGGGGCAAAAAAGGTTTTGTTCGTAAACATAGAATTCTTTATTCCCCATTGCATTTTACACGATTTAAGAAATATATCCTTAAATTTGATTTTGTATTTAATAGTTTTACAGTGTCACTTTTTATCAATCTCTATAATTTAAATTCCCCACCTTGAATAAATGTTTACCTTGAAATTAAAACTTTAAAAAATTACATTGGACTTTTCTTTGTTTTATTGTTGGTCTATTCTGGGTCAAGGTCTCGGTCATTGTTCTGGAAGTGGGGATGGGGCTGGGGAACTGGTGACAATGAGGTAAAGGTTGTAAGTTAGTGGACCTCAACATAATACAACTAGTAGATCTACACAAAGATCAACACTTAGTAGATCTACACAAAGATCAACACTTAGTAGATTTACATAAAGATCAACACTTAGTAGATTTACATAAAGATCAACACTTAGTAGATTTACATAAAGATCAACACTTAGTAGATTTACATAAAGATCAACACTTAGTAGATTTACATAAAGATCAACACTTAGTAGATTTACACAAAGATCAACACTTAGTAGATTTACACAAAGATCAACAACTAGTAGATTTACACAAACATCAACATAATACAACTAGTAGATTTACACAAACATCAACATAATACAACTAGTAGATCTACACAAAGATCAACATAATACAACTAGTAGATTTACACAAAGATCAACATAATACAACTAGTAGATCTACACAAACATCAACATAATACAACTAGTAGATTTACACAAAGATCAAATTATACAACTAGTAGATCTACACAAAGATCAACATAATACAACTAGTAGATCTACACAAACATCAACATTATACAACTAGTAGATCTACACAAACATCAACATAATACAACTAGTAGATCTACACAAAGATCAACATAATACAACTAGTAGATCTACACAAAGATCAACATAATACAACTAGTAGATCTACACAAACATCAACATTATACAACTAGTAGATCTACACAAACATCAACATAATACAACTAGTAGATCTACACAAAGATCAACATAATACAACTAGTAGATCTACACAAAGATCAACATAATACAACTAGTAGATCTACACAAAGATCAACATAATACAACTAGTAGATCTACACAAACATCAACATAATACAACTAGTAGATCTACACAAAGATCAATATAATACAACTAGTAGATCTACACAAACTTCAACAAAATACAACTAGTAGATCTACACAAAGATCAATAAAATACAACTAGTAGATCTACACAAACATCAACATAATACAACTAGTAGATCTACACAAAGATCAACATAATACAACTAGTAGATCTACACAAAGATCAACATAATACAACTAGTAGATCTACACAAACATCAACATAATACAACTAGTAGATCTACACAAAGATCAATATAATACAACTAGTAGATCTACACAAACTTCAACAAAATACAACTAGTAGATCTACACAAACATCAACATTATACAACTAGTAGATCTACACAAAGATCAACAAAATACAACTAGTAGATCTACACAAAGATCAACATAATACAACTAGTAGATCTACACAAAGATCAACATAATACAACTAGTAGATCTACACAAAGATCAATGTAATACAACTAGTAGATCTACACAAACTTCAACAAAATACAACTAGTAGATCTACACAAAGATCAATAAAATACAACTAGTAGATCTACACAAACATCAACATAATACAACTAGTAGATCTACACAAAGATCAACATAATACAACTAGTAGATCTACACAAAGATCAAGATTTCTTTTTAATTGATATATCAGAATGACTATCTGAGTAACAGTCAAATGTGGGTTTTGTAAATTATAACATTTGTCAAGACATAATTGACGAAATCAGCAAACATAATTGGGTAATTCTTGTTACGCCAGTGATCGGGCATCGAAAATTTTTAGCCCATAAATTCTGTATGTCTTGTAGCGCAATCATAATTGTTTCATATTGATAGTATGTTAGGCGTTTCATATTGAAATTTGAAAGTCTCTAGCAATTTCTGAGCGTTTTTTTTGTCTCAGCCTCGATAAGCAACAATTTGTAGACTTTTTTTTATTTGATAGATTTCTAAGCCATCGATCTTTACCTTTGGGGAAAATATCATAATTTTACTTCAATCATATTCCAAAAACAACAAAATCGTCAATTTCTCAATGACTAAATTTAAACATAGCATGACCTGTTTGAAGAGGTATCTGGTAGCAATGCGAGCTTTACTATGATGTTGAATATCCTGACCTTGGTATGGAGAGTCAAGTTGTTGCAGTTCCAAACTTTTTTTAGCTGTTTAAATGCTGTTCTTGCTTTGCCAATTCTTACTCTTACATCGGCGTCTGTCCCTCCTTGTGTGTCAATGATGCTTCCAAGGTATGTGAAGCTATCCACCTCCTCAAGATTTGTTACTTCCAGTGTTATTGGAATGTTGCTTGATGTGTTTATTTTAAGGACTTTGCTTTTTTCCTTATGGATGTTCAGGCCAAGGCAGGCAGAGAACTGTGCTACATAGTTGGTTTTCTCCTGCATCTGTTGCTGTGATTGCGATAATAAGGCCAGATCGTCCGCAAAGTCCAGGTCATCAAGTTGTTTCCATAGTGTCCACTGGATACCATTTCTCTTCTGCTCTGTAGACATTTTCATTATGCAGTCGATGGTTAGCAGAAAAAAGAATGGTGAAAGCAGACACCCCTGTCTGACTCCGGTCTGTACCTCAAAAGCCGCTGTTGCTTGTTGGCCATGGACAATTCTACATGTAAGTCCTTCTTAGGAAGTTTTTGTGGTATCCCGTAGTGTCTTAGTAACTTCCACAGGGTTGGCCTGTCAACACTATCGAATGCCTTCTCATAGTCAATAAAGTTGATGTATAGTGGTGAGTTCCACTCCAGGGATTGTTCCAATATAATTCTCAGTGTGGCAAACTGGTCAGTGCATGATCTATCTTTTCTAAAACCTGCTTGTTGGTCTCTAAGATGGGTGTCTATTGCGTCCCTCATTCTGTTTAGCAGCACTCTGTTAAATACTTTGCTTGGTATGGATAGCAGAGTTATTCCTCTATAGTTGGAGCAGGAGCTAAAATCTCCTTTCTTTGGGAGCTTAATGAGATGTCCTTCTCTCCACTCCGTCGGATTCTGTTCTTCCTCCCATATTTTCTTGAAAAGAATGTGTAGCATTGCAGAGCTAGTCGTAATATCTGCTGTCAAGGCTTCTGCTGGTATTCTGTCTGGACCAGCTGCTTTGCCTTTCTTTAGTTGTTTAATTGCTCTGTTTATCTCTTGTTTATCTTATCTTATCTTATCTGTTTACAGACGCTCATTCTATACAGAAGATTATTGCGTCCTACGCTTATCTATGGTTTGTGTTTAGTCTTGCATTTTTATTAGAGATTTAAATGTTGATAAAGTGTTGGTTTTCCTGGATTCTTCAGGCAACCAACCCATTCCACGCCCGAATTCCGGACGGGAAGAAGGAAAACTTGTATGTGTTTGTTCTTGCATACGGAATAAGAAAGGTGTTTTTATCCTTATGTCTATCTGAGGGTTGTATTAAGTTATCTTTGTGTTGTATTTCTAAATTAGAATTAATTGCTTTATGTATGATTACTACTTTGCTCTTGGTTCTTCTATCCTCTAGTGTTTCAATGTTTAATGATTTAACTAATGGTGTTATTCTTGTCAGTTTCGAATATTCTCTAGTAATGAATCTGGTAGCTCTTTTTTGAATTTGTTCTAGTTTATCAATGTTTTCTTTGGTGGATGGGTCCCATACAGAAGATGCATATTCTAGTACAGGTCTCACCAAAGTGAGGTAGCATTTTAGTTTTATATCTCTATTACATTTGTTAAAGTTCCTTTTTATAAAGCCTAAGGTTTTGTTTGATTTTTTAATAACTTCATTTTGCATCTTTAGTTTGGGTCAGTTCTTTTCCATGAATGTAATATTTTGAATTTATTTGTTTCTTGTTCTTTGTTACTCTTAACAGTTGACACTTTTCTAAGTGGAAAGACATACTCCAGTTAGTTTCCCATTTTATCAATTCATCTAAGTCTTTTTGTAAAATTTTGCTATCTTGTTCTGATTTAATTGTTCTATAGATTATACAATCATCAGCAAATAACCTAACTTTTGTACCTGTTGAGATGTTGTTGGGTAAATCATTTATATAAATTAAAAAGAGTAAGGGACCTAGCACAGTTCCTTGTGGAACTCCTGAGTTAACCTTTATTGGTGCAGATTTAGATCCATTAATTATTACAGTTTGCTCCCTGCCCAAAAGGAAGTCTTGGATCCAGTGATGTAAGGAACCTGAGATTCCAAAGTAGTTAAGTTTTTTAAGTAAACTAAGGTGGTGAACTTTGTCAAATGCTTTTGAGAAGTCTAGTAATATTGTATCTATTTGATCATTTTTGTCTAAGCCTTTTGATAGTTCATCTATTAAACCTATTAATTGTGTTTCACATGATCTGTTTTTTCTAAAGCCGTGTTGATGTGGGCATAGGGCATTATATTTGTCAAGGTGGTTAACTATTCTACTATATATTATGTGTTCTAGTAATTTACAGGTGATACTAATAAGTGATACAGGCCTGTAATTACCAGGGTCTGATTTATCCCCTTTTTTAAAGAGTGGAGTTACGTTAGCTAATTTCCAATCCTTGGGCACTTTACCCTGGTTTAGAGAGGCTTGAAAGAGAACTACAAGGATTGGGGACAGTTCAATGGCCCCATTGACGAAGTTAATCAAAAAATATGGAACAGCATAAACATTAGACTTCCAAAAAATTTCAGACTTAACAGAGCTCTCAAAACAATATTCCTGTATGGATGTGAGACCCGAACACTACTGAAAGCAAGCTGCTAGCATTTGAAAACAAATGAGAAAAAATATTCTCCAGCTTTCTCATCTAGAACACAAGACCAATAAGTATGTCTGCGACAGAATAAGAAACCATTATGACAACAATTAAGAGACGCAAGGTGGCATGGTTCGATCATGTGCTGCGACATGATACCCTCACAAACATCATCCTTCAAGGCACCGTTAGAGGGGGGGGGGCCGGCGAAGCGTTCGACAGCGGAAAACTGGGCTTGACAATATAAAGGAATGGACAGGGATGAGATTGAAGGAATTATTGGCAACCGCTCAAGATAGGCAAATTTGGAGATCGTTGTCTGATGATGTGTCTATGCACTCCCCCCAACGACCTCAACGGTCACGTTATTGATGATGATGATGATTTCTATAAAGGCAATTAATTCTAACTTTGAAATACAACACAGAGTTTAAAATTATCGCCTGTAATATATAAGAAAAGATAATCTATCACGTTGCAAATTTGATCCGGTGTAACAGGCCAGAATTTAATTTTAGATCCATATTTTTTTTATCCAGGTGCATGAAAAACATTTTTGACAGGCTTTGATATATTCGTGCAGAGGCGTAACTAGGTTTTTGGCGCCCTTGGCTAATTGATTTTAGGCGCCCTTGATAAATTGACAAGTTTCAGCTTTGCGATTTTTTTCATTTGTTAGAAAAATAAATGAATTTTTCTTATTTTATTTATAAATAATTACGTAGTCTGACAGTGACAGTCATACAACGTGAATATAAAAAATGCATAAGAAAGGAACAATACTAATTTTCAGTTTATTATTTACTAAATAATACCAAATAAATTGGTTGATCAAACGGAGTATTATTGTGACAATAAAGAATACAGCAAAACTTCAAGTATCATGTCATTATATTATAAATAAAAGCAATAGTATCAATGTGTCATACTCTTTATCTGATACATAACGATAGAAACTCACAATTAAAAGTAAATTTAAGAAACAATCCACTGACTACAGCTAAGCAATTCTGTTAGCTGGCGTAATTGGCCTGTTGTTAATACAGTCGGACCTCTCTAAGTCGAACTCAAGGGGGGAAAATATTCACCTTATGCAGTTATCGAGTTAGGAAAACTGGCGTAATAGGCGCAGAAAAATCTTTACATCCTCCACCCAGAGGGGAAGGAAGGTGTCTCCTCTCACGGGCTTATGTTGGCATGTCAAAGCAATTTTGCTTCCTTTAATATGAAACATAGACACCGCCTATCTTTCCTGTCAAGCCTACTAGCCGGTATGGCTGTTTCCCCACCCCACCAACCTCTCAATATCGCGAACGCGCTCTCAGACTCACGCACGCACCCTCACACTCACGCTCTCACACTCTCGCACGCGCTCTCACGCAAGCGCTCTCACGCACACCCTCTCACACTCGCGCTCTCACATACGCTCGCTCTCACACACATTCTCTAACGCTCACGCGCACTCCTGTACTCCCACCCTCTCGCACTTCCGCCCACGCGCTCGCGCATTCCCGCTCACTCTCGCACGCGCTCTCACACACACACACACGCGCTCTCTCACACACACACGCACTCTCATACTCTCGCACGCGCGCTCTCCACTTTCGCTCGCACGCGAGCTCTCCACTTTCGCTCGCACGCGAGCTCTCACACTTTCGCTCGCGCTCACTCAGACACGCGCCCACCCGCCCCTTTCCCACGCGCCCACCCGCCCCTTTACCACAAAAAAACACACAAAAAACACACACACACTACCAAAACAAAACACACACACAACCAAAACAAAACACACACACAACCAAAAAAAACACACCACACAACCAAAAAAAACACACCACACAACAACAAACACACACAACAACAAACACACACCACAAAACAACAAACACACACCACACAACAACAAACACACACCACAAAACAACAAACACACACCACAAAACAACAAACACACACCACAAAACAACAAACACACACACACACCACACAACAACAAACACACACACACCACACAACAACAAACACACACACACACCACACACAACAAACACACACACGCACAACAAACACACACACGCACAACAAAAACACACACACACAACAAACACACACACACACCACACACAACAAACACACACACACACCTCACACAACAAACACACACACACACCACGCACAACAAACACACACACACATCACACCACACACAACAAACACACACACACACCACACCACACACAACAAACACACACACACACAACAAACACACACACAAACCACACCACACAACAAACACACACACCACAAACACACACACACACCACAAACACACCACACACACCACACACAACAAACACACCACACACACCACACACAACGAACACAACGAACACACCACACACACCACACACAACAAACACACCACACACAACAAACCACACGCACACACACCACACACAACAAACCACACACACACACAACAAACCACACACACCACACACAACAAACCACACACACCACACACAACAAACCACACACCACAAACACAAAAACAACTAAAAAACACAAAAAAACAAAAAAACACAAGACAAAAAAAACACAAGACAAAACAAAACACAAGACAAAAAAACACAAAAGACAAAAAAACACACACACACACCACACCACACACAACAAACACACACACACACAACAAACACACACACACCACACCACACAACAAACACACACACCACAAACACACACACACACCACAAACACACCACACACACCACACACAACAAACACACCACACACACCACACACAACGAACACAACGAACACACCACACACACCACACACAACAAACACACCACACACAACAAACCACACACACACACACCACACACAACAAACCACAAACACCACACACAACAAACCACACACACCACACACAACAAACCACACACCACACACACAAAAAAACTAAAAAAAACACAAAAAACAACAAAAAACACAAGACAAAAAAACACAACAAAAAAACACAAGACAACAAAAACACAAAAGACAAAAACAAAACACACACACCCACACAAACAACACACACACCACAACAAAAACACACACACACAACAAACACACACACACACCACACACAACAAACACACACACACACACCACACACAACAAACACACACACACACCACACACAACAAACACACACACACACCACGCACAACAAACACACACACACACCACACCACACACAACAAACACACACACACACCACACCACACACAACAACACACACACAACAAACACACACACACACCACACCACACAACAAACACACACACCACAAACACACACACACATCACAAACACACCACACACACCACACACAACAAACACACCACACACACCACACACAACGAACACAACGAACACACCACACACACCACACACAACAAACACACCACACACAACAAACCACACGCACACACACCACACACAACAAACCACACAC
>CALYLW010000817.1:0-273912 GCA_944989445.1 Ampullaceana balthica | reverse complement strand
GAGTAATATTAATCATTTGGCTCCAGCCCCCAGTACTACAATACGTAAGTACAAGTTAGAACTACACAACTACGTATAACTACTACTATATCTAAACACATACAAATAATGACGCACAACACCTCTTTATACAAAAAGAGATAATATTTAATACATTAAATAAAATATATATATATAAATACGACATAGAATATATTTAGCAACATATATGGTTGGACAATACACTACATAAGATAAACGACTGAATCTAACAATGATTCGCGTTTGACCCAACTCCCCTCTGGTCAAACGGGTGTGGCCAATGGATGAGTGACTGTTACTTATACGTCACTGCCTCTATCTGCTCCGCAGTCAAGCGTAGCGTCTCCCAATTTGGTTGGGCAATTCTTTTCCGGAGGTCAGTCCGGGGTCAAAACTCAGCTATGTGGAATGATTGACAGTCTGCTTGGTCTGCTCACAGGGATGAGCGTCTTCCACAGTGGTTCTCACGTTTAGAGATGGGGTCGCCTTGTCTCCTTCTTCAAAGCAGCACGTCTCCTGTCTGGTCTGCTATAGGTTAGCTTGCCTAACCGCTATTCTCCGCTATGACCTACTATACTAGCTGGGAACAAACTTCTCAGCTAGGCTCCTCTAATCGAACAGTCTAACACCTCAGAACTCAATCTTATGGTGGTCTGTGACTGTGATCTTCTGAGAGAGAGAGGACGCCTTAGGGTTTTGCTGGGGTATATATTGGGCTGCTCACCGCGTGGGTGGCGACCCGCTGTCCTAGATTCCGAGCCGTTATTATTGGCTATTCAACTGGGTGGCATGGGTCAGCGTGCAACTCTTAATTTGATTGGTCAGCCCTCATGTACCAATTCCTTTGCACGTGCTCGCATGCATACATTCAGGCGTCATCAGGCACCTGACACGTGATCACATGTGACTTAAGTAGTTGTAGCGTCCTAATAAATTATCCATGACTCATCAGATTATTCCAAAATCTTTGTCCACTCAAGGTCAGCGTCTAAACCCCTATCCCCCAATGGTTCTAAACTGAATGAGATTCTCAAACCATTATTAAGGTACTTAACAGCCCCTAAAGAATTATATATTATAGAGCCCAAAAGGAAAGAGTCTGCAGGGGTAGCACGACTTAAGGTATCACCAGAAGGGTTTTCAAATAAAAGAAAGGTTGCCTTGGGCAACAGGCATACAAAATTACGTAATTTTTTCAGTTTTTTTAAAAGGACTTTTTTAAAATTTTAAAACTCTGCGGGGTGTCCTGGTAAAGTCTTGTAACTAAATTTTCCTCAATTTCCAATTAATCAATAGGCATAAAATTGTGATCCCTAACGGTTCAAACAATTTTAAAGAGTAAAAAATAAACATTTTGTTTTCAAAAATTCTATGGGATTTCACCCGATCACCATTCCATTGATTTGATAAAGGGAGCTCACTCTACCTAGATATTGTTTAAACTTTGTAATTCTCTCGTCATTTAAAGTCGATAAAAATTGTTTCGCATTAATTTTTAAACAAATTTTTTTTATCTAATGAGCATTTTTTTTAAAATTCAATGAAGCAACAGTATGAAAGAAAATTACAATAAAGTTATTAATTTTCCTTAAAGCAAAAAGACATTACAAAATAAATGTAGTTCCAAAAGAGTTATGACTGATTTATCACAGTAGTAAAATGTAGTGGTATGTATAAAGTAAAATAATCATACCTCTTTAATTTATTAGATTAAGGACATATAATGTTGCCTCTGAAGCTAACACCAACATCTTCTGTCATAAAGACGACACTCGTGCATCCCCCGTTATTTTAAGTTTTGTTTGGTTCATTATTTTACTTTAAATAAGCTACACGAAATTAGACGACATAGGGAATCAAATTTTTAAAATACAATAAACATCAGGATTATGAATCCATTTCCTCAAGGAATTTGAAAATGTTCAGCATTTAAAAAATTGATTTTTTAAAACCTTGTAGTGCAGTTGCCAAAAAAATACGGATGATTTATTTAGATGTATATGTTCCAAATATTTCTATTGTTTTTGCTTTAAAAATTTTTGTTAAGGAGTGCCAAGGCTTTTTAAAACACAGCACTCATAAAACAGTATTATTTAGAGGGATGGTGTGGTAAAAACGGAGTTGGTTGAATGGAATCAACTCAATTATTAAAAGCAAAGAAAAAGCGGAAAAGGATGATATCAGCTTATTTAGCCAGATTGCGAAATATCGCATCAAATATTTTGATACATAAATAATATAAAAGCCCAAGTCACTCACTGTAGGATGTACGGATGTGGAACGCTGAGGAACGATGTACAACAGTTTATAGCAGTTGAAAAATCGTGTGGTGATTAGCACTGTAAAAATATTTAATATGACGTCATTGTTTGATCTTATATTTTAAAATACAAGGTGTGCATCGGTGCGCAAGATGATTATAAATTAAAGATGCGCTGTAAAAAAATATTATATGACGTCATTGATTTAGCTCATATTTTAATTTTGGAAAAGGGAACAATGTAAAAAGAGGATTTGATATGGTTAATTGTAAAATACTCTGTGTAGATTCCAGGAAGTTTAATATTTCGTATTTATCAAACAAGGATAAGTTACTTGGGCTTTTGACAACGGCGCCCTACAAACCCCTATTATTAAATACTTTGCGTACATTTCAGAAACTTTAATATTTCGTATTTATAAAAAAATGACAAGTTAGTTGGGCTTTTGAAAAAGGTTGGCGCCGTAGGCGCCCTAAAAAAGTGGGCGCCGCAGCCGCCACGGCGCCCCGGCACAATCTAGTTGTAGCATAATGCAAGAAAAAAGTTTCACCTTCAGATTCATTTACCCAACTGCAGAGTTTCTTAAATATAGCAATGTTTCAAAGATTTTTATTTTCTATGTCACCTTTGCAGCTTGGATACAAATGCTTTGAGATTAGAGTAATATATTCGTTTCTTTCACTTAAGTTTTAGGTTAAAACCATTTTGCTGTTCTATTATATCTGCTAAATATGCCACTCTTTTCAACAAAACTTTTTAGTTACAATATGTCAAAAAAGGTCATGTTTCCCTTGCACTTCCAGGTACAACTTAATTTCATCTTACATCAAAAAAGACTCGATTGTCAATAAAATAATATATTTTAGTGAATATTGTGTTAATGTACTGTTTAAGATGGCAACCCACAGATTACCCGATGTGACCCTTGGGGGTCACGACTAGGC
The DNA here is from genome assembly GCA_944989445.1 of Ampullaceana balthica. Classification (NCBI taxonomy): domain Eukaryota; kingdom Metazoa; phylum Mollusca; class Gastropoda; family Lymnaeidae; genus Ampullaceana; species Ampullaceana balthica. Next base: position 270,686 of record CALYLW010000817.1, on the reverse strand, counting down.
TTTCAACGGGTACCCGGAACCCGGGAAACTGGATACCCGTTAATGTGCGATTACCCGGGTAGTAAAATTCCACCCGGGTACCCGTGAAAATGTGGCTTCATAGTCTATATTAACGGTAGCCAAACTTCGGCTCATATCCGGCTTTTGTGTGTGTGTTTACATTGCGGCTCGCGAAACAATTTATCAAATGAAAATTTTTGTTTCCAAGATATATGCTTTAAAGTACATCTAAGGAGAAATATCTGTCAAAGTTAAATAAAATGCGGTCCCGACAAACTACAATGTATTTTGGTACATCTTTTTTCTCTTTTTACCCCTGCTTTGACAATAGCTTTGCTATGAAATACGATGACATCGTGTTACTGATTTAGACTAGCCAATGTTGTTTTTCGACCCCCTCTCCTCCTCCACTCCTTTAAAAGATTTAAACCAACCCGTTCCCCTATTGCTTGTGTTTCTTGTGTTCGTTAACACGTGTTGACTTAGAAAAACTGTTGTTAATAATGCGCACAATGTTATCAGTTTTTAAAGAGAATAAATTTAACGAGATACGACCCATGGCGTAGCATACGCCGCATACATGCTCATCATAGTTAGTGCAAAGAACGGGGGTGAGAGAAGGGACAAAAACAGCAGCAGGAAGTAATCGAAAAAGTGGAAACAAACATTTTTTTTTAAAATTAAAAATAAAATGTTCACGCTGGGGATTGAACTCAGGACTTTCAGCGTGCAAGGCGGACGTGATAACCACTATACTACGAATCATGTTATTCTGTGAAGGAACAACGCAGTGAATGCATGAAGCGTCGTTGCCACCCCCCCTCCCTCTTTTATTTTCTTTCTTTTCATACCACTACGCTTTTTAAATGTGATTTGTCGACCCCAGAGAGGGTCTTTCGTCATGCTTACTTGCACATACTCATTTAGGTGAACTATATATATAGATAGGTACTAACAGTGTAAGATGGGTAAGTCGTCGGCTGCGTGGATGGACTGCATAATGATGAAAGAGGTCGTGTTTGTTGTTAATAAAAATACACCCCTGCCTTCACACTAACTTTGCTTTGTTATTTATCTACCTCCCCTCTACTCCCTCCACTCCTATAGCCCGCATACTTTCCCCCATCGCTTGTGTTTCTTATGTTCATTACCAGGTGTGCCTAGTCCAAAAACTGATTTTAATAATACACACAAAATTTTCAGTCTTTAAAGTCAATAAATTAAATAGGCACTAACAGTGTAAGGTGTGTAAGACGTTGGCCGTGTGGCTTGTATGGCATCCGTCCGTCCTCATGGGACGATGGCGTTTACTCCTGCTCCTCTGCCCCCTTCCCTTTCTCCTGGCCCTTATCTCCTCACTCCTAGCTGTGAGGTATGCTTCCGCTACTTGAATGCCCTCACGCACTTTTGCCCGCTAGGAGGTGCGCTCCTGGGAAATGGTCTCCCATGTTTTATGGTCTATCTGCGCGCGTGTCATGTCTTTCTTGCAGACGTCCTTGAAGCGCAAGGATACCATTGATACTAGTTGCCAGCTCGCCGTAACGCAAGGTTCTTGGAATGCGCTCTGAGCTCATCCTGTGGACATGACCAAACCACCACAGGCACCTCTCACTCAGGATAGAGTTCATACTCAGCATATGGCTCCTTCTGAGTGCCTTGACATTGGTGATCTTGTCCTGCCACTTGATGTGCAGAATCCTGCGCAAGCATCGTAAGTGAAAGCTGTTGGGCTCCTTTGTTTGCTTGACGTAGGTCGTCCAGCACTCGCTGCCATAGAGGAGTGTGCTGAGCATGTAGGCCTGGTAAACAGTGATTTTCGCGCTATCAGTGAGCTGCGCATTGTTCCACACTCTTTGTTTCAGCCTAGCCATTAAAGATGCGGCCTTGCCGATTCTGGTTTCTATTTCCTTTTCCAGGGTGAGTGTGCTTGTGATGTTACTGCCTAGGTAGGTGAAATCTTCGACGACATCCAAGGTGGTTCCCTCAATGGAGATTGATGGGAGGCAGTATGTGCCTTGCCTCATAATGTTGGTCTTTTTTAGGCTAATCGTTAAGCCAAAATACTTGCATGCCTCTGATAACTTATTGACCAACTGTTGGAGTCCTATCTCTGTATGTGAGGTAAGGGCTGCGTCATTCGCGAAGAGCAACTCTCTGATTAGTACACTTTCCACTTTGCTCTTCGTACGGAGCCGGCTGATGTTGTATTGGTTTCCATCCGTCCTGGTATGAATGTTCACACCCTCGGAGCAGTCCTCAAAGCATGTCGTAAAAGCATTGAGAAAAAGATACCAAAGAGTGTTGGAGCCAGTACGCAGCCCTGTTTGACTCCGATACAAACTTGGAAGGGTTTTGAGGTGGCTCCATCGAAGAGCACTGTGCTATGCATATTGGTGTGAAAGGACTCGGTGATGGAGAGAAGCCGCTGTGGACATCCTATTTTTTTCCAATATACGTGCCAGACCCTTGCGACTGACCAGGTCAAATGCCTTTGTTAAATCTATGAAGGCAACGAAGAGGGTTTTCTGTTTCTCCCGACATTTCTCTTGTAGCTGACGGAGTGAGCCGTGTGGCTACTGTGTGAAATAAGGTGCATGGATATTGGCTAGGTTGCATTGTATGGTGGTCATGACGGGAAAATTTTGTGATGTTTTGAATGGGTAACCCGGGTACTCGTTCGAAATTCGGACGGGTAACCTGGAAGATTTTTTCAACAATATTGACAGACCTAGTCACGACCCATAGGTTGGGAACCCGTTTCCTACCCAGGAGGTTTGTGTTGTATTGATTGTGCCATTTTTTTCTCTGATAGTGTGACGACAATAGCTCTCAGATTAATTATAAACACATGGAACATCCCAAGATGGCAGAGACGGTTCGACCGATTGGAGGAAAGCCTATATTCTACTTTCCCGATGTAAAGTAAGCAAGACCAGCTCACTTTAACTTTCTTTACCGAAAATGAGAAATAGTTTCAATAATCTTGTACAAAATTTTTTTATAACTAGAAAGATTCTTGATGTTAAGTTAACAGAATTATAAAACTTAAAAATAATTTTTTTTTCCTTTATTTGTGTAAAGCAATTTTTTTTAAAAATAACGCAAATTTAAATTTGAAAATACTCCTCTAATACTCTAATGATTTCAAAATATAAATACAATAAATAATTTTTTTTTATAATGTTCTTCAATTTAATTCGTATTTTAGAAATATATATATTTAACCAAAATGAGCTTGAACCTTCATAAAATATTTTAAGTAAGATATAAGTAAATCAACCGATACCATTATACAATTACAAATACTGAACTTCATTTTAACTGACGTAATTACTATATTTCAAGAATAGTATTTTAAAAATATTCTTGTAATAAACGGAACATTGCAAATGATTGTTTTTATCACGTTAATGGTGTAAATATAGTGGTTTTTTTACTAAATATTTGAGGAGAAAAATGCCTAAATAGAGAACATTATTTTCTTCACACACATCTGGGTTAAATTTGTTCCCATTTTGATGGCATTAAATTTTGCTTTTCCACTGCTGCGTGAATTCTGATTTAAAACTTTCTGGGTGTTAAAATAAGATGTGGATTTGTTTAAGGCCAAAGTTGAAGGTAGAATATAACGTATTTTGAAGAATTAAACGAGTACGTGAACAAACCTTATATCGATAGTTAGAGATTAGGCAGAAACAAGCACCAATGAGATCAGATAAGCATTCAAGTATTACCCTGGTGCAGCCAGGTACGTTCTTTTATTTTTAGCGTAAGTACAGTTCCGGAGTTGTTTTTCTTCCAATTAGGTCGAGGTTGACACAGATACTGGTTGACTCTAATTTTGATGCCTCCGATGGGAAAAAGTATGACGTCATTTTCTTAGGCACCGGTTAGTACAAATGGAGTAGCTATATGGGCAAAGAATCGGCATTAATCAAGCAAGTAAAACTATCTTTTATGTTAAATATTTCAAGAGGGGGAAATCGTTTATCTACCTAGACGAAATATGGAGAAGTATTGCAATGGCTACAGTTGCAACGTTTTGTACCAGTGTGTGATTTCATAGCAGGAAGGTAGGTGACGTAAGACTAGAATATCCCTAAGACTACTTCCACAGCTCGGGAAAGCAAAAAATGGTCTTAAGGGTCAAACATGAGCATTTTTTTGGTTTTAGGAATCACATAGAAGATCAGAATGTTATGGGGATGATCAATTGAAGCAATGAAATGTAATTTTTATGCATTTTTTTGGAAAGGTTATTAACTCTTCCTGTGTAGAAAACAACCAATCTTATCTTATGAGTTGAAGGCAGTTTCCTCTGTTTATTTCTTTTGGAAGGTAGCAAAATATTGAGAGTAAAAACTTTCTCTGAACCTATGTAAAAAAATAAATGATAATTTGAAGCCATTAAAAAAACTATGAAAAAAGCAAGTTTGAAAACTAAATTTTTAACTAGCTTGAGAACATATTCCGAAGCATAAGGAAATCTATTCACGCAAAACCTTTTTTATGTGCTCAACATTAATGCGATTATTAAAAGTTGCCAAACAGTCTGACCAACCTTGATTCACTGTCGATTATTATTCACAATATTTGTGTAGGAAAAGAATCTACTCCTATTGTGTCATTAAACTGGTATACTTTCCAGAGGCATCACTACGGGGGTGCGGGGTATGCGGACCCCACAGGGGAACACCATCACTAGGTGTGACACCAAAATTGATAATTATTTATGTTCCCGTTATTTGGCTCTGAAAGATTTGGAGGAATTCTATAGTGTAGATAGTGCGGGGGGAACACCATGGGCTACCGCACTGCGAGACACCAATCCTTGCGACGCCTCTGATAATATTGCCAATTTTTAAGTTCATTACCGGTAGCCTTGCAATGGTGAGGTTGCAATCAAATATTTATTCAATTAAACATATTTATATAATTGAAGAGACAAAATAATACTGAAATTAATATTGCTAATTAAAGTCTAATATTTTCGTACATGGTCTTTAATTATGAAATTATCTTAAACTGTTTTAGACATTTGCTTTCCTGTCCATTTCGAAAATTTGGAAAATCCATGTGGTCCACATGGAAAGCTGTGTGTGGCCTGTTCGCGCGTCGGAAAACCGACTCATTTAATATTTTTTTAGTCAAAAACACTTCAATGAGCGAAATGATAAAAAAGATGTTATTTTTCTTTTAGTGGCATTTCAAGTTATACTCGTAAAAGCTAATCTAGTATAAATAAATTTATAAATTATATTTATATACCAGCCAATATACCGGGCTTCTCCGAGAAAGCTTTAAGAATCCCATTTTTATACCCTACTTATTACGATCCCATTACATAATGGGATCCCGTTCATTAAGGAATTCCTTTCCACGGTGTGATAAAATACTTTGATGGCATCAAATACCAATTGTGACCTAGTTGCATAATGGTAATTCCAGGTTTCGTCCTTTTCCCCTTTATGATTACATATGTCGATGGGATCAGATGACCCAGTACTTTACAGTATGTTTTATTTAATTTATTTCATGTTCGGACTTATACTGAAATTCAGATTACTACGCTTCTTTAGAATGGATCAACGTCTTAACCCGAGAACTCCCTGTAAATATATATATATATTTATATATATATATATATATATATGCGTGTTTCTGTTTCTATTATTGTTATATATATATATATATATACAGGGAGTTCTCGGGTTAAGACGTTGATATATATATATATATATATATATATATGTGTGTGTGCATCTTTCCTGCAGACGACGGTAGACTTATCAAGCTTGTCAACCATTGGGCATTCCCCATTGTTTATGAAGAACTACAAGTGCTACCGAAAGGTGACTCTGTGACCAAACTCCAATTGTATTTTGGTGGCAAATGGATTATGGTGTTGTCCCGCACGCAATCGGTTTTTATACCTATCCAACGATGTCAGTCGGGCTTTAGCAATTACTCTAGGTGCGCTCTCCCTTGTCACCGTCTTTATATATTTTAAATATATTATGGTGTCTGTTTACTTCACTTTTTTCGCTCTCTCCCCTTGCCAACCGCAAGAAAAAAATAAGAATTTTCAATTTTCTTTTAAATTTTTCGTCTCGTTCCAGACATTCTTAAAGGAGAAGTTAGTACTAATTCATTTAAATTAGAGTAATGTTTCAAATTTTTTTTCTCCGATAAACTAGTTGGAGAAATTTGATGGTTTAGGCGGGGGAGAAATACTGCTTAGGGTGTAGAGTTAGTAAATTTGTTAACTCATTGTGGGCAGTTAGGATCTTTAATTATAGCACTTCTTTGTCCAGGGTTCTCAGTCATTTCTCTCTCATGAATAAATAGAAAATAATTTTCACCTATGTTCAATATTTTAAGGGCTATAATTTATATATATTTATATATATGTATATTTGAAATCCTAATTACTACTATCCTGTGTTCATATTTATTTATTTTCTCGTTACATTTATTTTGATCGAGAGAGGATGGTAAAAAAATTTGTTATAGATAGATAGTTCCTTTTCCTCCTACCTCCCTACCAAAACACCTGCAGGGCCGGCCTAAGGGAATTGGAGGCCCTACGCGAAGTGAATTTGGTGGCCCTAAATGTGATAGAAAAATGAAATATAAATATGGAAAGATTCTTGTGCGAGGCCCCCACTAATGTTTAGACTAATCCGAGGCACTAGGCGACTGCCTGGTTTGCCTATGCCTAAAGCTGGTTATAATTCCAGATATGCACGAGACAGCTGTCGACCTCATTAATGTAGAATGTAATGTGCAAACATTTGGTTGAAGGCAGGTGAATCTATTCCACTCAACACAACCCTAGAAATAAGCAAAATGATCCCGAGTAATGAATGGCATTTACATTGATAGAGCCGTTTAAAGATATACGAGATAGCCAGAAAGAAAAAAAGTAAAAACAAAATTGCCCTAAAGGGCCGTCCATAAATGACCTCTCGAACCTAGAGGGGGGAGGGGATCACACATTTGTGACGATGCATGGCGAGGGGTGGGGTGGTGTTTAAGATCTGTGACGTGACATCAATAAAAGTTCCACTGAAATATTTGATTGCTTGCAATTTATATAATGAAATTTTAACTAGCTTCATGCGTGTTAGGATATTAGAGAGCGGCTTGCACAAAACACTTTCTAAAATGACAATAAAATCATTTGAAACACTCTCATTTTCAATTTGGGAAATACGGCTTTTTTGGGGGGGAGGTAATCTTTGTGACGTCATAATGGAGGGGGGGTCTAGATTTGTGTGACGACCTTTGACGAGAGGGGGTGAAAAATCGGCCAAAGTCCCGTGACGTCATTTGTGGACAGCCCCCTAATAAAAAAAAACGTCATGATAATCGTATATCGGTTTCCCTGAGATTACAAAGCACACAGTCACAAACAAGAATTTTAACAGAACCAAATCCAAACGCAAAGTCGTGTGAATTCGTTGATGCGGTTATGCGTTTAAAAGGAAAACATTTGAATGAGACTACTGAAGATATGCATGTTAACTGAACCTCGCACACGGGCAGCGGAGACAGCGGAAAAAAGAAATTATGAAAAACGACATGAACATATAACATGGATTAATGCCTTGATTGTTGTTGTTTTTTAACTAAAATATTCCTACATGACTACCCAAGCGTTAAAATAATATAATTTGATGCAGTTATAAATAATGAAGGAGTTATCTACGCAACATGTACGTACAATGTAGTCTTTCTTCTTTTTATTATTTACAGGAATACGCGGTGTATATCCATCGACCCATATTGCCGAGACTACATCAGCCAATGCTTACATCGTGAAAATGAAATAAAAAGAAAAAACAACAATATTATGCAAACTTATTAAAACATTTAAACAGAGGTTGAATATGAGTGAAAACGATTCATTTGAAAGTTATTTTAGTAGGAAACCTCAAACCTAAGAACGTGGATTTGCAAATGATTTTCTTTTCTTTTTTTTATTTAACCTGAAACATTCTTTTTCATTTGTAATTATTTTTATTTGTAAAAAAAATTTAATAATACCTACCTTGGTTAAAAAGGTATATTCAATAAAGACATGTCATTAATGTGTGATTGTCTGTATTAAATGTCTCAATTCTGCTAATGGTTTTAATATTGATTAAAATATACTATGTGATTAAAAGAATTATTTTCTTTAACGTTTCTGATTCAATAAATTTTTTAGAAGTAAAATATTTGAAAGGCTGTGAGAAGGGCATGGGTGTATGACATACATTTAGATCTCAAAACATTTTAAGAACCAATAAATGTAGCGTGATCAGGGCCCAAGCCGTTGTTGGAATCTTTACATAAGCTCAAAAAGATTTACTTTAACCAGGAGAAAAAATCTTGAATTTAGAACATTTGAGGAAAACTGAAATTGTCTTAAATAAATTAACTAATTAACAACTAAACAACAAATTGAAAAATAAAAAATATATTATTCCAAATAATAAAACAAAGTTCTATTGTTTAATGACCCTCTCTTTTACATTCGTTATAGAAATATCTAAATCACGATGTCTGACTTCAATACAAATCTAAGCGGGTTTCAGAAAAGAAACGGCATAAAGAAAACTAAATCGAAAAGAAAAAGTGCTTCTTCGTGATGTATCTAAATCTAAATTAAACAAATTTTTCGTCTCGTCTACGTCTATACCTTGTTCTGGCTCTAGTCCTAGTACTTCATGTAGTAGTACTATTGCATTAGCCATTGGCAGTTGAGGCGATGCTGCGAATGACCGTCAACAGGCAACTCCAACAAACGTGTCTGACTGCAAATAGCTACCTGAAAACTTTATTTCTGAAAAATCCGTAACAGCCAGTGGTGTAGTTGAGGGTGGGCGCGGGAGGGCTTTACCCTCCCACTTTTTTTGACAGGGAGGGCGCGCTCACCCTGCATGGAGGGCATGCAATTTCAATTAACTTCAATTGGACTTTTAGAGACTGTGTTAATTGTAGAACTTTTACCTTTGAGAAAAATACGCCGCGTGAAAATTTTGAAAAAAAAGAGGGCCCCCTCAACTCTTTTTTTAGGACTACACCACTGGCAACAGCTACAAAAAAAAAGATTATTTAGAAAATCCTGAGTATATTTCTTCTTTAAGTGACGATCCTGATGAGTGCATGCTAGACGAAGTTACATTGGAGTGCCTTGTTCAAAATGGCATGAAACAAAATATTGATGCCGACTTTTCTTTTTCTAGGCGTCATGTCAATTGTTAGCCAAACATTAAGAAATGGTGAAAACGACCTCGACCTTGGCTCATATTTTCGAAGATGTTTGGGAAATTGGGATCACTAGATAATGAAGTGTTCAACGACTGGAAAACCACAGTTCAAAGAATGAAGGAATATGAGAATTTGGAAGAACACAGGTCAGCATTTGCGACACTATCTAGGAAGAATGATGGCGGTAGAGCTGACAAGAGTCTTGTTCTTCAAAAAGAAGAAGAAATAAAATACTGGCATGAGGTTTCGAGGCGCATTATGGCTGTTGTGAGGTCACTTTCTGCACGCGGATTACCGTTTAGGTTTCCATGATAGATTTGGATAAAAAAAAATAATAAACACTGGGAACTATGTTATGACTTATGACCCAGAACTTTTGGCTGAGTTCGATCTTTTTCTGGATAGCGAAGTCAATAGTGCGCTCGCGTCACAAGCTGAGGGGCGTCGGATCGATTCCACGTTAAAGCCACTATAAAAAATGTTGATGAATGACTTACGCTAAGAAAGTCCTCCGCTGACATGGAGAGGGATGGGCGCCGCCAGGTCTATCAAGCCCGAGAATGCTCTAATGGTAACATTAGAACCCCCTACGACTACGAGTTTATAACGACCACGAGGTTATGGGACTAAAAAAAAACATAAAACGCCATGGAAACAAAGGAAGTGGCACAACATCATATCTTTCGTCAAAAATATGCGATGAAATGATCAATATAATGGTATAAAAGGTGATAAATACAATCATGACTGAGATCAAACTTGCCAAAAGATTCTCTATCGCTGTGGGCTCAACTCCGGACATTTCTCATGTAGATCAACTTTCTTTCATTGTGAGATATGTCTCTGAAGACGGATGTACTGTCGAACGATTTTTGAGATTCATTCCAGTATTCATTCATAGTAATATACATTGTATTGTCTGATGTTTATTAAAGTCAATTAAAGATTATAGGTTCAGTACTGGTGATTTAATTTGCTAAATTTCCAAAATAGCTTCGACGTGGTGGGGGGGGGCCCAAAAGTGAAAAGTGCCTAGGGGCCCTGTGTCTCTTAAGTCCGGGCCTGAGCATGATATATTGGCCCGGAATTAATATTTCCTCTATCGCCATCAACCGTTTAATTTCATAAACTTATTTATAATTAGGCTTCTTAAAAATGTTTTATTATTATTTAGAAAACTAAAATGATTTACACAAAAGCATCTCATAAGGAAAAATTTGGGCTATCTGCTGATGATTGCATAATTTGTAGAATAATTATGTCAGAAAAATACACAACAACATTCTTTCTAGTATATCTTTCCCACCAGAAAGGTGTCACCTTTAAAAAAGTACCAAAAAAAACAAAAAACATTTCCTTATGGAAAACAGCCAATCCAAACTAATTATGCAAAGTACATAGGACAAGTAATACATGAGAAATCGTCAAGGAATTCACATACTGAAATGATTTTAAAATGGAAATAAAGTTTAGGTTTTCAAAAAATTAACTTTCACAAATGTAATAATGACATACAATGCTAATGCAATTTTAAATTGGACATACATTTACTAGAATGTCCGTATTGTGTATATTACCTAACTACTATATACCATAGAAAAGTTAGGCGAAATTTTAAAAAAAGGGTTGCAAGATTAATTACTGGTGGAATTTTAGAACTTATAAGAGTAACACGACTGGTTAAAAAAATTAAACTTAGAAATACTAGAGACAACAAAATAAATAACTAAGGGCAAAGTAGTAAGAGTACATAGAGCATAAAACTCAAACTTTCAATTACAACGCAAATAAACCATTTTTACAACCCTAAGACAGGCATAGGAATAAACAACATAATGTCATTTTCATAATCCATTTATAGAAGTTTAAAATTATTTCTATTTTATAGTAATTAATGCACTTTGAAATATGATCTGATTCATCCCTGTTTAAAAAGAACGATTTTAAAAATATCTACCCATTAGTCATAGTCAGCAACAAAATTTTAAAAAAACATAAAAAACCAAGTTTTTCACTATAAATCCTTTATGTACGAGACGTAACTAAAAGAATGTTCATAATAATACGCAGCGCAAGACCATCCAAAAATACAAAATTGTAGTTATGTCCCTTAAAACTTGTTTAATATAATGCGCACCGATCAGGAATATGTTTATAAAAAGTGTTGTCGACAAAATACGCACCTTATTGCGCGACAGGAAAGGTTATTCAATACTAGGGGTTTTAGGGCGCATAAGGCGCCCACACCGGCTTTAGGGCGCCTACGGCGCCCACTTTTTTGTCAAAACCCCAAGTAAAATATCCTTGTTTGATAAATACGAAATATTCAACTTCCTGAAATGTACACAAAGTATTTTATAATTATAAATCATCAAATCCTATTTTTACATCGTTCCCTTTTCCAAATTAAGATATAAGCTAAAGCAATGACGTCATATAATATTTTTTTACAGCACGTCTTTAATTGATAAATATTTTGCACACCTTTTTGCGCGCCTTGTATTAAATATAAGATCAAACAATGACATCATATTAAAAAATTTACAGTGCTAATCACCACACGATTTTTTAAACTGCTATAGACTGCTGTACATCGTTCCTCAGCGTTCCACATCCAGCCAGCAGGTGACTTGGACTATTATATTATTTATAATACGCACCGCGACACTCTATCTCAAAAATTAACATGATACATAGAGATAAATAAAATAATCTAAAAATTTCAATAATTTAATTACAGTATATGCGATCGATCTGAAATTTTGATACATCGTTTTTATCATCGGCACACGTCTGCTTGCAAAAATTTCAGATCGCTAGCTTACGAGGAAGGGGGTTAAAAATCGATCCAAAATTTTGGCGACAATCAAGCAAGCAAGGAAGGGTTCAAACAAACAGACACCACGAGTTAATATAAAGGATTAAAAAACGGTCAATCCTATAACTGTTTCTTAATTATTTTTTTTTAAACTCCTCGTAAGATAAGTGTTAGCTTCCCCCTGTCATTAAATAATGGAGATCAAAATGTTTTGATTCTGTTTAATAAGAAGAAATAAACTGTAGATTTAAATAAGAAAACGTTTAGAAATTCAGTTATTTATTTTCCCAATCCAATAATTTGTTCAAGTGTGCTAAGTATTTTTGTGGTGAACTTATTTTCAAAGAGAATAGAGAATTATATATCTGGTCACATGACTTCCGTGGAGGCCATTATTTTTTTCAAAAGAGATGAGAAATATTTATAACACACCTTTGGTGACGGTGCTAGAATAAGGAATAATATCTGAATCTTGAAGTTGCTGAATGTGTTTTTTTAATGGGGTTTAATACATAACATGTTTGTACTTAATTCATTTAAGATTGAATGTTATTTAAATGTTTAGAAAAATCTTTAAACTGAATTTTTTATTTGTCCCATAACCTTGTGGTAGTAGGGGATTCTAATGTTTCCATTTGAAATGAATTTTCTCCGGGGCTTGGTAGACTTGGCGGCGCCCATCTCCTCTCCAAGTAAGCGTTGAACATTTTTAGCAATAGTCATTCATCAACATGTTTTATTGTGGCTTAGCGTGGGCTAGATCCCACACACCTCAGCGTGTGATGCGAGTGAACTATTGACTTCGCTATCCAGCCGCCAAACTGATTTTATTGTTATGTAATAATTTTTCATTTTTTAAAGTATGTTAACATATAGAAAATGAGCCTTTGAACTATGTTCCAGGGTTTGTGTAAAGGAATTTCAAAATTTTGCATTATTTATTAGCTTTACTCATTATTAGATCTATGATTGTGAGCTTCAATTCAGTGGTAAATATACTTCAGCTGAGTTAAAGACTAAAAATATTTAAAGACTCTTATGTTTATGGTGCTCTTATACAACACTAACTGAATACCTATATCTTAGAAAATATACCTATAATAAATATTTAAGATTGAACTATGTAAAACTGGAACATCTTTCCGAAGTATTGCTATTAAAATTGCATATTGAGTATATTTGTAATATATTTTATTGTCATAGATATTTAATAAATTTCTGTTATAATCTCAAAATGAATTGAATCTAACACGTGTGCGAGTATATTCTTATAAAGTGTAAATGCAATTGGATTAAAACATTCAGTCGAAAATGCCTTTAACAGAAGTTTAGAAAATTGGCAATCCAAGTTGCTCTTAGCAAAGTTGCTTTAATTTATATATACTTTTAAGACCTGATCACTAATAGTAATCGTATGATTCATCTTGACCAAAGAACAGGGAGACTATATTTTATCAGATCTCAGTTTGACCTTTGGGTTTCCACAAGTGGGTGGGTGAAAGTAGTTAAATCATTTAGAATCCTTTCCTGATCAGACAATACAAGTTGCATAGAAAATAGGCCTCGCGTGTTCCAGTGTTTGGTGCTTGACATTTTGTTTCAGGTTTGAATTGAAATATTTCTTGAGAATTAAAGTGGATTATAATTATGAGTTTTTCTTGTCAAGATGATGTGATTTGGTTATAAAATTATTTGCATATTAAATTTATCGACCAATAACTTTCGAACTGGGTAAACAAATGTATTAAAATTTTATTAAAAGAAATACAGAGGAATTCAATACTATTTATTTAAAGTAGAGAAGGTTATTTTATAAAAATCAATTTTCTTACGAAAAAAAACCATATAATAAAACAAGTTTTGAATTCGACAATGAATTTAATGAGGAAGGCAATGTTCCAAATAAAATAAACGCACGTATGGTATGAATAAGAACGTGAACTGTTTTTTACCACGTTTTTATTAACTCGCTTTCGTTCCCGTTTGTTGGTTTGTTGGTTTGTCCAAGATTTTTTCAAATCTGCCAACGTAAAATTGAACCACTTCTGATGGTCCTAGAGATCTGAAAATTTTACCACAGATAGATCTTGGATGACAATGCATTGTATCAAAATTTCAGATCGATCGAATTTACCGTTATTAAATTATTGAACTTTTTAGTTTATCTATAGTCTATATATAAGCATCTTTACCATCTGCTTTTGTTGACATCCGTGAGTTCACCCCGTGAGCACATCACAATGTTTTTAAAACGTTGGGTGGGCGCGCTTGTGAGGTGTTTGGTAAAATAAATAGAGGTAAAAAATATTTTTTAAACCAGGTTGTTATAAGTGGACTAAAAATAAAAAAATAAATAGAAGCAAAAAAAATATTTTTAAAAACCACGTTTTTATAAGCGGACTAAAAAAAAGAAAATAAGTTACAACTTATTAGTTCAAGTATTTCGATTTAATATGACTAAAAACGTGGGGGGGGTGTTTGGTATAAAAATTAAAGATTTATAATTTAGAAGGCAAAAGAGAGATCTATAAGTGAGAGAATGAGTGAACCGCATATGTTAAACATCATAAGCGCCCGCCCCACATTTTTAGTCATATTAAATAGAAGTACTTGAACTAATAGGTTTTAACTTATTTGCTTCTTTTTAGTCCGCTTATAAAAACGTAGTTTTTAAAAATCAGTTTTTTACTTCTATTTATTCCAGTTGCGATAAATTTTTAATTTTAATACTATCAAAATGATTTGGGATCAAATTTTGATGAGTTATGCTCAAGTCTTTATTACATTGTTGGTGATCAAATGAGATAATTAGGTGGATTTTTAAAAACAATTATTGGCTATGTAATAATACATTTAATAACTGCTAACTGGATGGTTTGTGATTGATTAAACCAGATCAAATGTAATATTTAAAAACTGTATGACTTTTTTTAGGATTCTTTAGGGAATTGAACTTATAATAATCACTTCTCACTATATCTCCAAAGTATCTATGTTTCCTTATTCTCGAGCATGTGATTAAATTACTCAAGCAACAAACAATTTTTTTTATAAATATTTGTTAAAATAATGAAAAAAATTCAGTCTTTGAAAAACAACAATATTTCAAATTTGTTTAAGTTTTTAAACATACTAAAAAGTTAAAAAGGTCACTTTTTCAAATTTGGAATGGAAAAGTGATTTTGTTGTTGTTGTTTTCAATATATTACTTTTATTTAAGAACTTTTAAGATAAATATTTCCATTGTTGGTAAAATATGTTTTAAAAATTTATTAAAAGCTGTTCCACAATTAGCGTATTTTAATCAAGTAAAAGTCAGTTTAGTGGGCTATTTTATGATATAAATAGACAATCTCTGTTAATTATTTACTAAATTTGTTAGCATCCGTAATGTGTAAATTATTACAGAACCCTCCCCTTGTAAATAATTTGTAAATCTGTATTGCATTTCGAGAGAAACATAAAGATTGAGATGGGTTTGATAAATGTTGTATCTTATCTTATGTACACAACAAAACAGTTATAAAAGAAATGTAAATAAATCTAATTTTTCAAAAATATTTTCGTTTTTTAATTAAACTAATTGAGCAGGAAATGATTTATTTACGAAATTAAATTCTTGATTATAATCTTTATAATGCCTACATCAAACAAACAATGGTTTTTAATAAACAATTTTCAACAAATAGCAATTTTTATATGGAATCAATAAGTTCATCACATGGAATTTTAAATTTCATTTTTTTGATATTTAAAACACTTTAAAATATATTAATACGTGTAGTAATAATTTTTAGCTTCTCTTTTATAAACTAAAAAAACAATGCTTCATTGCATTGCATAATGAACAAAGTTTCGACTGATGGTAGAATGCACGTTCTGTAACTTTGAAAAAAATTAACTTCTAACTCTAAATTATGATTTCTTTAAAAAAGGGATTTTAAAATATACATTTACATAAAACTTTTTTTTAAACAGAAAAAAGAACATTTTTAATATATAATTATTTACATAAGTAATGATACACACAATAATTAAACTTTTTATATTGCATAATATTTTTTAAAATAAGTCGATACAAGTAATTAAAACTTAAAGAGAAAAATAATTTAAAATATCCTTTTTTAATAGATAAAGTAGGAAGTAAATTAATTGTTTAACATATTTATTAAGTAATTATCAGACAAGTACTCCTAATAAATATTTATGTGTTCAATCAAACAACTCATTCTGCTCTTGAACATGATCCTCGAGAATAAGAGGTATCCTCAGCTGTCTGCCGTCATCCCAGGACAGAAGCGTCTTTTTGGCGTTGTTGTAGGTCAGCATGACAGTGTTCAGGTACGGGTTGCTGAACCGCATTCTGATCTGCCGGATCCTGTTGTGCCACAGGTCGTGCTCCTCGTCCAAGAACGAACTCATCCGGTTGTGGTGCCGCAACGTGTACAGCTTACCGCAGGCGATGAACGCGTCGCCTTTTGAGCCTAACGGCACCTCCGTTTGGACGGACTTGACAATGTCGAAGGTCTCTTCGTCCAGCAGGGCCACGGTGATCTTGGTGCTCCCCTCGAGGCCGTAGATCATCCACAGGCCGTTGTCGTCAACGTTAAAGTCTACGAACGAGCTCTCGGAATGGTAAAGGAACGTCTTTGAGCCATTTACCGCCTTGTGGTTGAGATCGACGATCTGTGTCACGGCGACAACCTCCTCCATTTCCAAGTCAAACCGGACAATTGCCTGCTCGTGGGCCCAGTGGTAGTAGAGAAAACCCCCGGACACCACGTGACCGGTCCCGAAGAAAGGTGTGCCACTGAGGCTGATTTCTCGTAGCGAAATATTTTTCTTGAAATTTACAAAGGAGCTGTATTCCAGGATGGTGTCGCCCTCAAGTCCTAGGGTGACCCACACCTTGTTGGCCGTCTCGGCTGTGGGCTTGGAGTCAACCATCCACGTCCCGTAGGGGAAGGCTAAATTACTCAGTACGAATGTTGGCCTACCGATGACGTCAATACTGCATTCTAAAGATAAAAACATAATCAGCAACGTTTAAGAGTTGTAACTCTTCTTCCTTAAATAAGATTTGAATAGCAGAAATCATAATGGTCAAAATGTTTTCGAACTTCAGTTTTCTTTTTTTCTTCTTTTTTTTTATTTTTAAATCCTATATAATAAAAGGCAATATTCTGTCCGTTCTGTCCCGTCATCTATAGCGATTGGTCCCTCAAACACATATGACACCTACAGCCAATCATATTGAACACGTTTACGCCATTTACGCCATTCAAAACGAGTTATTTTTGGTGATGTATTTCTTCCAAGACTTTATTTTGAATGATGCGCGTTGGGATTTATAGCAAAAAGCTCTGTTTTTACGAGTTATTTATTTTAACTATAATGAATAGTATTTTTGACGCGATGCACATGTATGCCGGTCGAGACGGCTGTTGGAGGGGAGTTACAACCTGCCACCGAACAGTGGCGGGACGTCCTTGGACGGGCTTTGTTGCTCGTGATTAATTAGTTACATATTAAATTTGACTCTGTTTATACAATTTATTAATTTTGAGAGCTTTCCTCATGCATTTGTTTACAAATGCCTGCAGCTTGCTTTCAGTGGCTGCCATTCGTGTCCAGGTCTCACATTTAATACAGTGGTTCTAAAGATATATTTAGGCTATTCCGTTCTAGTGTCATCGTTCAACAAACTGTAATAGTGAGTGTGCCTTTTCCGAGTTTTTTTTGTTTCTCATTATGTTTCTACAAACGTTTTAAATAAAACTATTTTAAATGTGTTGAACACTTAACCTAGTTTTAAGGTCATACAGCAAAACTCACATCCGAATTTCATTTGTGTTAGTGTATTAGAATTCGATTTAAACTATGAAAATATAGCTAATTATGATAACCAAATTTAAAAAATAATTTACTTTTATTTCAAGAAAGTTTTTAAAAAATCAGCAATAGGCATTTAGAATCCCATTGAATACAATAATAATAAAACTATAATACAGTGTTTCTTAAATAGTGGAGCGCGCCCCCCAGGGGGCGCGAAGCTCCCTAAAGGGGGGGGGGCGCAAAATGGTGTACTTATAACAATTTTATAGACAAATTATACTATTTACTGTCGCGCGGGGGGCGCGAAATGTTTTCTTCTTCCTATTGGGCGTGACAGAAAAATAATTGAGCAACACTGCCTTAATATAACATTTCCAAACAAGGTGCAAATTTTTAATGGGTTTTTTTTAATTCGTCCACACTATACCAGTAAGTTGGTACAGTCGGTAATTTGTAACTGTTAATACTTAACAACTTACCTGATACTCGTGGTGGGAATGTTGGTACAGGCATTGTTGTTTGATCTGTATAAAACCACAGAAGTTTAGTCACATAAAGAATTTTTTTTAAGAATAGAAAGTCATTTTAACGGTAATATTTTTGGTCATGTTTTAGATGGAAGACTTATAAATAAACTAAAATGTGTAGTCATAATTCTTCGTAGTTTGCAGAAGATTAAATAATTTTCATGATATTGCCAGTGGTGTAGCTAGGGGGGGCGGAGGAGGCGGTCCGCCCCGGCGGCACACATTCACAACGGCGGCATTTGTGGGCATTTGAAAAGTACAACCGTTTCCGACAACCGCCCTTTTTCTTTTGAAATGGGGAAAACTAAGGTGAAACAAAAATATTAGTAATTTCTAGTCTTAACTAACGGGTCGCATATCATTTGTTTGGTTACATATTGGATGTTATAAATAACGCAAAACCGTTCAAAAATTTAAAATCGCTCTAAAATTTAAAATACGGTTATACATGAAAAATGTTACGCCTATCCAATTATGGTAATGTGTAAATAATTTGAATTCGTCTATTTTATGGAAACTTATTAAGATTGTGACAAGAATATGAAAATATTCAAATTTCTCCGTTAATAAACACCAAAATCCGAAGCGTAACTGGGTTTTCCGCGCAATTATCTAATTTATTTTTGGCGCCCTTGAAAAATGGATATTAAAAAAATCCAAAGGGTTGGAAAATACTATATTTGAATTAATTGAAGGATTATCCCTCTGCGCCGTTGGCAACTGCTCCAATGCCAAGTCGTTGTTACGCCTCTGATCACAATAGCCATATATAATTTTGAAAAAGACATACTATAAAATTTCAAGCGTCTTGAAAAATTGACATCTGAAGAAGTAACTAGTAAAACGAGATAAAATGCTGGAATTTTACTCAATTCAATGCAATATTTTTCTTTTCTGTGTTATCTCAATTATGGGAACCAGTCATTTTTTAAATTAATGCAAACCCGTTAGATGTAACAAAGAGATGTGCTAATAGAAAAAGCTGTTATATCAGCTAAAAAAAATTGTGAAGACTTGGAGATAGCAACTGAACGCGGAGTTAGAAGGAAAAAACATGAGTGTGCAAAATTACGAAGCCGTGTTTCTGTCTTTAGAACAAGAAGTACAATGAGAAATGTTTTATCCATGGATGGAATTATAAAAGAATGCTTTGATGAGTTGCATTTCCTTGCAAGAAAATATTCGTATATAATACTATGTAACCTACTAAATGAAGCATTTGAACATCAAATGAATTACTTTATTGACAGTGATAAAGAACAGCTCAATATTGAAAGAAAAATTACCCAGGTTTTTATGGATGTACCTACACTACAAGAAGAGGCATTATGTTAGAAAATCGGGGGACATGGCCCCCTTGATCTATTAAAATTGATTAAACAGTACAGATTGGAAAATTCTGTACCCAATATTGCAATTTTGTTTAGAATTTTTTCAACAATTGCTTCAGTATCGCTAGTTGTGAAAGGAGCTTCTCCAAACTGAAGTTGATAAAAAAAATTATCTTCGTTGCACTATGAGTGATTTAAGACTACAAAATCTTGCAATATTGTCCATAGAACAAGATATTATAAATAATTTAAATTTTGATAGCATAATACACGACTTTTCTATTATAAAAGTTAGGAAAGTAAATGTATAAATATGTTAACATACTAATGTATTCAATTTCTTTGTTTGTAATTTATAAAAAAATCATTTATTTAAAAATAAAATATAAAAGAATAGTAATTGGTAATGTTTTTGGATGTAAATTTGGAATGTTTTGTCTCATAGGGCCTGCGACCTCAGTAACTTTCTTGTGGCTTTTAAAGAAGTATTGTGTATTTTTATAAATGTGTATTTATAGGTATATCATCTTAAGCGGCCTCTTTTTTTTAACTGCTTACATAAATATGGTATGCAACGATCAACATGTTTCCCACCTTTACTTCCTTTCAATTACAATTATTTATTCATGTTTAATAATTTATGAAAACCATCATATAATCGACTAAGTGGCCGTCCATAAAAGAAGTCACGCGATTTTAGCTGATGTCTCCTCCCCACTTCCTCCTCGTAACTCATCATCTCAAAAACTTAGACCACTTCTTCAATATGACATCACAAAGCTTTGACACCCCGCCCCCCACCATAAAAGCCTTATTTTTTATTTGAAAAAGAGCATGTTCCATATCAATTTGTGGTCATATTATTATGTTTTTAGTGTAAAGCTGCACTCTAATAATTTTATGATAACACGGATTTTACATAAACGTCATTAAATAAAGTGTTAGTAATCAAATAGTTATGTGGAAATTGTATTTAAATGTGCGCGTTTTGACGGAATGTCACAATTCTTAAACACACACCCTCGTCACACATCGTAACAAATGTAACCCCTCCCCCCCCCGGTGCATGACGTCATTTATGGAAAGCCCCTAAAAAGGAAGGCAAATTGGAGACCGCCCCTGTCGACAAAAGTACTATCTACGCCACTGGATATTGCTTCATGTTTTATTATTTCTATTTTGTTTAGGAAAGAAGCAAAATTGGCGTTAAAAAATATATTTTTCATCATTCAGAAATGCAACATTACATGTAACGACAAAAAAGAAAGATACTCACTCGGTCCAGATTGGTCTAAATCCAAACAAGAGGCTACAATCATAAATGTAAAAAATTCATTATGTGTTCAATCATTGAGGGGGAAAAATAAACAATCATTTTCAAATGGTTTCATTTTCATGGACGGTTGAGAAAATGAAAAAATAAAGTATTTTTTAGAGTTGTAAAAATTACATATTTGTTGATGTTTAATATTTATTTCTCAAACTATGTCATTGAGACTATAAAGAAGCGTGGTAATTGGTTGGATGAAATGATAATAAAAATTCATTTGATCCAATTATTTAATCCACCTTTAGTTTTGAAATATAGGTCGAAACGATGTTTCATGTTTACTGTTAAGTACCTTAATAATGGTTTGAGAATCTCATTCAGTTTAGAACCATTGGGGGATAGGGGTTCAGACGCTGACCTTGAGTGGACAAAGATTTTGGAATAATCTGATGGGTCATGGAAATATATTAGGACGCTACAACTACTTAAGTCACATGTGATCACGTGTCAGGTGCCTGATGACGCCTGAATGTATGCATGCGAGCACGTGCAAAGGAATTGGTACATGAGGGCTGACCAATCAAATTAAGAGTTGCACGCTGACCCATGCCACCCAGTTGAATAGCCAATAGTAACGGTTAGTAATCTAGGACAGCGGGTCGCCACCCACGCGGTGAGCAGCCCAATATATACCCCAGCAAAACCCTAAGGCGTCCTCTCTCTCTCAGAAGATCAAAGTCACAGACCACCATAAGATTGAGTTCTGAGGTGTGACTGTTTGATTAGAGGAGCCTAGCTGAGAAGTTTGTTCCCAGGTTGAGTACTTAGTAATAGCAGTTGAAATGTTTTTTTGTGTATAGTAAATGCTTTTATTCTTAACTATATTGATTATTGATTGTTAGTTAAGGTATGCACTATTTTTATTGTCTTCAGCTAGTATAGTAGGTCATAGCGGAGAATAGCGGTTAGGCAAGCTAACCTATAGCAGACCAGACAGGAGACGTGCTGCTTTGAAGAAGGGGACAAGGCGACCCCATCTCTAAACGTGAGAACCACTGTGGAAGACGCTCATCCCTGCGAGCAGACCAAGCAGACTGTCAATCATTCCACATAGCTGAGTCTTGACCCCGGACTGACCTCCGGAAAAGAATTGCCCAACCGAATTGGGAGACGCTACGCTTGACTGCGGAGCAGGTAGAGGCAGTGACGTAGAAGTAACAGTCACTCATCCATTGGCCACACCCGTTTGACCAGAGGGGAGTTGGGTCAAACGCGAATCATTGTTAGATTCAGTCGTTTATCTTATGTAGTGTATTGTCCAACCATATATGTTGCTAAATATATTCTATGTCGTATTTATATATATATATTTATTTAATGTATTAAATATTATCTCTTTTTGTATAAAGAGGTGTTGTGCGTCATTATTTGTATGTGTTTAGATATAGTAGTATTTATACGTAGTTGTGTAGTTCTAACTTGTACTTACGTATTGTAGTACTGGGGGCTGGAGCCAAATGATTAATATTACTCCTAGACAATAGAGCCAAAATACTTAACATTTACCATTATTTATCTTGTGAAAATTTACTTAGTGTAACAGTCAGAGATGTTTATGTTGATAATATTGCTTGACCTTTGAAGATGATTGTCTGTGTCTCTCTAAAATCGCTAAATGAAGGCTTTTCAACTGGATAATATGTTTCGATATGTATGGTATTATTTGATGTATAGAGAAAGAGAAATGAAATTAGTTGTTACACTGATCAAGATCTTGATTTTTTTTTATAAGCTACTATGCTGAAACAATAACAATAATATTAAATGTTATGAAAAGTACATCATATTAAAGTCTTAAATTACATCATACCTTTACAATATCCTATATCTCCTTTTGGGCCCTGGGGACCTGTTCAGACAATGATAATTTTGTTTTTAAAACTTTAATGATGCTAACAGAGATGTGTATACCTCAATCGATTTAAAAAATTGATTTTAGCAAGGAAATCATTACTAATTAGCCATTTATTCCCAATGACAAATCTTTTTTCAAAAATAAAGAAAAATGCTTGAAAAAATGTAATTGCCATTGTTCATTCAAAAAGTAAATTCACTTAATATTAGTGAATTTTGCTGAAATTTGATTTAAAGAATTTTTTTTCTTCAAATTATTGGAGTAGGACATGTCATAAGTTTTGTAGTTTTTTATATAACAATAGAAGAATGGTTGATTTATTTGGCGTTAGGTGCTAGTTACATTTGATTACAGTGGCTGTACGGATCTTAGACAAAGCATCTTAAATGCACTGTCGATGATGAGAACCAAAGTACCCGTTGAGGGTTGTGTAAATCCGAAGCGACCGTTTCGTCTCCCTCATTTTACTAGCAATACCATTGAGCGGTGCCGGTTTAGGGCCAGGAGCGTCAGTACGGATTAGCAAAAGGAACAGCGAAGAAAGCAGCGGACGCCAGCTCTGAGGAAACCTTCCAGCGGGGGTTGCACCCTAGGTATGTCATTGATGATCCCCCGCTTAGCGACGGTCCTAACCATTGCCAGGATGGCGCCAAAGTGGTAGCGGGTCGTAGTAGGGAAATTCCTTGTGAGATCAAACTTAGTGGGAGGCATCTTCGACTTTCTATCCAGGTTGCCCAGGTGGCCGCTTCAGAAGCGACCGCTCCGAGGGGATTTTCCCCAGCTGTTACGTCCCTTTGATAGCTGTGAGGGTCTTCCAGGAAGACATATGAAGAGCATTAGGCTCAGGGCTTCTGATTTTCTTCCACATGTAGGATCATCATTCATTGCTGATTCATTCAGAAAACTACATCTGATGAACATATTAGATAAGGCTGACTTGAAATAATGTAAGAAAGGCTCCATATGACCCTCCGTTGTATTTAATAATAGTAAAAGTCTATCTAATTTACTTTGTTAATGTTTATGGTTGGCTTTTAAGGTATACCTTAATCTAAAAGAGATTTGAGTAACCGTAAAGAAAAGTTGTTGTTTTCTAAAACAGAGATTTTTTTAAAATATGTGTCAGTTGCATTATTTTATAACATAAAATATACTTAATTTCTGGCTCAAGCAAGTGGTATCTTGTTAGGTGTGACTTCTCTGTTGACTTGAGATTACTTTTGTTTATAAGCTAAATATTTAAAACGGCCTTGGGGTGACACTATCATGTGAAGTTGTAGATAAATCAATTGTCCAATCTGACCACATAATTATTCATTGCATGTAAAGAGATAAGTTTACGGGGTTTTTTTTTAAAGAAATGTTTTAAAAATTGTGGAGATGAATAAAATCATCGCTTTATGGATCGGTTTTGAGAACATCTGTAAAACATATAAATAAAAAGACCTCATGTCGTGTCTTTATAGACCATTGAAAAGTGATAACCATAAAGACATCTTGGATATTTTGGCTACTGGCGTACTGCTTGCAATATTCACAATTCAATGTATATGGAAATAGACTAACTGAAAAATTTTGTACGTTTATTACATGGTTTGAAATAAGTTCAACATTTACATTTTTTAACCATAATTTCTGACACTTTATTCTTGTCCTTCTTTGCCTTGTTTCTATTAATGATATTTACTGATACTTTCATTTCATTAATTTACTTTTTTTCTAGGGTTAGTAAGATATTAAATAAATATAAAGTTAATTTAACTTAAACACTTCTATTTATTTCTATTAATGTAGACTTGTGCACACTAAAATTTAAAAATTGTATTTGACTTTTATTAAATGTTTAATATTTATTGTTTTCCACAAAACATTCTTCTGTCTCTGTCGAATCAGTGCTCGGGTCCAACTAAGTGATTGTGAAATAAAATCTTTCAAATGTGAAAAATTCATTAGTAATAATATTATCCTTCATTAACAATAGTCAAACCTTTAGATAAAGTTTGAAACATCTTTAAGGGGAAAACGTCTAATTCCTGTTGGTGTAAAGTCTCTACAAAATGCAGAGTGTAACAAAAACTCAGCCCAAAATCTTTGCTTCATTGAAAGTAAAAAAAAACAATCCCGTAAAAACAAAGTTTTTGACTATAAATCCCTTTCGATCGATCTGAAATTTTGATACGAGGCATTGTTAGGTGACACAAGTCTATGTGCCAAATTTCAGCACGATGGCATCACGGGAAGTGTGTGATTTTTTACTTTTTTTCCGCCCGACAGACGTACGAAGAGATGACGACAGGATTTTGAAGTTAATATAAGGGATTTAAAAAAAGAAACCCGTAAAAATAAAGTTTTTGACTATAAATCCCTTATATATGAGACAGAACTTAAAGTATTGATTATGTTCCAACGCGACAAAGATTTACAGCCTGAAACTGAGTCAATTCCACCTGGTTAAAACACGAGATGTGTTCACCGATGGCTGGCGTGAAGTCAAGTGACCCGTAAAATGCAAACAATAGCGACTTCTACATATAGTTTTATATAGATAAAACTTAAAATGCATTAATTTAATTACGATACTTTCGATCGCTCTGAAATTTTGATACGATGCATTGTTAAGTGACACAAGTCCATGTGCCAAATTTCAGCTCGATGGCATCACGGAAAGTGGGTCATTTTTTACTTTTGTTTTTCCGCCCACCCAACGACGAACGAGAGACAGAGAGAGACGGCGGTGAAGTTAATATAAGGGATTTAATAAAACAAACCCGTAAAAACAAAGTTTTTGACTATAAATCCCTTATATATGAGACATAACTAACAGTATTGATTATTTTCAAACATTTACAGACTGACACCGAGTGATGTCCCTTGTCTTTAATAAATGGGGGTGGGATGTGAGGGGGTGTCGGCACGACGGTCGGCGTCAACACGACGGTCGGCGTCAACTCAAACTCACGTGAATCTGGAAGAAAAAAAACAATAACAAACAGTGAATTTTGAATTACATACCTCATATAAGGATAAACTAAAAATGCATTAATTTAATTACGGTACGTTCGATCGATCTGAAATTTTGATACGATGCATTGTTAGGTCAGACGGGTCCGTGTGCCAAATTTCAGTTCGATCGGATCATAGGAAGTGGGTCATTTTTTACTTCTGTTTTTCCGCCCAGCCCGCCGAGCCCAAGACAGAGAGAGACGGCCGCGAAGTTAATATAAGGGATTTAAAAACAAACCCGTAAAAACAAAGTTTTTGACTATAAATCCCTTATATATGAGACATAACTAACAGTATTGATTATTTTCAAACATTTACAGACTGACACCGAGTGATGTCCCTTGTCTTTAATAAATGGGGGTGGGATGTGAGGGGGTGTCGGCACGACGGTCGGCGTCAACACGACGGTCGGCGTCAACTCAAACTCACGTGAATCTGGAAGAAAAAAAACAATAACAAACAGTGAATTTTGAATTACATACCTCATATAAGGATAAACTAAAAATGCATTAATTTAATTACGGTACGTTCGATCGATCTGAAATTTTGATACGATGCATTGTTAGGTCAGACGGGTCCGTGTGCCAAATTTCAGTTCGATCGGATCATGGGAAGTGGGTCATTTTTTACTTCTGTTTTTCCGCCCAGCCCGCCGAGCCCAAGACAGAGAGAGACGGCCGCGAAGTTAATATAAGGGATTTAAAAACAAAGTTTTTGACTATCAATCCCTTATATATGAGACATAACTAAAAGTATTGATTATGTTCAAAGGCGACAAACATTTACAGACTGAATCTGTCTTAACTCCCCGTTGCTTTATAACCCGGGGGTGGGAGATGGGAAAGGTCTGGTCACCCATCGCTGGACTGAGCTCAGCGTGACGCGTAAAATGTAAACAAAAGCACGCCGGTACATCGACGATGTGGCGTCAATGCGTGAACTGAACCGTCACGTGAAAAAAAAACAATAACAAACCGTGAAATTGAATTACATACGTTCTATAGAGATAAACTAAAAATGCATTAATTTAATTACGGTACGTTTGATCAATCTGAAATTTTGATACGATCCATTGTTAAGTGACACGGGTCCGTGTGCCAAATTTCAGCTCGATGGCTTGACGGGAAGTGGGTCCATTTTTACTTATGTTTTTCCGCCCGCCTGACGACGACTTACAGACAGATACAGCGGTGAAGTTAATATAAGGGATTTAAAAATGCATTGCTGTGTATATGAATTCAATTCTGTGATGTCTCTTTTTACATATTATATTTCAACTTAACTATTACAGATTATATACACTACAGTATTATATGAAGTCACCGATGTCGTAAATTCTTTGTGAAAATTACAATGTATTTCTTTCCATGTTTTGTTTATTACAAAAATTATTTAGATTTAGTAGCTTTATAATTAAATAGACTAGGGTTATTCTACGATGGTGTCCGTCTATACCTTGCACGCCGGGCAACCCTTGGGGCCCCGGTGCACCTATAGGTCCCATGAGCCCAGGAAGACCATTGATGCCTGGAATCCCTGATAAGAAAAACAAAGATCATTGTAAAAGAAAATATCCTTATTATCATTCCAAAGCATACATTTTTACAAGGAAATTTTTCTTTTTAAACAGTTACACACCTTTAATGTTTATGAATTGTTATGAAATATTGAAATTAGTCTGAAAAATAAATTTTATAACATAATCTAACACCTAAAAACAAAGTCAATGCATCGTCAAAGCAACTTACAGTATTGAATAAAGCAATACGACTTTCTATAAAAAATAAAATTATATTTTACTAGCAGTTTTCATTGAGTTACTGATTTTCTTTTCCGTGTAATAAGTTTGATTTGAAAATGAATACGCAATTCATAGTTTAGTAAGATATTTTTTACAAGCATAATTTTAATTTGTAACCCATGAGTAAACATAACCTTGAAGTAACATTTCAAAGAGGAAAGAAAAATAACGATTTTTATTCCCTATGGATGACACATTCTCAGGGTTAATTAGAACATTAATCAATATGAAGTTAATTTAATTTAAACTCTTTTGTTTGTTGCTAATGATGCAGTCGTTTGCCTAAGCCTTAACAATTATATTTGACTTTTAATAAATCTTAATATTTATTGTTTTCCACAAATCATACGTCTGACTCTGTAAAAATCAGTTCTCAGGACATACATAGTAATTGTGGGATAATAATATTCAAATCTGAACATTACATTAAAAATAATAACTTATTCACAATAGTCAAACCTTTATATACAGTTTGCAACAACTTTAGTGGAAAACATATAATTCCTTGTGGTGAACAGTCTCTTCAAAATGCAGGGTATAACAAAAACTCAGCCCATCATATTTGCTTCATTGCGAGTAAAAATGCATTACTTTGTATATGAATTCAATTTCATGATGTCTCTTTTTACAGATTATATTTTATCTAAAATATTACAGATGCTCCTTCTATACACAATAGTATTAGAGGTTGTCTTGATGACTTAGATAGTTTGTGAATGTAACGATGTACTTCTTTCCATTTTTTATTTTATTTCATTTTTTTCCCACACAAATATAATTCTTAGATTTTGTAGTTTTATAATAAAAATTAAACAGTTTAGAGTAAAGTTATTTTACTATGGTGTCCGTCAACACCTTGTATGCCGGGCACACATAATTCTTAGATTTTTTAGCTTTATAATAAAAATTAAATAGATTAGAGTTATTTTACTATAGCATCCGTCAATACCTTGAATGCCTGGCACACCTTGAGGCCCCGGTTCACCTCTAAATCCATCAAGTCCAGTATACTCTGTCCAGGAAAAAAAATCACAGTTTTAAGAGAAAATTTCCTTTCTATTTGCAAAGCTTCAATTTTCACAAATAACATTTTATTCAAAACTGAAACACACCTTTGAAGTTTAGCATTGTTATGAAATGTTAAAAGTCATCTGAACATTAATATCATAATTTTACACCAAAAGTCCAAATCAGTGCCTCCTTAGAGCAAGTTAAATGATTAATTGAACAAATGTGACTTTTAAAGAAACTAAAATTATATTTTACTAACAGTCTTTGTTGAGTTACTGATTATTCTCTTTCCAATGTTTTAGGGCTTTAATGTGAAAATCAATACCCTTTTCATATATATATATATATATATATATATATATATATATATATATATATATATATATATATATATATATATATATATATATATATATATATATATATATATATATAATATATATATCCATCCTATATAATAAAAGGCAAGTTTCTGTCCTTTCTGTCCCGTCATCTATAGCGATTGGTCCCTCAAACACATATGACTCCTACAGCCAATAACTAGCAGAGAAAAATTTACATATTACGCGGAGGTTCAAAACGAGTTATTTTTGGTGCGGTTCTTTTGTCATAATTCATTATGTTGTTCCCATCTTGAGGTGATGCCTGCCGCTTATTCCAATGACAATTCTGCTTTTTCCTTGATGGTCCTGGGGGGTAGTGGCAAGTGTTTTAAGTGTTGTTGTTTTTTTGTTGCTGTTATTGTTGTTTTGTTGTTGTTGTTTTTTTTGTTGTTGTTTTGTTGTTGTTGTTTTGTGGTTGTTGTTATTGTTGTTGTTTTGTTGTTGTTGCTGTTGTTGTTGATGTTGTTGTTTTGTTATTGTTGTTTTTGTTGTTTTTGTTTTGTTGTTGTTGCTGTTTTATTGTTGTTTTGTTGTTGTTTTGCTGTTGTTGTTTTTGTTTTGTTGTTGTTGTTTTGTTTTTGTTGCTGTTGTTGTTTTTGTTGTTGTTGTGGTTGTTGTTGTTGTTTTTGTTGTTTTTGCTGTTTTTGTTGTTGTTGTCCACATCCCTTGCCCTGCAACGACAATGCCCTGCAAACGCTTCAGCATAACAACTACCAAAGCATAGCGTCCACAAAACTTCACCGGTCACCCTACACTTATTCCCGTCCTTGGGCAGGCTTTCTTACTAGTATATATATAACCTAGAAAGATTTTTACAAGTATAATTTTAATTTGTAACTGATTAGTAAGCATAAGATTCAATAGCAATTTTAATGGGGAAAGAACAAGATTTTTTTTCTCTGGGGATGACTATCCCACCTTTGTAGATTCACCAATTTTTATTTATTTATTTATTTTTATTTATTTTTTTTGAAATCGTAATTATGTTTGAACTATAATATCAGGGTAAGGTACTGTTACATTCATTTGTGTTTGGGTGGGGAGATGGATATTTTATTTTACTTAGTGTTAGATACAGTAAAGAAAACGGAAATTGTTTGGTAACAATCTATAATCGACGATGTCTTTAGCTTGTTAAACAGATCTATTGGTTTAATACACGTCTTCCATGTAAATTTCTATTTTCACTATGAGCTTTGTTAAGTCTATCAAAAACTAAAAATTAATGACTTGTTAAAATATTCACATGATTCTCCTTTAGATCCTTTTACATCTGAGATTCCTGGAAATAAGGGGCAGCTTTCATTCATATAATTTTTAAAATGTTATTACACTGAACAGTAGGAAAGTTTTTATCATTCGTTTACAATGACTCCTAGAAATAAAAATAACTCACTTCTCTTAACGATTTAAACAAACAAATTCAATAATTTTACACAGACATTGTACAATTGCTTTTTCCCCACTATTGTTTTCTTTTAACGAGCGTGAAACAATAGTGTGACATTACTTGTGGTGATGCAGGGGTTATAAGTTTTAATTTAATCTTGTTGCATCTGAAAGCCAAAATGTTAGAGTCAACAGACTAAGCAACAAACGACCATCGGTCTATTTGTTAAACAGTTAATATTTTTTAAAACATAAATGAATATATTTATGACAATATGAATCTTAATTTACAAACACAAAGACCGTACTGCTGAACTCTGAGAAATCCATTTCATCAAAGAATATTATTCTTAAAAAGTTACTGTAGAGCTACTAACCAGGCCATCCTGGCTCTCCTTCAAAGCCTGGTTTTCCAGGCTCGCCTTTTTGTCCAATGATACTTAATCCGTCCTCCCATAAAGGGACAAAACATTAGCATTGGTCAGGCAATGGTTTCTAATTAGCCTCATTAGTTATTTGTCTATTAGTTAGTATTAAAGCATATGGTATTGTGTTAGTAGGCAGAAAGTCAATATCATTATAGCTGTAATTGACATGAATATGTAGAGGACCACTTAAAGCTAATTTTAAATTTATAATTAAGAAATGTATCGTTTCTGTATTGTCTATTTCATTCTTTGCATTATAGAATATTGGACTTTGCACTAACTAACTGGCATAAGATATACGAGTATTACACTAAACAAAATACATGTCAATGGGGTGGGAGTGGGGATTAGACTGTGATAACTATGTTTTCTTTATTTGATATGAACTAAACACACTATTTCATATAGTTGTACTTTCTATTTATTTTATTATTAAAATGCAATTTCATACACATCCCTTTCGAAATTCAAAGCATTTTTAAAGGACAGTTTTCACTTTTTTTTCTACATGTTAAATTTTCAATAGGTAGTGAAAATATAACTTGTAAATTTAATTTAAACAATTAGCACCGTAATAATAACGTTTAAATTTATACATTTACTTTAAAGAAAGCTGAAACATGTATTGTTCTTTTTCTTCTAATTATTAGTCTCTTTTTTAATGCATAGTTTAATGTTTATCTATTTTTGAATATGCAGAGGGGTGGGTTATTGTAGAGTTGGTCTAACCACTGTGTGTTACTATTAAATGCTTTGTATATTTTTTTTTAATCATTTGGTTTTTGGTCATTCGATTTTGAGGATCATAATCATCTTTTCTATTTTCTTCTTGGACTTAAAACGGATCATTAAGGGTCATTAGTTTTGTGTCTCATTGACGAAAAAATGTATTTGCCTGCAGTGTAGCAGCTAAAGATGGTTAAAATATCTCCACTTTTGCTTAATTTTTTAAAAAATAAATTATTATCTCTGTTCATTGTATTACAAAACTAAGCTCATCGCTTATACTTATTCAAATTTTCACCTTTTTCTCCTTGTTCACCTTTTTCTCCAGGAAATCCTGAAAACCAAACAAAAAAGAATAACCAAGCATTTTTGAACTGGCTCTTGAAAGCAAAATTTTGAAACTTATTTGCTTGTAATCTTTCTTTTCAAGTATTTTATCTATGAGGCGAAAGAAATCAAGTATTCTCTAAGAATTAAGCTTTTTATGCTGCTAACCTTGTGGTCCTACGTCTCCCTTTTCTCCTTTCCTACATGGAAATTCACAGCTGACTTCAGATTCTTGCGCGCCATCTTTTCCAGGTAATCCTGTCTCCCCCGGAAGTTAAACGTCGTTAATGTTTGTCAGAAATAAGTAAACTTCAATTGTATCCTCTTCTAAACCTGCCCCAATTTCCGGCTCAAGCAAGTGATATCTTGTTAGTTGTTACATTTTTTGGTTGCTTGAGAATATTTTTGTTTGTAAGTTATATATTTAAAATGGCGTTGGGGGCCACACAATCATGAGAAATTGTAAATAAAACTATCGCCCAATCTGACTACACAATTATTCATTGCATGTAAAGAGATAAATGTACGGGTTTTTTTTTAATTCAGTTAAAACTTTCTGGGTGTGTTTAGTGTGTTTTATTTTAAAGAATTTTTTATAAAATTATGGAGATGAATAAAATCATCGACTTGTGGATCGGTTTAGAGAACATCTTTAAAACATATAAACAAATAAACCTCATGTGGTGCATCTAATCTTAACTATTACAGACGCTCCTTCTATACATAATAGTATTATATGTAGTAACTTATGTCTTAAACTAGTGTATCACCCGTCAAAAATGACGGAAGTTTTCAAAATAAATACAAATCAGATTAAAAAATAACGTAATACGGAACTTTCATTTATTTTACTTATTTTTATTTGATTCATTTATTATCATATTGAAAATTTTTATGCGGAACGTTCGAAAAGTGTTATTTTTGGTGCAGTAATTTGGTGCGCTAGCACTATAAAACAAAATCGATCGCAGCGCCACCTAACAGCATTATATCCATACAGACAACGGGAATAATGTATTTCTAAAATTAGTAGCACTATAAAACAAAATCGACCACAGCGCCACCTAACAGCATTACCAGCATTACATTACATTACAACCATACAGACAACGGGAATTATGTATGTTGATAGTTTGTGAATTTAACGATGCACTTCTATCATAGTTTTTATTTTCGTTTTTTTTTACAAAGTTAATTTAGATTTAGTAGTTTTATAATTAAAATTATTTACATTGGAGGTATTTTACTATTGTGTCCGTTAATACCTTGCATGCCAGGCAACCATTGGCGCCCCGGTTCACCTGAACGTCCCGTGGGTCCAGGAAGACCATCGATGCCAGGCATCCCTGTTCAGAGAAAAAATCACTATTGTAAAAGAAAAGATCCTTATTATCATTGCAAATCATACATTTTTACATGTAACTTTTAATTAAAATTGTTGCATACCTTTTAAGTTTATGAATTGTTATGAAATTTTAAAAGTAATCTAAAAATTACAAATTTATATTGAATCCTACACACAAAAACAAAATTAATGCCTTGTCTAAGGCATAGAACTATAAAATTTAAAAATTAGACTTTTTAAAACTAAAATTATGTTTTACTAGCAGCCTTCAGCTAATGATTTTCTTTTCTGGGTAGTATGAGTTTGATGTGAAAATGCATACGCTATTTATAAATCAAAAATATAATGCGTTAAGTTAAGGCAGTGCTATTCAAAAGTCGTGATCCGCGGACCGGTGCAGGTCCTTGGCCCATCAGCCGCCGGTCCGCTTACGTTATGCAAAAGGCATATTAACAGTGGCTATGCTGTATTGTTAATGCCACCAAGGTATGGGCGGTATTATTGACTCCTGTCCCTAACAATGATCAGTAACTTTCAAAAGGTAACAAAGTTGTCTCGCGATATAACAATAACTTTCCTCCTCATTAAGATCACTCTTAAGCCTGTGCATATAACTCCCAGACATAATCAATTTTAATTCTTAAAAATTATCGATCTTTTCTTTTCAAAAAAGCTGTTCCTTTGAGGTAATTTATGGAGTAATCGTTCAAAAAAAATCACTTATACTATTGGTAAATACATCTCCAACCAGTGGCGTAGCTGGGGGGAGGGGGGCAGTCCAGCCCGGGAAGCACCCATTAAGGGGCGGCATTTATGGGCATTTGAAAAGTACAACTATTTCCGACAACTGCCCTTTTTCATTTGAAGGTGGTAAAACCCAAGTGAAACAAAAATACTCGTAGTTTCGAGTCTTAAATAACGGATTCGCACATTTGTTTGATTACATAGTGGATGTTATAACTAACTTAAAACTGTTAAAAAAGTTTTAATCGCTCAACAAAGGTATCGATTTGTTTGGAAAATTAAGCGGTGTACGTCACAGATGACGCTTTTATTAAAAAAAACTACACAAAAAACACATCTCCGCTGGGTCGAATAATATGTGCTATTAATATCGCCACGACAGTTTTTGCGTGGAATTTCGACATTCGTAGCGTGGTTCAAATATTGTGTTTAACTTGCAAGTAGCAATTTATATTATTGTTTCAGTTTTCAGAAAATTATTATAAGGAACTTATTTCAAATAAAATTTATTTTGTTTTTATTGCATAAATAGCACAAATAAATTGTGTTTGCCATAAAAATACGGTTATTCATTTAAAAATGTTACACCTATCCAATGAACGTCATGTGTAAATAACTTGAATTCGTCTATTTTATGGAAAATTATTATGATTTATGACAAGATAATGAAAATATTCAAATTTCTCCGTTAATAAACTCCACAATAGGCATAAATAGTTTCGAAAAAGACATACTTTAAAATTTCAAAGGTCTTGGAAAAATAAACATCTGAAGAAGTAACTAAAAAACGAAATCAGATGCTGGAATTTTTACTCAATTCAATGCAATCTTTTTCTTTTCTATGTTATCTCAATTATGGGAACCTGTCATTTTTTAAAATTAATGCAAATCCATTGCATGGAAAAAAAGAGATGTGCTAACAGAAAAAGCTGTTATATCAGCCAAACAATTTGTGAAGAGTTGCAATCAACTGAACGCGGAATTAGAAGGATAAAAAAATATGAGTGAGGGAAATTAAGAAGACGTGGTTCTATCTTTAGAACAAGAAGTACAACCAGAAATGTTTTTATCAATTGATGGAATTATAAAAGAATGTTTAGATGAGATGCATGTCCTTGCAAGAAAATATTCGAATATAATACTATGTAACCTACTAAATGAAGCATTTGAACATCAAATAAATTACTTTATTGACATTGATAAAGAACAATTCAATAATGAAAGAAAAAGGATCCAGGTTTTTATGGCTGTACCTACACTATAAAAAGAGGCATTATGTTAGAAAAACGGGGGAAATGGCTCCCTTGATCTATTAAAATTTATTTAACGGTATAGATTGGAAAAATTCTGTACCCAACATTGTAATTTTGCTATGAATTTTTTCAAGAATTACTATCAGTGTCGCTAGTTGTGAACGGAGATTCTCTAAACTGAAGTTGATAAAAATTATCTTTGTTCCACAATGAGCGATTTAAGACAAAAAAATCTTTCAATATTGTCCATATAACAAGATATAACAAAATAATTTAAATTTTGATAGCAAAATACACGATTTTTCTATTATGAAAGTTAGGAAAATAAATTTTAAAATATCTTTAAATACTAATTTATACAATTTATTTGTTTGGTAATGTTTTAAGGGTGTACATTTGGAATATGTTTTCTGTCATTGGGGGTGGGGGTGGGACGGGACTGCGACTTCAGTAACTTTCTTGTGGCCTTTAGAAAAAGCATCGTGTATTTTTTATAAATGTGTATTTATAGGTATATAATCTTATGCGGCCTCTTTTATTACTGCTTACATAAATATGGAATGCAATGGTAAACCTGTTCCCCACCTTTACTTCGTTTCAATTACAATCATTTAGTCATGTTTATTAATTTATAAAACCATCATATAATCGACTAATTGGCAATCCATAAATGAAGTCACACTATTTTGGCTGAATTTTTACCCCATCCCCCCTCGTCATACGTCGTCACAACAACTTAAACCCCTTCTCCAATATGACATCACAAAGCTTTGACACCCCCCACCTTTAAAGCCGTATTTCCCATTTGAAAATGAGCATGTTTCAAATCAATTTTTTTTTCAGTAAGTATGTTTTTAGTGTAAGGCTGCTCTCTAATATCGTAACACGCATTTTACATCAACGTCATTAAATAATGTGTCAGGAATCAAATATTTAAGTGGAAATTTTATTTAAATTTGCGCGTTTTGACGTGATGTCAGATTTCTTAAACACACCCCCCTTGTCACTCATCGTCACAAATGTAGGACTCCCCTCCCCCCTCAGGTGCGTGACGTCATTTATGTACGATCCCTAAAAATGGCGGCAAATTGGAGACCTCCCCGGGCGGCAAAAGTTCTAGCTACGCCACTGTCTCCAATGTAACAAAAATTAAATTTTGTTCATCATCAATCACTTACTTCATGCATCAAATGCAGTTCCTTGTGCATTTTTCTATTTGTAAAGTTAATTTAATGCACTTTAATGTTATTATTTTTTTTATTAGCCTGTATAAATTAGAATGATTTATTAAAAAACATTCCAGCGTGCCATAGTCATAGTGTTGTGTATTAGAATTTATTCTTCAGGAGACACACTTTTCTTATGGAAGATCCGTTAAAATGCGTCTTTATACACAATCTTACATTAAAATGTAATTTTGATCATTTGTCTTCCCTTAAATCGCTTTTCATATACGCCTAGTGTTAAATCGTATGAATTGAACTTAAAATTTAATCTAAAAGTTTAGCCTAAATTATGCTTAAAATCATATTAATACTTGCTAAGCATAAGTTATTGCCACCCAGGTTTGGGTGATATTAATGACGCCTGCTACTACCGATGAAAAGTAATGAAAACAACACTTCAAAAAGTCACAGTCACAAAGATGCCCTCGGCCCTTTATATACAAATAAATAGGGTGCACATTAGCCTCAATCTTAACTCATTGTTTGTTATACATATACATAATTCAATTTCTTCCTAGAAAGTCATGATAAGTTCTTTTCATTTCATATTTTACTTTTTGGTAAACTATGAAAGCAATCGTCCCAAAACAATGTATTGACTATATTATGTATCTCAAATGAGGGAATTTGGAATTTTTTTCTTTTTTTTTAGGGGGCTGTGACGTGTGAAACACAATTAATAGGTTTAATAGATGAATTATCAAAAGGCTTAGACAAAAATGATCAAATAGATACAATATTACTAGACTTCTCAAAAGCATTTGACAAAGTTCACCACCTTAGTTTACTTTAAAAACTTAACTACTTTGGAATCTCAGGTCCCTTACATCACTGGATCCAAGACTTCCTTTTGGGCAGGGAGCAAACTGTAATAATTAATGGATCTAAATCTGCACCAATAAAGGTTAACTCAGGAGTTCCAAAAGGAACTGTGCTAGGTCCCTTACTCTTTTTGATCTATATAAATGATTTACCCAACAACATCTCAACAGGTACAAATGTTAGGTTATTTGCTGATGATTGTATAATCTATAGAACAATTAAATCAGAGCAAGATAGCAAAATTTTACAAAAAGACTTAGATGAATTGATAAAATGGGAAACTAACTGGAGTATGTCTTTCCACCCAGAATAGTGTCAACTGTTAAGAGTAACAAAGAAAAAGAAACAAATAAATTCAAAATATTACATTCATGGAAAAGAACTGACCCAAACTAAAGATGCAAAATACTTAGGAGTCTTAATAAATGAGAAACTATCATTGAATCCCCATGTCAATGAAGTTATTTTTAAAAATTTTAAAAACCTTAGGCTTTATAAAAAGAAACTTTAACAAATGTTATAAAGATATAAAACTAAAATGCTATCTCACTTTGGTGAGACCTGTACTAGAATATGCATCTTCTGTATGGGACCCATCCACCAAAGAAATCATTAATAAACTAGAACAAATTCAAAAAAGAG
Source organism: Ampullaceana balthica (assembly GCA_944989445.1). Taxonomy (NCBI): domain Eukaryota; kingdom Metazoa; phylum Mollusca; class Gastropoda; family Lymnaeidae; genus Ampullaceana; species Ampullaceana balthica. The sequence continues at coordinate 232,632 of CALYLW010000817.1, read as the reverse complement.
CTACCAGATTCATTACTCGAGAATATTCAAAACTGACAAGAATAACACCATTAGTTAAATCATTAAACCTTGAAACACTAGAGGATAGAAGAACCAAGAGCAAAGTACTAATCATACATAAAGCAATTAATTCTAATTTAGAAATACAACACAAAGATAACTTAATACAACCCTCAGATAGACATAAGGATAAAAACACCTTTCTTATTCCGTATGCAAGAACAAACACATTCAAATTTTCATTTTTCCAGTCCGGAATTCGGGCGTGGGTAGTGTTGCCTGAAGAAACCAGGAAAACCAACACTTTATCAACATTTAAATCTCTAATAAAAATGCAGGACTAAACACAAACCATAGATAAGCGTAGGACGCAATAATCTTCTGTATAGAAGGGGCGTCTGTAAACAGATAAGATAAGATAAGATAGATAAGATAAGATAAGATAAGATAAGATAAAATAAGATGACACATGTGCCAGTTAACTTTAACTAATACGTAGAATAGATTATTCGTATTAGATTTTTTGTAACTTAATTTTAACAATGTCAAATACATGTTTTCCATAAAAACTCGTCTTGATAGAGGCGCAACAGTAGCAGACATACGAATAAACCAAAAAACACACACGCGCCCACCTACCCCACACACACTCGAAAACATACACACATACAAAAATCGGGATATGAACATAAAAGCGTAATAAAAACTCGAATAAGTATTTAAATGCATTTTACATCAAATACTTTCGGATTTTTTTATTAAAGTTAAATCATTCTAGAGTCACACCAAGATTGTGTCAATATAATGCGCACCAGCAACAGTCGTAACATTAGCATTCACAAAGCGGGAAAACCTACATAACTATCATTCTAGATTATATTAAACGTCATCTCAAATCAATAATTCTTGAACTAAACAAAACAATTTGCTATCTACAAATTGCTGCAAAAAGTAGAACCAAAAGAGATTTTACAAAAATCCCTCTCCAAAATTGTTCTAAATATTATTAGCTACGGTTTATTTCAACCCGATAGATGCTATTGTTGGTGAGAAATTGAAAAAATACTGATATTTTTCGGGTTTTTTTTTAATTTTCCAGGAAATCCAGTAAACCTTTCCGGTAATTGTTTTGGCCCGTGCACATCCTTTGGACCTCCTTAACATATTTGAAAAGACCCGAACCTTCTATCTGGTATGGTTCAGGAGGAGTTGCTGTTCAAGGCTCGAAAAGACCTGCCAGACATTTCAAATATATAAACGCTATTTTTTCCCCTTAATCACATCAAATCAACCACACAAATTAAAATAACCTCAATTAATGACGTCACGTCACAATATTTTATGGCGAGAAACATGCTATGTGAATCTCAACAAAAAGATGTTCGTTACTTTACATCTTAACTTTCAATTTTATTTTTATCGGGAGTAGCCCCGCATAGCGAGCATTGCCTGGCTGACTGACAGACGCGCCATAACGAATTATGTAATAGATTTTGAACGTTTAACTTGCAATCTTTGTTTTTAAGTATGTTATCCAAGATGCGAGAGAAATCAATTATTTTATGAGATTAATCCTCGTATAGCTTTTTAATGCTACTAACCTTGTGGTCCTATGTCTCCCTTTTCTCCTTTACTACATGGAAATTCACAGTTGACATTGTATCCTTGCGAGCCATTTCTCCCAGGTAATCCTGTCTCCACAGAAGGTAAACGTGGTTAATATTTGTAGAAAAATAATTCAACATCAATTGTATCCTCTGCTAAACATGCCCAAAATTTATACTTAAGCAAGTGGTATCTTGTTATTAGAGACATTTTTGTGGCTTAAGTATATTTTTGTTTGTAGGTTACAGATTTAAAATGGCGTTGGGGGTGACACAATCATGAGAAGAGGTCTATACATCTATCATCCAATCTGGCAACACAATTATTCATTGCATGTAAAGAGATAAATTTACAATTATCTGATTTTTTTAAGCTTGCTGGGTGTGTTTATCTTAGGAATTTTCTTATAAATTATGGAGATGAATAAATTCATCGCCTTATGGATCGGTTTAGAGAAAAATCTGTAAAACATTTAAACAAAAAGACCTCATGTCGTGTCTTTATAGACCATTCAAGAGTGATAACCATAAAGAGATTTAGGATATTTTGGTTTCTGGCATATAATATGCGTGCAACATTCCCAATACAATGTACACGGAAATAGATATATCACAAGATTGAGTACGTTTACAAGATATGGTTAGAAGCCAGTTCAAAATTTCTTTAACAACAATTTCTTACACTTCATACCCGTTCTTCTATGCCTTGTTTATATTAGTGACTTGTGCCAATACACTGTACTTTTATTTCCTTACCTTAATTATTTTCTTCAGGGTTAGTTAGATAATAAATAAATGTGAAGATAAAGAAATGTAAACACGCTTGTTTATTTATAAATGATGCAGTCATTTGCCTAAAAGTTTACAAATTATGTATTTGACTGTTAATAAATCTTGATATTCATAGTTTACCGCAAATCATACGTATGATTCTGTAAAATCAGTGCTCAGGTCATAATAAGTAATTGTGAAATAATGTCTCTCAAATCTAAACTTTTCATTAAAAATAATATTATCACTCGTTCACAATAGTCAAACCTGTATATTCCGATTGCAAAATCATAAAGGGGACAAGCATCTTATTCCCGTTGGTTAAATTCTCTAAAAAAGATTAGCGTATTTCAAAAAATCAGCCCATAATATTTGCTTTATTGAAAGTGATAATGTATTCAGGGCCAGATTTAGACTCAATGAAGCCTTAAGCTATTTTAGACATGCGGCCGTTCATAAGTCATGATATTCTGTCAGTGCCAAATAAGATTTTCGGATACCTAGAGGGTTAAAGTGAAAGTGAAATACAATTGATGAGCACATAGATACATGTAGTGAAATAAATCTTTAACTTAAATTATTTTTATTCCTTATAAACTTAAATTTGCAAACTCTGGTAAAAAGAGACAAAAGTTCTTTTAAAAGACAAAATTTATCAAGGCTTATTATTTAATCTCTTGAAAAATTTTGTGGATTAAATTAAACTATTTTAAAATATGTTATTTCTTGCCTTTTCCAGAGCAGTCTGTAATGAAATCGTTTAATGATAAAATGCTCTTGTCACTTTATATGCTAATGAGACTGAGGGAACATAAGTTATCCTGAGTCATTGTTGTTAGAAATTCACTTTTTATCCTCTTCAGCTGAGAAAGATATTTCTCCAGAGTAATTTGAGACCAACATATTAAGAAACAATCTCAAAAATTGATTCTACATTAAGGAATGCGGATTGGTTTCGATAGTTAAATTTTACCCCAAACAGATCTTGATGTTTTAAAGTATCGGGGAAATCATTGTGTTTGTTGTAAAGAAATTATATACGTTAAACTTTTTTTTCTATTCCAAAAAGAAAAAAATTAATTAATTTTTTAATCCCCCAAATTACCACACATTTGTGTGGACATTTATCAGTACTTTCGACATTCATAATTACCGGTAATACAGGTTTTTGGTATAAAAATCCTTAGCCACAATCTATATATATAATTCACCAAAGCGAGTATGTGCAAATGAGCATGACGAATTACCCTCGCTGGGGTGGACCAATCAGTCCTTGCCTTCACTTGCATTGTTCCTTCACAGAATAAATTGTGATTCGTAGTGTGATGAATATCGAGTCCGCCTTACACGTGTAAGTTCCTGGGTTCAAATCCCAGCGAAAACATTGGGTTTTTTTTAATTTTTAAAAATGTGTTTGTGCCTGTTCTTTTCCCCCTTTTTAGCGAACATGGCTGACCTTTGCTAGGGTCAGCCAATCACATTTTATGGTTGGCAAGCTAGGGTGGTGAAGGGTGGTGGGCCGGTAGATTACCGCAGTGCAAACGTCTCGAGACCAAAAATTCGTCGGTGGTTCCAGCCACCGACGTTCAGTCGCGTTGTTTTTATTTCTTTGTGCTGTAGTTTGTGTCCATTCTTTCCCCACTTTCTTTGCACTATCCATGAGCAAGTCTGCCGCGTATGCTACGCTGCGGGGCGTATCAAGTATCTATATATATCTAGTAAGATTTTTTAGAAGTATACTTTTAATTTGTAACTGATAAGTAATATAACAGTCAAGGACAATTTAAATGGGGAAAGAAAAAGAATTTGTTTTTTTTTCTCTGAGGATGCCTAGACCACATAGATTCACGAATTTTTTATTATTTTTTTTTACATTTCTTTTTTTAAATCGTGGCTATTGTTCTATAATATCAGTTCAAGGTGTTGTTACATTCAATTGTGTGTGGTTGGGGAGAGGGATATTTAATTTCACCTAAGTTTTAGATGCAGTAAAGAAAAGGAAATTGTTTTGTAACACTCTTTGATCGACTGTATCTTTAGCTTGTTAAACAGATCTATTCGTTTAATATATCACGTCTTCCAAGTCAATTTCAATTGTCATATTAACTCTGTTTAGTCTATCTAAAACTAAAAATTAATGACTTATTAAAATATTCACCTTGTTCTCCTTGTTCACCTTTATATCCTGTTTGACCTGGCAATCCTGGAAAGAAGGGGCCGCTTTCATTAATATAATTTTTAAAATGTTATTACACTGAACAGTAGGACAGTTTTTATCATTCGTTTACAATGACTCATAGAAATCGAAATATTTCACAAACTTAGAGATTTAAATAAACAAATTCAGTAATTTTACACAGACTTTATATAATTTACATTGAATTTTTCTTTTAAGGAGCGTGAAAAAAATAGTGTGTGACATTGCTTGTGGTGATGCAACGGTGATTAGTTTTAATTTAATTTTAATGGTGTGGCCTCTGAAAGCCGAAATGTCAGAGTCAATAGACTAAACAACAAACAGGCCATCAGTGTATTTGATACATAGTTTTTAAAAAATTAAAACATAACGGAATATATTTAACATACTACGGATCTTATTTTTATACACACAAAGACCGCACTGCTGAGCTCTGAGTGATCAATTTCATTACAGATTAGAGCTACTAACAAGGTATTCCCGGATTTCCGTTTAGGCCAGGTTCTCCAGGCTCGCCTTTCTGTCCAAATCCATCCTCCCCTGAGGGTGACAATACATTAGCATTTGTCAGACATTGGTTTCTATTTTATTTAGTAAGACATATGTCTAAGAGTTTGTATCAAAGTTATGGAATACATATTTTTATTTTATATTATTTTGGTTCGACTCCCATAATTTTAGCAGCAATTTGTAGATAGCAATTGTTTTTCTGTTTCAGATTTATTGATTTGGAATGACTTTTAATGTAATCTAGTATGATAGTTAATGCGGTTTTCCCGCTGTGTGAATGCTAATGTTAGACTGTTGCGCGGTGCGCATTATATTGACACATTCTTGGTGTGACTTTAGAATGATTTCCCTTGTTTAAAAAAAAATCGGAATTTCTTTTTTGGAAATTGCGTTTAAATACTCATGAGACATAACTACAATTTTGGATTTTTTTATTGTCGTGCAATGGGTATTATAATGAACATACTGTTAGTTATGTCTCGTAAATAAAGGATTTATAGTCAAAAATATTGTTTTTTTTTATAACGGGTTTTTTTAATTTTAAGTTTTGGTTACATAAAATTCCATACACTTCCTTTTCGGAATTCATTGTCTTTTTAACAGACATTGAGATCATTGTTCAAATGTGTATCTTTTCGTTATGTTAATATTTTCGGCAGGTAGTGAAAATATAGCAGTATAGAAATTAAATTTAATGTATTGTTTGTTATTTGAATGGTAATCATAGCGTTTAAATGTGTACATCTTCTTTAATGAAATTTTAAAGTTGTATTGCATTTCTTCTTATAATTGTGTAACCTCTGCATTATGCAAAGGTTATCGATTGGTGAATAGCTTTGTGTGTGTTGGCGTAGAGTTGGTCTAGCAACGTCGTGTTTCATTTAAAAATACAGTTTAAAATATTCAAATTCTCTTTGGCATTTAGCTCATTGGCGTAGCAGCAGCAGCAATCAATTTTGAGGATCATAGGGGCCGTCCATAAATAACGTCTACCGATTTAGTCCGATTTACCCCCTCCTTCCCCCACCCCACCGTCACACGTAGTCATAAAACGTTAGCCGCACCCCACCCCTTCAAATATGCCGCCTCAACCCACCCCCCCCCACACACACACAAGCATTTCCTATTTGAAAATGAACATGTTTCAAATCACTTTATTGTCATTTAAGTATGTATTTAGTGAAAGACTGCACCGTAACACGCGTGAAGCCATTTAAAACGTCATTAAACAAATTGTAAGCAATTAAATTTTGCCCGTTTTGATGTGACGTCTCAGTTTGTAAACACCCTCGTCCCCCTCGTCACACACCGTAACAAATGTATGTCCCGCCTCCACCCCCAGATTTGTGACGACATTTATTGACGGCCCCGTAAGAATTTTTATTATTTACCTCTCGGAACTTTACACGCATTTGTATCTTTTTGCGAAATAGTTTTTTGTCTCATTGATGAAAAATTTCTTTGCCTGCTTTAACATCTAAAATGGTTTTACTATCTCAAATTTGGCTCATTTTAGAAAACAAACTTCTATCATCTCAGTTCATTATATTACAAACTTAAATTCATCGCTTATCCAAATGTTCACCTTTTTCTCCTGGTTCACCTTTATCTCCACGTTGACCAGGTGGTCCTGGGGACAAAAGAAAATCACCAAGAATATTTGAACTTTTTCTTGCATTTAAAAAAATAAAAATGATTTAATAACTAATATTTCTTTACGTTAATCATGGAAAGAAAGAGCTCTGAAATAATTTTGTTTTATCGTTTCATAAGGCGAGATTACAGATGAAGCTTCTCATAACCAGAGGCGTCACTAACATTGGTGTCAACTGGGGCGGTAGCTCATGGTGTCACCCCTCGCGACTTAACCCATAGACTTCCCCCGAGCCTGCCAGTGGGAAATAACGTGAACATACAGAATTTTACGCTTTGATGTCACCTCTTATGATGGTGTCATCCGGTGAGGTCCGCACTCCCTGTACCCCTCTAATGACGCCTCTGCTCATAACCCTCTGGTGTAGAAAGTACTCAATAATCATGGTTTACAGAACAAATTTCCAACATTTGCTCAACAAAATAATACTTCAAAGGGCGCGATGACTTAAGCAGATATGAAACTTTCTTTAAAAATATCTTATGTTGAAATTTTCGTTCATTCTGTCTTTAAGACACAATATATTATTTTTTTTATTTTTGGTTTGTGCTTAAAGTATATTATACTATTATACATTTCAGAAATACGGATAATTTTCTTTTTCTTTCCACTAGAAACAGTCTACTCTTTCGAAAAATCTTAATTTGACAAAGGTAATTATTTGTAATTTTATTGTGAATCAATAATTTTAAATTATATTCCTTTAATTACAATTTACCACTATTTTTATGTAAGTGAATCATTTTAATGAAATACCTGGAGGACCTTCTGATGCACAATACAACTTTGACTCCCTACAATAGTTGGTCAGCGCATTTTTCTGCAATAGAGAGATTTTTAATTAATTTCTGCATAAAGGCAAACACTACAAATATGTTTCTTATTTATAAACCAGTAGACATTTCTTGAGCGTTAACAAACGTGTAATTTGATAACTGATTCCGCATTACTTTAATATGAATTTATCATAATTTATGATTTTTATGAATATGTTACTGTATTTTATTTAAATTTTTATCGTAATTGTTGACCAAAAAGGAAAATTAAAAAAGAAATGGTTTTTAATTGAATTTTAAAAATGTCACCATTGCTTTTGCTTAGTGCGTGGGGGATTTGTTTTTGACTATACTAGAGAAGACACTGCCGTCGTAAAAATGTTCAACAATTTAAACAATGAGCACCACTGCAGACTCAAAAAGAGCATTACGTGTACTAGGACTCAAATTATATTGATGCCAAAATAAGTGTGTTTTCTTTTTCACTTTAATTCGAATTTATGGAGAGCAACTTAACGATTTTAAAAAATGTATTGCTATAAAAAAAAGTATTGATACTTTTGTCTCGATGTCAATCAAGGCTTTGTCAACAATGAGGTTAATACAAGCTATTATGCAAATATATTGGATTAAAATAAATGAAAATTCATCAGTTTCAACTGTAAAAACCGAGCATAACTTTTGCTGACGGGAAGGAATACAATAAGCAAAATTAATCAGATTCATATTTTCCTCATCACATAGATAAAATACCAACAGAAATGTTTCTGAACTTTGATCATCAAGCTTTCATGTTTTTAAGCAAAGTTCTGCCCATTGTGTTTCGATTTTTTAAATAATTTTAATTGCTGCAAGTTAGTTCTGAGATGCAAAAACAAAATAATTTTAAATACGACTGAAATATTCATTTACATTACACTAATATTGAAAAGAAAAACATAAACATATTTTTAAAAATTCTAGCTATATCTTTTTCCGAGGATTTCTTTCTCAAAATAATACTACAAGTTCAAAGGTTAACGCCTAAATATATATATATAACTAATTTATTGTTTTGACTCACAGGGAAATTTTAATAGTCAGAAATCTAGCTTCGTATTATAAATGGTAACCCTATCATTTTTGGAGAGGCTTTAATGCAATTATATAAGTCCCCAAAAAATGCGATGTATCAGAACCTTTAACATTGTAATTTTTTGATCGAGGCATCGTTGTTGGAGAATAAATATTCCAATTTCTTTTGGGGGATTGGTGCCGTCCATAAATGACGTCCCGCACCATGGAGTAGGGAAGGGGGGGTCACGCACTTGTGACGGGTGGGAAAGGGGGGGGTGGGTTAAGAAATGTGACGTCACATAAAAAACGCGCAACTTTAAATAAAAGTTCCACTTAATAAATAAATATTTGATTGCTTGCGATTTATTTAATGACGTTTTCAATGGCTTTACACGTGTTACGATATTAGAGTGCAAACATACACTTACACATACACTAAAATACATATTTGAATAACCAAAAAGTAATTTGAAACATACTAATTTTCAATTCGAAAATGCGGCTTTTTGGGAGTGGGGGGGGGGTTTCAAAGCTTTATGACGTCATATTGGAGGGGGGGGTCTTAGTTTTTGTGACAACGTTTGAAGTGGGGGAAAGGGGGGGGGGTAAAAATCGGCCCAATCGCGTGACGTCATTTATGGACGGCCCCATTATTTTAACTGAGTTATATCAGTTCCTTCATACACTGTTGTATTCGGGACAGGTCGTTGCCCCGATCACAATACGTGGGTCGCAATGACACAACGCGTAAAAGCACACTATCTGCTCACAGTACGATAAAACAGTAAACAGGGTTAAAAGAAGTTATTTTTTTACGAGCAAACGCTGACATGTGAAATAGGAGAATGATAACGAGCAGAGAAGATATCTGAATAGACGTCACCTAATAAGGAAACAGCGCACGAGGACTAATTATGCGAACAATTGCAATCGCGCACTAGCAATACTAACATTGACAGAAAATATTACACTAATAGAGGAACATGCACATACTGTAGACTAAAAAAGCAAATTTACAAAGAAATTTGCTCCTGGTGTTAATTGGCAGAATCTTCTCTTCTTCTTCTTATCTATACAGACACTCCTTCTATGCAGAAGATAGTTGCGTCCACAGACCATGACAGATAATCTTGGGCAGATTGTGCGACTACCCCCTCTAATTATACTAACGTGCTAATGATGTTTAAATATAATTGTTGATAATCAAAGAGATTTTAATAAAACATAGTATGAAAATAAAGCTTAATTTTTTTAATATGCAATAAAGAACAAATAATTTGCTTATAAAAATATTAAATTTTAAAGCTTTTTTTTATGTCTATTTCAATTTGGTTTAGAATAAATGTTTCTTTAGAATTTAGATCATATTCATGTTCGAAGTGTAATAAGTTTCCAATAAAATGGTTCATTTAGTTTTTTTTAATGTTTCCAAAGTTACAATACCATAATACATTTACATCTCCTAAAAAACGACTAACTCCCTCACCCCCTACAAATTGCGTTATATGTTGAGTCTAAGTTGGTAATTATGGAGATCTTTTAAAAGTTCCAATTTTCTGTTATCTTGATGACTGGACCAAATTGAAGAAGAATCTCGTCTTTCAAATTTAATCTGCAAGGATAATGAGCTATATTTTTGCTCATATTGTCCCTTCCAAGTGTGTCACCTGTAAGTACGCTGCGGTTTATCAAATGTCCCCTTGTAATTTAATTTTATATTACAACAAATTATTTTATGTTTAAAAAAACCAAAAAAACAATGACGCACTAAAGTGTCAGAAAATTATTATATAACAACACCTATCATAGCAGATAAAAAGAAAAGATCATATTCCCTCTACACACAAACAATAATCAAACGATAATAAACATACTCCGGCTTCAAAAAGCATAAACCACTTTGTGGTGAATGTCGACAAAACAAAACAAAAAGAAAAAAAGATGGGGAAAATGAACAGCGAAAGTGTAATACGTCTTGACTGCAATAATTTATTGCTCAAAACAATGATAATATATGTTAGTCAGGAATCAGGAACTATGGTGTCGCAACCGATAAGTCAAAACTATTGCACCACCTGAAACACCAACGTTACACTGGTATATATTAATGGACCCCTTTAACTCACGTTTAAACTGGTATCCAACCTATGGCAATGGTGTGTTAAGCCCTTACTACTTGGTGTGTTTGTCTCTAGCTCATCACTTTGCTCAGAAATTTGGTGGCGCGCATTGATTATATTTATGCATTGTCTGCTGTCCTTCCGTAGTTTGCCTTAGTCCCCTTCAACGATTTTTCTTCCTTTTCAGTTATAAGTCCATGGCAATCTTTATTTATGGGTTTATTTATTGCATTTTATGTTTCATATTAAATTCTTAGACTATTTTCTTAATAATTCCCTTTGTTTTTTTCTCCACATTTATAATTAATGTTATGATTTTTTTTAAGATCATGAATTCGCATTGCAAGAGAAACTATTTGAACATCTATATATTCTTAATAATGCAAACAATCCAAAAAAAATAAAATTACAATTAATTACAGCCCGTGGATCAGATTCTAATCTAAATTTGATATTGAGACATGTATTCATACAGAGCTTTCGCGTTTCTCTCGTTCAAATTCGACCAAAAAAAATTTATAAATTTTAGATATGTATTTTTTAGTTTTTTTTTAATTTATTTTCTTTAATTTGAAAAAAAGAAATATGGATCTAATCTTAAGTAAAACGTAATTTATAAAGGAAATATTTTATTTTTTAAAAAATCATTTACATTACAGTTCACTAACCGAAATCCCAGCAAAAGTCGAGTCATCTTCAAACCCCGTTTCCTCAAGTTGTTCCGCTTGCCTTTTCCTCCGGTCTCCAGTGGGTGCCGGTTCAGTGGAGACGAATCCTCCCTGGCTCAGCTCGTCCTCCGAGGAGTAGGGCATTTTGAGGTGGCCGTCACCGTGGGCCGATTTTCTCGCTTTCCCGAATGTTACTTCAACCACGTCATCTATGGTCACCTGTTTGGACACCGCTCTGAGGGATGTCATTTGTATGTAGCCAAAGACAAGCAGTAGGCTGTGGCAAACGACGATGGTGTACAGCACCCAAATGTGGAACTTCAGCTTAGTTGAAGACTTTTTCTGGGGGCGTTGCCCGAGTTGGTTGTGTGTGGGTGAGGCCTGCATGGACCAGACTCCGTGATCGGCCTTGGTCGTTTCAAATGTTTTAGTCATTTTGTCATCGATGGGGGGTGTATGATTTGAGGCGTCAAAGTCGATTTTTTTCTTATCTTCCATGGTGAATGGAGTCCTACCCACCATTGTGACAAATCTAAAGAAAAAAAACAGCTATGTTATATTTTATTTTAAATTTTACTTTTAAAAAAAACAATGGTTATATCTCGTATTTTAGGTGATTTAGTTGAAGCTGTTATATTTAAAACAGGGGTGTCCAAAGTCCAGCCCGCGGGCCAAATCCGGCCCGCGATGCTATTTTAACTGGCCCGCGGTCTCATCTGAAAAAATTAATTGACTTACATATTATTTCTGTAACGACATTAAATTTAAAAGAAAAGTCGAAATTTTGTACTGTTTTGAGTACGTCAAATGATAGCTAAAAATCGTTGACGTGTTATGTTTTCCAACGTGGAATTGGATTTTTAAAAACCCAAATGAAGTTGTGTGCTATTTAAGTGTACGAAATTGTTGACGGCCCACGGTAAAAATCGCCTAATGTAATTTTTATTTTAAAAATCTCGCCGATGATAAAGCGCGCCGCTACAAAGAAAAGTGGGGAAAAAACAGTAAAAACAAAGTTTTTGACTATAAATCCCTTATATATGAGACAGAACTTAAAGTATTGATTATGTTCCAACGCGACAAACATTTACAGCCTGGAACTGAGCGAAATCACCCTGGTTAAAACACGAGATGTGGTCACCGATGGCTGGCGTGAAGTCAAGTGACCCGTAAAATGTAAACAATAGTGACTGCTACATATAGTTTTATATAGATAAACTAAAAATGCATTAATTTAATTACGGTTCGTTCGATCGATCTGACATTTTGATACGATGCATTGTTAGGTGACACGAGTCTATGTGTCGAATTTCAGCTCGATGGCATCTCGGAAAGTGGGTTATTTTTTACTTTTGTTTTTCCGCCCACCCGACGACGAACGACAGAGACGGAGGTGAAGTTAGTATAAGGGATTTAATTAGTTTTTTTCCTAGAACGACATAACAAGTGTATGCGTTTGATTTGTTTGGAGTGTGGCTGTTTTCAAGGAATTAATATATAGAGGCACTACCACACCAAACATGCTAACAATGACCACCGACTGAAACTGAAACGAAATAATAAGCTGACGCAACTTTAAGCTGGATGAACCTCACAGCAAAGCTTAATTTTATAAGAATTGGTCAGACAAATGAAAATTCCTCAAATGATTATCCATGCAACACTGATAGCGAAACACAGGAAACCCATTTTCACTGGTTGCGATTTTGTAAAAGAATCATCATTTATGGTGCTACAGGCCATGTAGGCCCTGGCCTGCTCCACAACATCCTTCCATTTAGATCGATCCATGGCTTTCCTCTTCCATACCAGAACCACCAGCTGATGTATGTCCATTTTAAAACCATCGATCCACCTACGTCTTGGGCGACCAGTGAGTCGTCTGCCCCTAGGCTTCTATCTGTAAAAATCAGAACATGCTGTCTAGCAGGAAGCGAAGGGATCCACACAGGCCAGGGACCCAACCCGAAACAAAGGCAGCTATCCTGAGAGCTACAAGGGGCATTACCCTAGAAGGTTGTGCGCAGGGCTGACGACCTTGTCATATATAAACAACTGTTACGAAAGCAAAACCACATTTGTAAAAGAATGCTTGATGAAAATTGTTGATAATATATGTCCCGAGAAAAAGCAGGAGTTTACCAATGTTTGCCTGTCACGCAACACGGTGACTCGCAGGATTGAAAAAATATCGTTTGAAATTAAGAGACAATTAGATGCAGAAAGCATAAAAAATTGAACTTTTTTCTATAGCCTGTGATTAAAGCATTGATGCAACTGACACTGCCCAACTTTTTTTTTAGAGGAGTTAATGATGACATGTGTGTGAGTGAAGAATTACTTGACCTTCAAAGTCTTAAAGACCAAACAAGGGGAACAGATTTATTTGCTTCCGTTTGTAATGCTGTAAATGACATTAAACTAACATGGAAAAAAATATCCGGAATTATTACTGATGGTGCTCCTACCATGATTTGTGAGCATAGTAAACTAGCAACACTTGTCTGTAACAAAGTCAGCGAAGAGGATGGCAAAGCTTTTAAAATTCACTGTATCATTCACCAACAAGTTCTTTGTGCCAAACATCTTAGATGTGATCATGTCATAAGTCAGTGATAAAAACTATAAACTCTATTCGCTCTAAAGCCCTGTTTCACCGCCCAGTTTTAGCAGTTTCTTCTTGACATCCAGGGATAATACGGAGATGTTGTGTATCACAATGCTGTAAGAAGGTTCAGTCGGGGACAGCACTTCAGCGCTTCTACACCCTTAAATATAAGAAATTGGGAAATTCATGGAAGATAAAGAACAACCAATTCCAGAATTATATGATATTGCTTGGCTTGCAGATTTTGAATTTTTAGTTGATATGACAAGACATCTAAATGTTCTTAACAGAAATCTTGAAGGGCACGATACAGTGGTAAGCCAATTATATTCACATATCAAGGCCTTTGGGATCAAGCTGCAACTTTTTCAAAGGCAACTGTCTCAAATGCAGCCTAATACCACAAATTTCCCCTCATTACAGGAAATCATGAAAAGTTGGGGGGGGGGTCTGTGGGATCAGGGGAGGCAGGCATAGTGATTTGCGCGCCTCAGAAAGAAGCTTCAATGAGCAAATGCGGAGGTATGTTGCAGATATCTGGCTGATGAATTTCAAAGAAGCTTTCTAAATTTTTCAACTAATGAATGAGAAATCAGGTTTTTTTCTTCACCTTTCTCTGTTTACCATGATAATGCTCCAGAAATCTGCAGCTGGAACTCATTTAGTTGCAAAGTGATGCTGAATGTTGCAGCAAACAACAACAGCTTTCTCTCATTGACTTTTACATTCTGCTGGATAAAGAGAGATTCAAAGAGATTCCAACATTTGCTAAGAAAATGCTCAGCTTCTTTGGCTCGATATACTTCTGTGAGCAGACATTCTTAGTTATTAATTTTAACAAGAATCGTGTTAGGACGAGACTAAGTGACTCTCACCTGCGTATCAAAAGCAGTGGCATTGAGCCTGACCTCACCTATTTACTGCTTTGAAGATCCCAGTTTCACCCTTCACATTAAATCTTGCAATAAAAACTTCTTAACCTATGTCATTTTTGTTTATTATTTTAATGCGGCCCCCGACAACCTTTACTTCAAGGAATATGGCCTGCCATGAAAAAAGTTTGAACTCCCCTGATTTAAAACATGAATACATGTAGTTATTAAGTTAACATTACAATTACGCAAGCCCAATCATTGTAACGCTCCATAGTAGTGTGACAATCACATTTCCTTATATTTTAAATGTAAGCAGTAAGTTATATTCACAATATGAATCGTATAACATAATATGCCAACTCTTTTTACAAACCTCAACTAATCACTCAAGCAACTATTTTACACTAAGTTTTTTTTATGATCAGGTTTGCATTAAATCTAAATTCTTTTCATTGTTCAAAAGAAACATTAATGCAGTTGTTGTGATTTTCGTTTAGTAAATTAGCGGAGAAAGAAAGAATAATGAAAATATCAAGCACTGGTTAGGATTATAAGTCTATAATTTTAATAAAAAAACACAATGGGGTTTTTCCTACGCCAGGGGCATGATACTCCCCCCCCCCAAATGTGTGGCCTGTATACAGATAGCAGGCTTTCCTCAAGACTCAAGTGCAATATTTTGCCCCAAACATAATTACTGACGACACCTTTAAACGTTAACAAAGTATTGAGTAATATATTACTGACGTTAGTCCAGTAAGCTGCAAGTCATAAAATGCCTAAGTATTCAAATTTATTTAAAATCCCTGGGATTTCTTGATGTGATCGCCCCAAAATTGTCCTAATTTCGTGGCCCTCCATTTCAGGTAGGATGAACGATCCTTCATTTATTTTGCAGAAGTTAGCAGATCCGTCTCTAAAAATTTTCACAAGGTTTTCCGCAACATCCCCTCTATTGTCTGAAGGGTAGTCGCTTTCTGTACAAGTCCAGGCTGCCATTCATTACTGTAAACCCCATCAATGGCCAAGGTATAATGGTACAATTAGGTTTTGTATGGTGTGTTTTTATTTGGACATTGACTCCCTCCCTCTCTTCTCTCTCTCTCTCTCTCATTCTCTCTCACTCTCTCTATCCATCCATTAATCCGTCCATTTATCTATCTATACTATCTATCTATCTATCTATCTATCTATCTATCTATCTATCTATCTATCTATCTATCTATCTATCTATCTATCTATCTATCTATCTATCTATCAATCTATATATATATATATATATATATATATATATATATATATATATATATATATATATTTATCTATCTATCTATCTACTTATGTATCTAGTTACCCATCTATCATCCATCTATCCATCTAGCTATCTATCTATCTATCTATCTATCTATCCACCTATATCTCGCTCTCGCTAAATAAATGTATTTATATGTATATTTTTTAAACTTCATCGTGTTTCACACGCTCGCTTAACGTTGACTTGAAAATTCTCCTTAATAGATGGGTGGGGCTTGAGAAGAATGAATTTTATACACGTAAACATTAGCCGAAATGCACTAGATTCAAATCAGATAGTTTTCTCTCTAATTTCATTAGAGAAGAGTCAAGACAGGAATGTTAAGGTGACATGTTTTTAAATTCTTTATATTAACTCGTGGTGTCTGCGGCCGCCCTTGATTGCTTGCTTGCTTGCTTGCTTGTCGCCAAAACTTTGGATCGATTTTTAACCCACTTGATCGTAAGCTAGCGAGCTGAAATTTTGCAGGCAGTTTCGTACCGATGATAAAAACAATGTATCAAAATTTCAGATCGATCGCATGTACCGTAATTAAATTATTGATGTTTTTAGATTATTTTATTTATTCCTATGTATCATGCTATTTTTTGAGATAGAGCGTCGCGGTGCGTATTATATTGAACAACCTTTCTGTCGCGCAATAAGGTGCGTATTTTATTGACAACTCTTTTTATAAACATATTCCTGATCGGTGCGCATTATATTAAACATGTTTTAAGACACAACTGCAATTTTGTATTTTTGGATGGTCTTGCGCTGCGTATTATAATGAACATTCTTTTAGTTACTTCTCGTACATAAAGGATTTATAGTCAAAAACTTGGTTTTTTACGGGTTTTTTTAAATTTTTTAAATCCTTTATATTAACTCGTGGTGTCTGGTTGAACCCTTGATTGCTTGCTTGTCGCCAAAACTTTGGATCCATTTTAACCCACTTCCTCGTAAGCTAGCGAGCTGATATTTTTGCAGGCAGTTTCGTACCGATGATAAAAACAATGGATCAAAATTTCAGATCGATCGCATGTACCGTAATTAAATTATTGATTTTTTAGATTATTTTATTTATTCCTATGTATCATGCTATTTTTTGAGATAGAGTGTAAGGGTGCGCATTATATTGAACAACCTTTCTGTCGCGCAATAAGGTGCGTATTTTATTGACAACTCTTTTTATAAACATATTCCTGATCGGTGCGCATTATATTAAACATGTTTTACGACACAACTGCAATTTTGTATTTTTGGATGGTCTTGCGCTGCGTATTATAATGAACATTCTTTTAGTTACTTTTCGTACATAAAGGATTTATAGTCAAGAACTTGGTTTTTAGGGGGTTTTTTGTTGTTGTTTTTTTAAATTTTACTCACTTTCGCGCTTCTTGGACTTTTTGCCCAGGTAGTCAAACGTTCCCCCCTCTGCCTCCTGTAAACTACGCCCCTTTCTTAGACTCTAACGCAACTTTCCATTTTTTAAACAGCTAATATATTTAACCCCTTCCCCCACGCCACGCCAACCCTCCACCTTCCCGAAATAGGTCCTTAGAATATTTTCTCAGAAAATATAATTTCTTGAAATCTGCGTCTATATACTTAAATCGACACGGTGACAACATTATAAAAGAGTCTGCGAATATTATTGGGTTTCTTTATTTTAACACCTTCATCCACTACATTAAATCGTTCAACTGTTTCTTTATTTCATTCCTTCTTCGAACGTAAACAAATCTCGCGATTGGCGGAGCATAAAGCATTATTGCTGCTTTAACGAATTGGGGGGGGGGAGCGAGATGAACGCCCAGAGTAGAGTTTTGACAGTGTAAATTATAAAGAAAATCGTTGATTTATTTTAAGTAATAAAAATTATTTTTCTAAGGATAAGTTTCATTCCTTCAAAACATATGAGCTCATCAAATTTGGGGGACACCACAGCAAGTTGACGTCATGATACATTTGGCAGTGTTACGTCGCGCAAGTATAGGAAAAAATTAAGTTGTGGTGTATTTGGTTCAAAGACTATGGTTAGGTTTGGTGTTATTATTGCTATTTGCTATGAAATGATTATCCAAAATTAGTTTGATTGTGGAAAAAATGCGCTACAAGCGCCAGCTATAATTTATAGTCTGTACCTGATCGAATTTGGAACTTGGTTATTGACTTCAACAGATGCTAAGTCTGCGCCTGATGTAAGTTTCAACCTAATATAAAGTATGCCCTGATTATAAATCTGGACTTCTGGATGTCTGGATCTTGTCTGAAGTCTATGCACTAGCACTAAAGTATGTATATTTTGAAAACTCTGCACCCGGTCGTTTTTTTTTAAAAGTTAACTTTAAAAAGAAATAGAAGCCGAAACAATTATATCTACCATATATCAACGCATACTTACTTGCTCTAGGGCCGCTGTCATCAATTTCGCTGTTACCTTGACTCAAAACTCCAGGCGGAATGAGTGGTGGCGAACAGCGAGCGAGTCGTGTCTTGTCTGGTTCCTTAAACGACCTCGACAGCGCTCGGTGTTAACCGTTCACCGCGGTCCTGCCACCTTCTTGTCCATTGGCATGGCTTGTGTCACAGAGAACAAAATGTTGAGGTCTCCTGCTCTAGCGCTAACAATATTAGAGATTTAGGAAGTGAAATCTTTTATTTGAAATCTTTAATTCTCGAAAGCAATGATCGATTTTTAATTTTACGCATTTTAACTGGTTCACTAAGAAAAGTGAATATTATTAAAAAATATAATTTGCAATGTCACGTCTGTAGTGTCTGTCCGTGACACTACTAATTTTAGAAAGCAGCGAACCAAATTACTGCAACAATTGCATCAAAAGGTGTGCAAATTAAAGATGCGCTGTAAAAAAAATATTATATGACGTCATTGTTTTAGCTCATATTTAAATTTTGGTAAATGGATCAATGTAAAAAGAGGATTTGATGATGGTTAATTATAAAATTTAAAAAAACAAAGGGGGCACCGTAGGCGCCCTACAACCCCTATTATAAAATACTTTGTGTACATTTCAGAAAGTTTAATATTTCGTATTTATCAGAAAAGGACAAGTTAGTTGGGCTTTTGAAACGGTCGGCGCCGTAGGCGCCCTAATAAAAGTGCATTTTTTATAAAATAAATAGATTTCAGTTGAAAACTTCCGTCATTTTTGACGGGTGATACGCTAGTATAAATATATTTTTTATATAAACTTGTTTAATTTGTAAATGATTGCCAGAAGAAAAATACTGCAAAGAGCGAATAATTACGAATATAATTGTGCATTGAAAAGAGTGATTACAAATAGCAGTATTAACCAATGGTAGACTGGGTAATTTGGCACACCATATCAAAGTGGAGGCGAGAGCACCTAAAAATAATATTAGGAAATTCAAGTTTGATTACATTTTTATGAATATGATTTTTTTTTAAAATGTGTGTCCTATAACCTCGTGGTCGTAATGTTTCCATTGGAACTTTCTCGGGTCAGCGGAGGACTTTTTTTAGCGATAGTCATTTATCAACATTTTTACGTGGCTTAAACGTTGGCTGGATCCCACGCCCCCTCAGCTTGTGAGGAGAGCGCACTATTGACTTCGCTATCCAGCCCCCAAGTTTCATTACATTTTGATGAATTTAATTTTTGCCTATTACAAATCTTACTAGACCACGATTTAAAACATGTGAACATCACTTATTATGTTAATTTCAATCTATAGAATGCAGTATTGACATCATCGCCAGGCCAACAATCGTACAGAGAAATTTAGCCTTCCCTTACGGGACGTGGATAGTTGACTCCAAGCCCACGGCCGAGTTGGCCAACAAGATGTAAGTCACCCTAGGACACCGTCCTGGAATACAGCTCCCTCTGCTACTTCAAGTTAAATATTTCGCTACGAGAATTCAGCCTCAGTGGCACACCTTTCGGTCGGAAAGGTCACGAAATGTCCGGGAGTTTTCTCAACTACCTCAGGACTCAAGACCCGCCTGTATTTCTACTTTATTTTTTTTTCATAACGTCAGTGGTCGAAATATCAATGGGTGAAATCGAAACAACAGGGTCGAAACATCCTGGGTTCGAAACGTCCTGTGGTCGAATCGTCCGGGGTCGAACCGACCGGGGTCGAAACATCTTGGGTTTGAAACGTCCTGCCGTCGAATCGGCAGGGTCCAACCGTCTGAGGTCGAAATGTGTAGCCACCTCCTCTCATTGAGGGCATTGTGTGTGCACTTCGCCCCTTTCCCAGACGGTCTTTCAGACTGTGGCGTTTCTAACCTTGCCAGGCTCTATTAGGTACGGTAGGTATGTTCTTCCCGTACCTCGCACCAGACCTCAAGCTAAAGTCGAGTCGTTCCCTTTGGTTCTCTAAGGGTTCGTTGTGCTTTTCTATCTCCGGCGTGCCAAGCCAGGGTAGTTAGTTTCGGGTCGTGGTCAGGTACATGCCTTACTCGTGTTCTGAGCCGCGTAGAGGCCGAACCTTTTCATAACCCTCCGTGGCGGTAAAACACGAGTATAATGATTTTATTTGCTGGATCGTAAAGACAATCATGACAAAGAGGTGTATTATCGTGAAATTTAATGCATCTATTAGTAAAAATGCTGTTAAGTCGAAAAAGTTTATGTTTATCGACCTCAAAAGGTCAAACAATTGTGTACGTCTATATGTTTAAAATAATATCTCTCCTTATTCATATTTTTAATGAGAAAGTGTAGGCAACGACTAAAATAAAGGAATGCAATAAAATGATTATATTATATCAATTATTTGATGTCTAACGTGTTTAAAATCTATCATGTAAATAGAATCTTCTTCGGGGATTCTGCTAAGGTAAACATGACATCAGCGTGATTTCAACAACTTGATTTGAATGTTCTACTCTCTGTGGAACATTATTCTTGCAAGGTTTCATGTGTACTACAATATTGAGCTGTGATCTCAAATTTTATGTAAACTCCTGAACTGTGCACTGCGCTTTTAGATGTGCACTAAAATCTTAAAATCTGAACTACATCTTCAGCTGTGTGTTGCACTTTTTACAAGTAAACCACGTTGTTGAACATTACACTTTTAGGCTGTTTCAATAATATTTAGCTGAGACAGCTGATGTTTCAAAAACTAGAAAGAATATTATTGAAATTATAATCGCACTGACAAACAAATCTCAGATCAGCGGCAAAACGACAGTCGACTTACATTTTGCAAAGATTTTTCATGTACCATTTATAGCTCATATTATCAAAATAACACAGTATTTTGCCGTTAATATAATATAATATAATATAATAGAAAACGTTTTTTTAAAAAAAACAAATTATGTTTAATTTAGAGTTTTATAAATAAGCAATGCAAATTATAGTGTGTCTTTATAAAATATATTTTTATTGTCCAGGGGTAAGGATCACTTGAAATAAATTAAACTCAAGCCAATGAAAGAAAATTTAAAAGCAATAATTAAATTATTTAATAGGTGAACTAGAAATTACAAATACGTAACAAGTAGGTATATATGTCAACAAGTTGTAAACGCGACACACGAAGGCTGTACTGTATTTCGACTCCGGCAAATCCGGAACCCGGCCATTTTTACAAATCAGTCTCCGGCTTCGGCTCCAGTGGGATTTCAATTTACAAATCCGGCTCGTTCCGGATTTCAATAATTCGAATCCGGTGCACCCCTACATGTATTTTGGCCCAGTCCAGATTCTTCAAACTCATTAGTACAGCGGGCCAAGATTCAAATCACATGCAAGGTTTCGGACATAACAGGAAATAAGGGTCAAAGTTAAACCTTTTTTTGTTACAGTTTATCATAAATAGAAACCAAAAAAGTTTTTTTTAAACAAAAATGATTGCAGTATCGTTTTTTCGCTCATACGCCAATTTTTCAGAGCTGGAAATTTGGCAATGTTTCTTGGCTTCACCGTGTTTTTTTTTAAGTTGGGAGTGATATTGTGCGTCACTTAGATTCGTATGATATGTCGAATGATGAACTGCAAATTTTTATCAGTGAGAAGACTCATGTCATCATAGACAATAGCTACTCAAGCAGATATATGCTAAGAAGCATGCTCAAGGTTTGATTCGCATTTAAAAGAAGCTGGAGTATATTTTCGGCAGCTATACTAGTGATATGTGCAGCCCACGCATTGTGGTAATTTGTCGTTTGTCTCCCATTACACTGCAGCTCTGTTAGATCCATCTGCAATTTACGAGTGAAGTTTCCACATTCCTGGAGCTGCTGGCTCAAGCTCCTGCGATGAGTGGTTACGTCAGACAGAAATACCATCTCCACATTTCAAATTTTTATACCGAAACTGTGGAGTCCTTTCCTTTGCTGTCAATGAAGTGACAGATAACATCAAATAGCAAATAAAAGTCGACTGAAAACTATTTCCAGCATGTCGCCAAACTCGAGTCTATTTCCTGCAAGAAAAGACTAATTGTGGCGGGGATTTAAGCCTTTGGTTCTGATAAATTTAGCGGTTTGTTTTACAATGCCATCTACACCCTTCATGTTGAGGATTTACCCACATAGCGACTCTTGGTGTATGATGCAGTGATATTTTATCTATCCACCCGTAGAGTTTTCCTGCATCTTAATCTTCATCCTTCCAAATAGACCACATATTTTTCGCCAAACATTGCCGAGTTCCATCATGTTGTCGAAAATGTATTTTCCTGTCGTTACCCCGTGCATGGATTTCAATATCTCTTCTTTCCCACGGATGCAGAAGCGAGCTGTACAGAGCGAGCCGTGTCATTACTACCATCCAGCGGCGTAGCGTGGGTATGTGACGCCATCGGGGAGAACCCAATTTTCCCGCCAACCCCCCCCCCGAAAAATATCTTAATGCTATAAAGTAAAGATAGTCTTTATTAGACAGTAATAATAAGGACACAATACATTTTATGTTGGAAATAAAAAGAAATGCTTCATTTCTTGAATAAAACAGAAGTTTATGTTTTTCTGGTATTACACCAGAGGCCACGCGATTTTGGCCGATTTTTTACCCTCCTCCCGCCATCGTCACACGTGTTCACAAAAACTTAGACCCCTCTCCAATAGGAAGTAAAAAAGCTTTGCACCCCACACCCATAAAAGCAGTATTTTCTATTTGAAAATGAGCATTTTTCAAATAACGTTTTTGTTATTTAAGCATGTATTTAGTGATAGGATGCACTCACATGGAAAGCCATTTAAAAAGTCATTAAATAAATTGTAAGCAATCAAATATTTTCAGTGGCAAATTTTATTTAATGTTGCGCGTTTTGATGTGACGTGACATTTCTTAACCACCCCGTCCCCTTCGTCACAAATGTGTGACCCCCTCTCCCCCCCTAGGTGCGTGAAGTCATTTATGGACTGTCCCCAATCTTTCATACATCAATGCTTTCAGTCATGCCATGCTCAATAGCCAGAATAGCTTAGATAATCTTGGGGTATTCGTTGTTGGTCTTGATTATTTTTTTTTATTAACTTAATTTTAGAGAAGCTATTTTAGCTCTTTGCATTATTTAAGACAATGTTCGAATTAATGCTATTATTTTAGGCAGGGTAACTTCTAACCATCAAAATCTTTTTTTAAAACTTGAATAAATTAACTGGTCTTGAATTCATTAGTTCTTCTTTTTTTCCCGTGGTGTTAAAATATTCCTGGTTTGACAATGGTACATAAGATATTTTGTATACTCTAATTTGACGGGCAAAATTTCAAAGTCCAGTATATTAGCTGCTGTACGAAAATATGTTTTTCTTAATTCTATATAACTGCTAAAAACTCACACGAATTTTTTTACAGTACAGTAATCTCATGTTATGTAGAATTCAACTTTCTTCTCAACTGTTTTTCTATTCTATACGTTTGTAAATAATTTCGAGCATCTTTGACATAAATTAGAAAATAATTTTAAAAAACCCCTTAAACGTTTTTTTTACTATAAATCATTTATATACGAGACATAATTAAAAGAATTTTCATTATAGATCTAATACGCAGCGCAAGACAATCCAAAAATATAAAATTTTAGTTATGTCATGTCTCGTAAAACAGGTTTAATATAATGCGCACCGATCGGGAATATATTTTAAAAACGTATTGTCAATGCAATACGCATCTTATTGCGCGAAAGGAAAGGTTGTTCAATATAATACGCACGACGACACTAGCACAAAAATTAACATGCTACATGGAGATAAATAAAGATAATCTTAAAATTCATTAATTTAATTAGGGACCATCCATAAAGTACGTCACGCTGCAGAAGGGGGGAGGGGTGTAAGAAAGTGTGAAAGTTTGTGACATGGGGAGGGGGTCTGGTCATGTGTGACGTCACGGTGTTTTATATTAATTTTTTTATTATTTTGTTATTAAAAAAGGAATTTTTGTTCGAAAGTGTGACGTACTTTAGGGGGGCGGTCAAGATTTGTGACAGGGGAGGGGTGAGTTAAAAATAATCAAAATAGCGTGACGTACTTTATGGACGACCCCTTACAGTACATTCGATCGATCTGAAATTTTGATAGATCATTTTTACCATCGCAACGAGTCTGCCTGCAAAATTTTAGCTCGCCAGCATATGGGGAAGTGGGGTAAAAATCGATTCAAAGTTTTTTTCGGCATGCAAGCAAGTAAGCAGACACAACGAGTTAGTATAAAGGATTTAAAAATATTTCATTGTGTCTATCAAAGTCCCTGCGTCTGTTCGTGTGTTGAGCTTTTTGTCTGCATCTATCAGGTCTTCTATATCTTTATAAATATCCTCAAAATGGCTTCATAGTATTTTCACTATTTTGTATCCTAAAGTCTGTTTAATGCCTTGGTTGTAGAACCAATTAAATATTCCAAACGATGTATGGACATGGAAAAGAATGCGTAACAACGTTCTAGTGTAATAAAATAGTTAGAGAGTTCGTTTCAGTTGAGTATCATGTAAACAAATTAGGTTAAATGAACTTTATTAGCGAGATTTTACATTGACCTTTAATTAATTGCGTCTTTCTTGAACTCCTCCATACTTTCCAGCCAAGAAGAAGTATTAACACATGTTTGCTCTCTGAAGTCCATTATTTTAAGATCATCATTTATTTAAAATGACTTCAGAAATGTTGTAAGAACCTCATACCATTTTGTTTCGTTCTTTATTAATCGTATATTCTTTTTATCTAATTACTGATTCTTTCCGATTGCAAAAAACTTTGATAATGTTGAGATCTTCTTCATGAGTGGCTACTTTTATATTTTTTTGTGTGCCAAGTTTTAATTACATTAGATAAGCAATTTTATTCATAATTTTTATTTATTCCACAAAATCAAGACATTAAAATAAGTATGCTTTGCAAGAATAAACCATATAAGTACGCCAACATTTTGTTCCAGTAGTTTACCTACGTTAAAATCGATTAAATATACCAGCACATAATTGTCATGTTCGTACACTACTTAGCCCCTAGGTTTTTCAGCTCAGTGCCATTAGTATCAGAAGTCTTTGGATTAATAATAGAATAGGAGTTTGAAATTTTGGCATTAGAAACGTCCACGTATTTTAATATAGTTTCTTCCTTTTCAGAAAAAGGTCTTTTATTTGCTTGTCTTTTATTTCATTAAACTTTATCATAACGTTTTTTTATTTTATTGTATTAGCTAATTTTCAAAGAGGAATTTGCCGCCCCATACCCCAAACAATGTGGCGCTCGGAGAATTCGATTCGTTCATTAATCAAATTGATTGGGTACAATCAGGCTCTGGTTTTTCAGAACAGTAGCATTATTATCAGAAGAATTTAAGAATTTTTGGCAGTTGAAACGTTCACATGCTTTATGATACTTCCTTTATTTATTTTATTAATTTATTATGTGGCTTTTATTTCGATTAAAAGCTCAACTTATTTTTAATTTTTATTGTTAGAAAGTATATAAAAACTACTAGGATTTTGCCGCCCCTGGCAAAGTGCCACCCGGGGCATTCGCCCCCTGCCCCCCCCCTTCGCTAAACCACTGCTTCCAACGAAGAGAAAATGCAACACAGTCTCATATTTTATGTTTTCGCGTCAGTGCCCATCTCACGTAGCCCTCCAGCAACCGTAATACTGCTTAGACTTATTTTTGCAAACATTAACATATTTTTGTCTGAATACAAGACGTCATATACTTTCTTCGCGCAGTGCTTCGGAATCTCTCCATTTGTAAATAGTATAAGTATATCTGATTTTGCGATATCGTCCGCCACTATAATGTTTTCTCTTACATTACATTAATCAGCTTCATTTTGGGATTTTCTTCTGTTTAAAAACGTGCGCAGTAGCGTAGGACGCCTTTTTAATTATTCCAACTTCTCTAGCGTCTACTCTGCTTTCAGGCTTTTTAACTTGACTTGATGTTTAGCTTCATTGTGCTGCTTCACAATAAATTCAGTGATCACAGCCAAATCACCTCCACAAATTAAAAACACAGATTTACCACCAACATCAATAAACAAGTAATAAAATAAAAACTTACAATACTATTTAAACTCAATTTCAAACAAAGAATCTCCATTTTTTTAATTCAAGGGAAATCATTCTAGATTACATTAAAATTCATTTCAAATCAGTAATTCTGAAAGTAAACAAAAAATGACGTCATATACCCTCACGCTACATCACACCAATAATCTGTCAATATAATGCGCACCACGCAACAATCTAACAATGACATTCACAAAGCGGGAAAGCCCCATTAACTATCCTTCTAGATTACATTAAAAGTCATTTCAAATCAATAATTATGAAAGTAAACGAAACAATTGTTATCTACAAATTGCTGCAAAAATTACGGGAGTCGAACGAAAAGAGATTTTTCAAAGATTCCTTCTCCAAAATTGTTCTAAATATTATTAGATCTAGCTATCGTTTGGTATTTGTTTCAACCCGATAGCTGTTATTGTTGGCGAGAAATTGAAAAAAATATTTTTTTTGATCAAGGAAATCCAGTAAACGTTTTCGGTAATTTTTTTTGGTTTCCCTTGCACATCCTTGAGACCTTAACATATTTGCAAAAGACTCGAACCCTCTGTCTCAAGGTTCGGGAAACAATGGCTCGCGAGCCAAATGTTGCTCTTTTGATGGCTGCATCTGGCTTTCAGACAAATAATCGTTTATTAAAAAAACGTTTATTCAGATTCATTTGATATACATGTTAATTGCTTATTTTTTTAAAAAACAGCATAACAATGTTATTTAAAAGAATTCAGAGACATCATAATAATTGTACTTTTAGTGTTGAAATTACACAAAATGATCACATTTACTTGAATTTTTAGTTTTAAACATAATATATGGCTCTTACGGAATTACTTTTCAAAATATGTGGTGTTTATGGCTCTCTCAGACAAAAAGTTTCCCGACCTCTGCTCTTTCTGGTATGGTTCAGGAGGAGTTGCAGGATCAAGCGTTACAGACATTTCAAATGTATAAACGCAATTTGTCCCATGGGAAATTGCGTTAAAACTCTCAACCTCCCAGCGGCTATGAAAGTTTATGTTTTCAAAATCAATTTTTCTTCTTCACCATTTTAAAGGCAAACATCTTGGATTAAATGGATTATGTGATTAGCAACGCTGTCTGTTTCAGAGGGAGAGAGAGAGAGAGAGACAGAATTACTGACTAAATGATTGAGAGAGAGAGACAGACAGACAGAAAGAGAGAGATGGAGAGAGTAGGATCACATGACACAAACAAGTTACATAAACAAAAACAATATCACTAAGACTATGTTAAAAGAAGAAAAAAAACGAGGAAAGGGTTGCTTCCCTAAAAAATGTCTGTTCAACTTGACCAAAACAGTTGTTAAAATGAAAGCACAAGAAACAGGGATAATGTTTGGTTTTCTTGGGGTTTTTTTTAAACATTTTTTTTTAAATTCCCTTCTAAAATCAACAATGCTTAGTACTATTATAATGCATGTTATATTCTACAATTAAACCATTACATTTTTAGTCTTTACAATAATTAGTTTCAGCCTTTCCACATGATATCTGACAACCGTTGACTCTCTTTCAGAGTGGAGGGACTCAGTTTTTATGGGTCAAATGAAATTGAAACCCTTACAATCCCACAAACTAACTGGGGAAAATGTTGAATCAGCAAGGCTAAACGAGAACAATCCCAGTTCAGTCTGAACTTATGGTCAGCATAGTTTGAGTCAGATGCTGGCTACTTCTTCCTTTTGAGTATTTTAACTGCCATGCCATTTCAAACAAGCTATTATGTTATATCAAAGACACCCTTGCCGTGTCCACCTCACAATAAAATGTCAAGACAACTGCTGCTGTAAATTGTGTATAGTCCTTGCTTGCTCGGCAACGGTTCTCTTAAGCTGGAGAGTAGAGAAAGTATTGACAAGAGAATTTTTTTTAACAAACAGGGTTTTATACTTTAAATATAATTCAAAGTCCTCATAAGCAACATCTCTATGCTAAAACAGAAGTCCATTAAACAATCTGGGTTATTGTGCATGAAATTGACTGCTATTTAATGTTATTTTCATAACTTGAACTTTTTTTTTCCTGTGTTAACAACCTCCCCAAAATTTTCAACCAAGATAATTGTTTTAGAAAAGGAATATTTATCACATTGCTGTGCATAAGTATAAGATGATAAACAGTTTTAGCTAAATAAAAGTTTATTCATTTACTTACTTAGGGGCCGTCCATAAATGACGTCACGCACCTAGGGGGGGAGGGGGGTCACACTTTTGTGACGAGAGGGAGGGAGGGGGGGTTGAAGAAGTGTGACGTCACATCAAAAGGGTAACTTTAGATAAAACTTCCACTGAAATATTTGGTCGCTTACAATTTATTTAATGACATTTTTTATTTTTTTTAATCAGTGCTTCTCAATGTGCCGGTCGGTAGGCCATCAGACGCTGGTCGGCGTAAGCTATCAAGACACGAAAATTAAATCTAATTATAATCCTTAAGTTTGAGAACCCACAAGATAACATATGAAATTGTCACACTGCGTCGTTTGATGTTGACATCAAAGCATTTGTGATGTAACCGCAGCTCCGTTTGGTTCTCTCATGGCAGGAGTCGTCGATTTTTTTTGCCAAAATTTACAAGTTTATGTGTGCGTTACCCCCCCCCCAACCCCCAGACTCTAGGTCCTGCTCACATGACTCGGGGATTTGGGGGAGCATCGTTAGCCTCCCTCCCCCCCCCCGAAAATGCTACTGGTGAGTTTTACAAGCATGACAAGTGTCTAAAAATGATCTGAATAGGATTATGCGTAGATATTTTAAGTGAAAACAACACGGAATATCCTTTTCCTTTAAAAGGGGAGGGGGGGGGGAGGGAATCTATTTGAAAAATTAAAAACGTTTTAAGTTTGATATAATTGTTCGATTGGTTTTGGTCAAACGCCCCTGGCCATTATAGTCTTCTAGATCAGTGCTTCTCAAAGTGGTGGTCCGTGGACCGGTGCCAGTCCGTGGGCCATCCGCTGCCGGTCCGCAGATGTTCTCAAAAAAAGGACCGAAAAAATTGTCAGTGCAGGGAAAATGGTGCACCGGTCTTTGGTGCAATGGAAAAAATTCCTGCCGGTCCGCCATACTACAAAGTTTGAGAAGCACTGTTCTAGATATAATCGTAAATGAGCCCATTTAAAATTAGTCAACTATTCATTAACTTTATTGAATGCATCAAATTCTTGAAATCGCAATTCGAGAGGAGCACAAAACAACTTTTCTTCTTAGCTCAGTTTTTAAGGCATTAATTTTAAATATCGCAGAAAGGATACCTGATACAGACAAGTCATGTGGATTAAGATTATTGTCATCTCGTGTCAATATAAATGAAAGTAGGGTAGATTTAGGTGTCTTCGTATAGTACGTAGGTAAGAAATCTACATAGTTGTCAAATTTTTAAAAAAATGCATTTTCTGGAAGGAACCGGTTCAATAATGGGCATATGTTCCAAGCGTACACGTATACATGACATATTTTAATATATCTAGTGGATTGTAGTGGATGCTATCTGTCCCAAATGAGTCTGCACTACCCCCAAGAATTCCCTTTTTGACCCCAGATGAGGTTATTTACCTCTGTTCGCCGACCTCTTTCTTACGGGCTGCCCGTCAGTCAATTGAGGGATTTTTTTAAAATAAATTTTTTAAATGTTATTTTTAAATAATTTGTTTTCTAAACAAAGACGTTAACCGTGATG
Organism: Ampullaceana balthica; assembly: GCA_944989445.1. Classification (NCBI taxonomy): domain Eukaryota; kingdom Metazoa; phylum Mollusca; class Gastropoda; family Lymnaeidae; genus Ampullaceana; species Ampullaceana balthica. The sequence continues at coordinate 202,289 of CALYLW010000817.1, read as the reverse complement.
TTAGTAGTCAATGTTTAATTTGTATGCATTAAAATAAAATATAATCTAAGGATGTTAACACAGTTCGTTTTCTGAAGGCCGGTAAAACGTTTTTAAAAAATGCTTCACGCGGGTTACGATATTACAATGTAGATCTTCACTAAATAAATAATAAATACTTAAATGACAATAAAAGTGATTTGAAACATACTTATTTTCAAATAGAAAATAAAGTTGGGTTTTTTTTTGTTTTTAAGGGGGGGGGGTCAAAGAATTGTGATACATTTTTAGAGGGGGGGTCTATGTTTTTGTGACGACGCGTGACGAGGGGGGGGGGTCAAAAATCGGCAAAAATCGTGTGACTGACGTCATTATGAAACTGGATGGCCCCTTATGAAACACTTTTAATTTTTAACTCAAAAAGTACAATAACGTTGTATTTTTATACAAAACTAAATATGAGCAGACAGAAAAAGTAATTTTAATTACCTCTTGATTTTCTTCCTCAAGTTTCACAATTCGTGCACTCAATAGAGCAATGGTTTCAATCTAAAAAAAAAGAGGCCAAAAGTTGTTTTTATTTTTAATTGGAAATTTTTTAAAATTTAGCACTAGAAATGAAAAAAAAACAAGTGACATAAGTAAACTCCTTTTTAAAACAAAAAAATATATTTTTCAAATATAGTTTTTAAAAATTACATTTTAAAATCTTTTTTTAATACTAACCTTATTTTTAGAACATACAAACATAATTACTGTTTCATTTTCATGATTCATTTCTCTAAATTTAGAACTAATTTTCTTTTAGCAATGGTATTTCTTTGCAATTTGCCTTTTCCAGATGAAATTTAAAAAATATGTAACTGCTGATCATGTACAACAGAACATTTTCTACCTACAAGAGCTTAAAGCTTCTAAAATGTTTAATTTTTATTATGGCTGTTACCAATTTATTTGAAAAATTAATGATTAATTAATCGTTAATTTTGATTAAAGCCAAAAATTGAAATTTATGGTGTCATAAGTAACATTTATTAAAAGTACTTGAAAATAGAAATAACACTGGAATGTCTTCTTTATATGACATTTATAACCAACAACGCAAACAGACAAGTGCATTGACATTATTTGGTTCAAGTGATGAGTCGGTGTTATTGACAATATAACCAGCCGAGCTGATTAATCGTTCACATAGCTTTAGATTGTCTCAGCTGAAGTTTTTGATACTGTAGTGAATGTTTGGTTTGCAGGTGATATATACGAAGTGTTAGAATCATCATGGTAGCAACGTTTGCTTTAAGCAGCTCGGCTGCGCAGATATTTGACCAAAGTCACGCTGGAGTTTAGAATTGCCGCACATAAAATTTTGTAAGATATTGCCCAAAAAATGGACATTGTGCAACTTTGCACATGAGTTGTTGTTTTAACTTTGCACACGGGCCAACGAAGCTTAGACTTAGAGGAAACATTGCATGGTAGGCAAACGATTTCTCTCAATGGACACATAACCTTTAGCAACATTTTGAACAGTCAAGTCAGTCAATAGTTTAAAACCAAAATGTTTGTGTAATCATCCAGAAATTAGTTTATATTTATCGGCCGAAATATTTACTTTTTGACTTCCAGTACATTTATAAGTAGTTGGTCGATTAATCGTTTTAAAAAAATTATCGTTAAAAATTTCTAACAATTAATCGAGAAATTAATCGTTAATTTCCGCAGCCCTAATTTTTATATTTCCCTCTAATGGAGACAATAAATGTTTTGAGTCTGCTTGATGGGGAAAATGAACTGAAGCCACACAAAAAAAAGAAAAGGAAGTTTCGGAATGCAGTTATTTATTTATCTGATCTGAAAGATTATTCAATGAGATTTGGGGAAGTTTTCTTCCATGTATTTTTATGATTACCTCATTTGAAGGAATATAAAGTTTCAAATCAGCATTTTTTAAATTAGGTGCCACAGACTTTCCCGGGAGGTCATTATCAACTTCCAAAGGGGATAACATTGACTTGTCACACACCTTGGGTGACGGTGTTGGCATAGGAATAAAATCTGCTTCTTGAAGCTCCTGAAATTTATTATGTTAAAGGGATTCAAATACAAAAAATTACATTTGTAACTGAAAAATTTATAAGATATTATATTGTTCAGTTGTTAAGTTTGTTTTCTTAAATGTCCCGCCTGATAAAATCTAGAACATGAGATCTTAAAATTATGTTTGAAGGGTCTCTATAAAAGTAGTGTATGTGTGAGTCACACAGCTATCCATTTCAAAGTTACCTCGAATCAAAGTAAACTTTTAGAAAACTATATTATATTTTTTATAGTATCTGGTAACAAAAATGATTTTTCACCTGGGCTAACCAAGCAGGGACACTACTTTCCATGGAAGCGCTGCCTGAGCTTGGGTTTGAACAAGGGGGAGTGAACACGTCTGGAGTAAAATCCCTTTGACGATCTATACCACCAACCTCCCCAGGCAGTACAAAGTTGCACAGAGAATCAGAATTACTGGTTCCAGTATCTGGTGTCTGAATTTTTTGAGTCTGGTATGGAATCAAATGAGCCTCCAGCTCCTGGGAAAAGTACTTTGTGGAGAGAGAAATAGAACGGATAATAAATATTAGTTTTGCTCCCATGATAATGATTATGTGTTTTTAAAACTTTTTCTTCGAATAAATTAAACTTTCAATTATATTTGACCTAAAATAGAGGGAGCCAAATTTTCAACCAAAATTACATCAATTAGTTATTTAAATTTTTTAAACTGTGTTATAGTAAATTAAAAGTTACTTTGATATCATATATTAAAAAGTACATATTTCTGGATAATGCTAATATTTATCATCAAAATTTAAGTTCTTTATTTTCTTAATTATTAGTAAAATAAGTATTTTTTGTGAGCATTGACTTATATTTAAGATAGAAATCTCATTGTAATTCACTAAACATTACTTGTGTTTTATTTTGCAACAATTATTATGGATAAGTTCAATTTCTCTGAAGATGTCAATGTTAAGGATATGTCAGTTTAACTTATTTTACAACTTGAACAATTATTTTCTCAGGCTCATTGAAATTGTATGACTAACTGAATTCACTACAGTTAAATCATACACAGACACTCCAAACAAAAGGCATTAAAACACAAGACAGGAGAAAGCTTTCACAACTAATTGCATAAATTAAAACAGATTTTTACAACACGATGAATGGTTAAAGTGGGTAAAGGCATGCAACATAGTTCACCTTCATCAGATTCCTTCCAAATTTCTAAGCCTTTCCAGACAAAAAAAAAGTAACTCTTGTAACTTGGGGGCAAAAACACAATTTACTGATATCTGTCTCAATTTGAAAATATACAGGTTGGTGGTATCGGAAAGATTTATTCATACATTTATTAAATTTTACCATGGATATCTAAAACATTTTGGTGAGTTTTTGTCATTATCGCAAGTACTCGTTCTATAATCTGTTCATAAACCAAGCCTGCGCACCCATACCTCCATAATCACACTAATGGATTGGGAAAAAACTCAAAAATTAAAAGAACTAACTCATGAACTATGCTCATTAACATATGCCTTAGTTTTAAACCATTTGGTGCTGAAGAAAATCTAGGATAAATTTAAGTTGGTGCATAAGGTCACTGAATAATGGCACCATCAAAGCATGTGATATTATGTGTTCCAATAAAAATTTGTTAAACTTTGTTTAAACATTAGTTCAAGAGAACAAGTAACAGAGAAGATATATTTTTTACTATTTTAAGTCTGTGACACCACAATGCATGTAGAATAACAATTCAGTTTTCATTCAATCATGAGCTAATTACATCTTTTTTTCTGTAACCTATATAAAAGGAAAAAATCTGATATATCCAACCGATCTGAAAATTCTTTTTAAAAATTTAGCCTTAGCTCAGAGCCATGAATGTGGTGTAAAAAACAATTAAATCTCCACACACAAATATTGTAGTGCTAGAGGTACATTTTTCAGCTAAAATTTAATCTGTACAATTTTATTTTAATTGAAAAATTGCTTATTTATTATTTACAAATAAAGTTCAACAGCTTTTAAATTCTCATATAGTTGTTACAAGACAAAGATTACTTACGCTTTGGTGACGAGACTCTTGACTTCAATGTTTTTTGGTTGAGAACTTTTTCTAAATTTAGGCAACAATAGAACATAATAGAAATTAGAAAATATAAAAATGTTATATAATAAAATATAGAAGTATAACAATATTCCATATTAACATCTACTCACTTCAATGAGATAAAATTTAATTGAAAGATTTTAAATGAATAGTTTCAAGCCCATGTATAAGAAACTAAGACTCCGTGTGTTTTAAAAATAATTTTTAAATGAAATGTTGTCACAATTAAAATCATCTCATTTATTTGAGGAGTGCTTTTAAAACTTGAAAATAAACCTTTACTGGTATTTGGCATTTTAAAATTTAATTAGAAATAATAAAATAATGCAGAGAAAGTAAAGATATTTTTAAAACTTTCATAGATGGTAAGAAATGCGTACGATCATTAAAATTTATTTAGTGTTTCTTGAAACTTAAGGGCCCACAAATTTTATTTTTTTCTCAAGGCTTTTTTTAATTTATTTAAATTAGCAATGTATACAAATAATAAAGATTTGGCAATATTTATGGGAATAAACAAAATATTTCTATGGCTTAATTTTCTGACCATACCAGCGATAATTAAAGTGTTCCAGTGTCGACACGACAGACATGATACAACATGCATGGATCCAAAAATTGGTCTGGGCAGGGCTGTACACATGCCATTAGGTCCTATTCCTTGGTCAGTGAACATACCACCAAGGCGCCCACTTTCTCCATTTCCCCAGGAGTAGATTTGATTTTCTAAAATAAAATTTCAAAATGATGTCAAGAACTCCTGTAAAATTTATTGCTGTTAAGGGGATAAGGAAGTTAGCAGGGACACAATGTATCATGACTAAATACATTTTTAAGCTATGTTATCTGAAGTGCATAAATATTTATTTTTATCAATCAAGCAGTAAAGAACTGTATAAGTTTGTATAAATTTCTAAGAGTGCAAATCAATATAATTTCAAAACATGCAACTGTTTGAAACATAAAGAAAAATTCCACCCAAAAGCAAGGAAATTATAAGAGATTCTAACTGGTGTATCATTTTAATGCCATTAATATTCCTTTGTATTTGTAAAACTTTAGTTATTAAATAATAAAATCCTCTCAGTTGACTGTTTTTCAGAAGTTTACATTTTTATGCCCCTTTCATAGACAATACATATTTAAATAAAATATAAATATAAGGTTTATTACAGAGAAAATGTATTGAGTTGTTTGTTATCTATCTTAAAATAAAAATGACAATTGGTACTCACCGTTTGTGGCTACTACTGTGAAGCCATCCCCACATGCAAGCTGTTCAACCTTCTGTCCTGTCAGCACCCCACCAACTCTACAGATTCCTGGTCTTTGTTTAAAATCCCCCATTCCAAGTTGCCCATACTTGTTAGAACCAAACATATGGAGATATCCAAAACCTGGTTGAGTGTAGTATTTTTAATTTCAGTTTGATTAATTAATAAATATTTTTTTTTGTCGTATATACTTCAATTGGGCCTAGTACCTTTATTCTAAAAAATCATTTACCTAAGTTGTTAAAAATATAAGAACCTAAATTAGTTGAAGATAAAGTCTTTTGTTTTTTTAGACTTACCTGTAATCGAGACTATTGCTTGAATTACATATTTTTTAAAAATGAAATGCTAATTTTTTAAAAGAATTTTTATTTATTTGGAATAAAATGGAAACAAGTGATGGTAGCATTAATCCAATTATTTTTCTCTGGCATTGAAAGTAATCATATGCATTAGATTGCAAGATAAATAAATAAGTAAATGAGTATGAAAACACACAGAAGTTAACTTCAAGTACAAGTACACAGAGAAGAAACATAAATGACTCACTGTCAATAACACCTGAATGTGTTTTCCCAGCAGCCACCTGGGTAATGTTTAATCTGTTCAAAGGTTTGACTGTGCTAAATGTGTTTTTACATGGGACATCAAAAGTCTGTGTATTTAAAAAAGTATTTCTTTAATGAACTGTAGATGACTGGACAATGCAGAGGGAATATAAAATAGCTCATTATAGTTAAATATAAAAAATGCATGTAATTTATTACAATTATGCCTGGAGAAAGAAGAAGAAATAAAGAAAATATATGATTTCAATCCAATAATAAAATGGAGAAAATATAATTTTTAAGATCCCTCATTTAGCTAAAAAAAAATTCAACTTGCTTTCTTTTTCCTCTTCCTAAGACCCGAAGTCTCTGAGTTGAAGCCAAGCTTGTTAAACTGGTTGCTGCCGCATGCCAAGAGTCTACCGCTGGAACAAATGAGGAATGAGCTATCGCCACCAGCACAGACATGCTTAACTTCCTGCTTACCAGGAATGTCAACCTAGACATTTGAGAAATATACAAAGATAAATCTGAAAAATTTCTTTTTTAAAAATGACTCTGCTTCACTAGTAGTGGAAAAGGAAAAGAAGAAATAATATAAATAATCCCTTATTAAAATTTTTCAAAGAAAAACTAATCCATTATTACGCAAATCACACCTTTTTTTTGTAGGATAATATTCTTTCTACTACAAGCATTTTGAGGCAGGTTAACCCTCCTTCTTACTTTTGCCTACACCCGCTACACAACCAGCATGCCATTATAAAAGCTTAAAATTGTATTTTTAAAGTCACCTTTTGGTATATATAGCCTTATATTAATTAATACACCAAAAGTAAAAAAAGAGTGTCTCTATTTGAGATTGTGATGGTAAGAATATATCTGAAAAAACAAGTTTTCATTGATTTTTTATTAAATAGTAATTAAATTAAGTGGATTTCAGCTTTTATTGTACAGGCTCACTCCTTATGTCCCACCTCAAAACAACTATATTTAGTTAAGGATACAATTTTAAAGAGATAATACAAAACCAACAAACCTTTTGTGGAGTATTATAATCATCCTCAGACCCTAAGCCAAGCTTTCCTTTTAAACAAAAGAGATGGGATATTCAAAATATATATTTAATTAATTGAATTTTGAATATAATGTATTTTTTGTTTCGTTTAATGGATGCTTATATTCAAATTACAGAAAACAAAGCACTCAAAAATTAAAATTTACTTTCCCTTATTTTAATCACATCAAAGAAATCAACAGAAGTTTCAAGAGATTAATGATATAAATTAAATATTGAAATTTTACGCTTATACTTTTAAATTTCTTAAATAATCTTTAAATAACTTCTATATGGAACATCTTAAGACCTTTACAAGATGAAGCTTTCAAAGAATTTTAAAAATACCAAGCAAAAAAAAATAACACAATCTAAATCTTGTTTGTAAGCAAACATCTTTATTATCTTACTCTTAGCACAACACACTAAAACTCCAATCTATGCACTTACCATACTCCCCTGATCCCCAAGTGTAAACATCTCCATATCTGGTAAGAGCCAAAACATGTGCATCCCCACAGGCCACTTCTTGCACAGGATGGTCAGTGAAATAGTCAACTAACACAGGGGAGAGGACCTCCTCTTCATCCCCTTCTGAAGCAAGGCATCCATAGTAGTCTGAACCAAAAGCGTAGAGGGCTCCATTGTCTGGAGCATAAATAATTATTTATAAATAATCTAACATTTCAAAGTAGGCAAAATAATTGCATGGATTGCATTTACATTATAAATGTATTTTTTAAGAAAAAAGCCCTCAGTGATGTTTTTAGAAAATGTAACACCATTAGCTGAAAAATTTTTGCAATAAAATAAGGACCTATAAATTTTCTTGACTAGGCCAAAATGCTTTAGATAGCTATTGGATATGAAAGATGCTTAATATTTCTTGCAATAAGGAACTCAATAATTTGAAATAACCCCAAAAATAATATTGATTATTTATCCTGTTCAGCAAAACCTAAATTTGATTTTAAAACAAATACAGCTACAGATTTTGTAACAAAAATCTCACAGCTACCTGACACACACAGTGTGAAATCTTCCCCACATGCAACCTGTTGTATAGGTACACCAAGCAATGAATCCACACGGCGTGGGGCCTTATAAGCTGCAGTGTCCCCGTGGCCCAGTTGTCCTACCATGTTGACTCCACCCTGAGGATTCTGAAATATATTAACTGCCCATTTTAAATGCCAATCAGAATGTAGCCCATGTTTAAGTTTTAATACTTATTTTTATTTTCTGAGAATCATGCAGCATACAAAAAAACATGTGTTTTTTTCTTAATTTCTTCAACTTTAATGTAATTTTCCCCAATATTAACTTAAAATCTGCTTTATTCATATAATGGTAAGTACAAATGTCTAAAATAAATTTCTATTAAACCTTAATATTTGTTTTTAATTTGCATTCAACCTGAATTAATTAGCCATATAACTCACCGCCCATGTATAAAGCTCTTTTTCAAAAGTGATTGCAGCAAAATGACTGTGTCCAGCAGCAACCTGTTAAATGAACAATCAAAGCTTTACTGTGAAAATGCCCATCTTGCGCTATTAACTCCACTTGAACTTCTCTGCATCTTGCATTTAACTTTTTAAGAAGAGAACTTAAGCAATTTTGATATCTGTCACTAGGTTTTAAGACAAGTATTAGAAGTTTATAAGGCATAAAATAATTCTACTAATTTTATTTGTGATACTTAAGTTGTGCTTTGCTTTATGAGTTTGATTTGCAGTATTTGCTTAGTGGGTGCATTTTTCTTATTGCTAATGTGCTGCCAGATACAGTAGTAAAGCGAATTTCTTCTGGAATTGTGATTAATTTCAAGTAAGAGAAACCTAGGAAGCTTTTCAGATTATTTATCAAATAACTCTCAAAGAATTCTCAGCATATATCCTGCGAGTGCTTAAGTAATGTGCAAGTGTATTGACACAGAAATATTAAAATACACTAAAATAAATAACCAGTATTAAAAGTTAAGGTCATAAACAAAAATAATTTATCTTACCAATTAACAAGATATAAACTTAATGTAATCATCTTCTCTCAGTTCTACATTAAATATTGTCCAAGTATACATGACTTATCCTTAAGGGACCGGATGTTTTGTTTTAATTCCTCTAAAAATAATAGTAATGGCAACCAATAATTCCTTTCATGCACTCCAGATTATTTACTTTTGTCATTTTGTATTGAAAAGTATTATCCTTTAATCATGAGCAAACAAAAGTAGAAAAAGATGTTCTAGTTCCCTGCAAAACCCCTTGTGATTTATTGTTTTTTAACTATGCATTTAAGAAAACAGTTTAGAATTCAACTTTGCAGGAAACAAATTAAGTTATTAAGATATTTACCTGCATTGGGCTCTTTTCTCTTGTAAAAATCTCCAGTTTCTGAGGAGTGATCTTCCCACCACCCCACTGGTATATCTGTCAGATTAATTAATATTTAAGCTTCAATTAAATAGTAGATTAAGAAGAGACTATACACAATACAAAAAATATTGCTCTTAAAGAAGAATCCCATATGAGACAGAATTTATTAATGAAAGATATTTCTAGTATATTGTAAGGTAAAAGATTTTTTATTATGGACCAAATACATGAAATGAGAGCTCATGAAAACATATGAATGAGACAGTTACAACGTTAAAAAATCATTTACTCTTGCATCTGGATTTTTTTTTAAATTTTAAGATACAAACCTCACACATTTTGGAGGTTACCACAGAGACAATATTGGAGGTGGATGCTGCTGAGAGCCTTGCACGCCTTGTGTTGGAGTTCAGTTCATGAACTCTCTTCTCAAAACTAACAGCATTGCTAGCCATCAATGGCACTGATAAAATAAACTCTGCACTGGGTCTATCTACTGGTTTCTAAAGATAAAATTAGAAACATAAATCAATAGCAAAAATTTTACTGCAGTTTTTTTTTAGCCATGTGTATTTGCTTTATTTTGTGATAAGCACTTGATTTTATTATAACTGTAAAAATATTAGGATTTCTGCTTAATAAGAGTATTTAAATCAATGTCTTACAATGAATCAAATGCATTAAATATAATGCTACAACATTCAGGAAAAAAATCTCTTGGTTCCAGTCAATAGATTTATAATAAATGTAGTCTTCTTAATGTTATATAACAGTTGTTAATGTTAAAAAGTGTTATTTGGATTTAGCTATTTGTTTGCATCCAATGCATTTTTTCTTTGAACAGATACCTTCCTCAGCATTAAATCAACAAGACTGCGCATGTCATCACTAAAGCATTTGTTGATTTCAACATGGTCCACCATTACAATCTCTTGAGCCAGCTTCAGAGGATTCTGAAAGTTTGTATTGTAATAGGATAAAGTGATACCACTGCTTATCTGATTTCTTTTGTTGTTTTACACAGATATTCACTCTTTTTAAATTAAAAAAATAATAATAATCCTAAGGAAAAAAAATACTTACAGAAGCTTGGAAAGTTCTTGAGAGTGTCAACATTTCATAAAGAACACAGCCAAGAGCCCAGATGTCACTTTTGTTATTATACCTATTTAAAAAAATAAGTTGCTAATATTTCATTCAAATTTAACGACTGGCAACTAATTATATTCTAATGAATCAATTAAATCTTGCACGCCCAACTGTTAGATCAAAAGCTGTACAAAAGTACCACAAAACATACAATAGCATGAAAAAGCCTAAAAACCTTTCAAAAGGATAATCAGAAAAAGGAGACTTTGTCCCGAAGAGTAGATAAATATTGAAAATGTTTAATTGCCATATCATGTATGGGCAAACTTTTCAGTTGGCATGTATGAATGGAATTTTAAAAGAATCGATAAATTAGCGTCAACATTAAAGTCAAGAGAGCTCTCAAGATTTTAAGTTATGTGCCTTAAGGAAATTGATTTATTTTAAGTATTTGAACAACACTATTTGAAATTTAAATGAGATAAATACTAAGAAGAAAAAATAATTTCAGATAAGCAGGTTCAAGTGCTAATCCCATGATTTGCTTATTAAGTGCCTAAAGGTCATTGAATTATTTTTTTTTCTGGAAGCACATTTTTTTAGCATGAGCAAATAATTATAGTGAAGCTGAAAATTGATTGAAATATATTGAGACAAAAAGACTATGAGTGGATGTAGACATAACATGTTATGGATTTTCCAGAAAGGTATGTGGAATGTTTGTGTGAAACGTGTGTAATATTATGATATTTTGAGCATAAACCAAGAAGCCATTTGAACAGCTGAGAAATTAGCTGAATTATTTTGGAGGTGGATGAGAACTAGGTTATACAAAACACATTGTCAAACAAAATTTGAAGTAAAAATAATAATTATTCTAACAAAATTACTTTTATTTTTTTATATTCATGTAATCAATGAAATAAAAAGAAACATACTTTTCGCCCATCATAATTTCTGGTGACATGTAGTAGGGTGTTCCAACAATCTGAATCATAATATTTAAGTTTATTTTAAACATCCTTCATTGTTATATAAAAATATTGATTACAGTTTTCATAGAAATTTAAAAATATTTATTTTATTTTTCTATTGAATTTTTTATGCAATGTTTTAATATGACCTTTACATTTTTATGTCAACAATTTTTAGCTCCTCTCTTCACCCTGGCATAAAAGGCATTCTTTGAAAATTAACTTAATATATCAATAATTGTTTAATTTCTTACACCAAATTAAATAAATAAATATGATACAATTTTCAATTCTTACATAGAACATACAAAATATAGTAATAATATAGGCAGGAAAAATGCAATTTATTCATAGATTTGAAAGTTCTTTTAACCTTTTTAAACTTAAAACAAATAGAAACTAAAGCTCTATTTCAAATGATAATTAAAAACTTGTTATTATCATTTTTTAAAAATTTAATTAGATTTTCTTCCTCAGTTACAATGAACAAGTGAATTTTTCCTTTTTTAAAATAGGGCATATACACTGATTAATTTTTTAATGTCAGGTGTCATGTTGTTCTTTATATATATATATTCTATTTCTCAAGGGCCCACAATCAATGCTCTATTGATTATGGTTCCTATGGATGTTGAGATTTCATAAGTATATTTTTGAAAATAATACCCTGCAGGGATGCTCATCAAGATAATAGTGACTGGAAGTTGAGGAACATGAGGCAATTGACACAAATGTGTAAATTGCAAGTATTGAGCTCTTGCACTTACAAGTCTCATTTTTGTCTTGGCGGGTGGGGGATGAGTTTTTGCCTTATGCTGGAGCAGAGGACTAGCACATTATTTATTTAAAACAGCATTAATAGCCTAGCCTAGTAGTTGACATATTTTCAGTGGTGGCCAGCCCAATGTTTATAGCATTCTGTCAATACTTGATGTGTTTTTGTGTTTGCACAGCACAATTTGAGATGCCCATTGTTGGACCACCTCCAATCTGTTTATGGTTTATTGTCTTTAGGTTTATTGTGCTTGGATTCCAGACTGAATTTTTTTATTTATTTATTCAGTAGTTCATTGAATATTTTAAAATAATTTAATATTCTTGTTTTAAAATACATGTACAATTTAATTTATATGTTATATCTTAATTGTGTGATTCTACAACATACTTATGTTTTTATTTTTTAAATTACATTTTCTATTATTTTAAACAAGCAGAATTATTTTCTTTAGTTTTAAAATTGTACTGAGCTTAGAGAAGTAGATATTGTAGGTTATCTTAAAGAACAATAAAATCTACATAGCGCATAAATAAGTTAAGGAAAATTTGATAAAATGTTTCTTTGGCTACACAAATAAATTAAGGTAATAAAAAAAATGCAAGAAAATTAGGGCTGCGGAAATTAGCTATTAATTAATCGATTAATCGTTAAAAATTTAATTGATTAAAATCATTTTGATCAATTAAAATTCGATTAAAATTTAAGAAAATATTTCTTATATTTTTTTTTCTCCAATTTATTAATTATTTTATTTTATTTTTTTTACTTCCATACCTTTCCCTCGTATTATTATTATTTATTTAGACATGCATACGTAAACAAAAAGGTTTTTCTTCCTTATTCCTTGCATAGCAGAATTAATTTGCTGAGTTTAGTCACAAAATTTGGGAGCCGTATAATTACCCAGACTTAACCGATTTTGCAAAATAATGAATCCCAACTTAACCGGATCTATACATATATGCGTTATATAAAATATAATTAATCAATATTTAATCGATTAATCAATTAATTTTTACAGATTAATCGAACAAAAAAATTAATCAGTACCAGCCATAAAGAAAAGTATTAAAAACTATTTGATACTAAAAAATAATTAAGATATTTTTTTTAAATATAGCATCAGCTTTTGAAAATTATTAAATTTGGCAAAATAAGGATATCCAAACTAACAAAAGAACTTACAGTTTCTGCCATTGCATTGCTTGATTCTAAAAATCTGGAGATGCCAAAATCTCCAAGTTTAACCAGTCCAACTTTAGTTAGAAATATGTTTAATGTCTTGATGTCTCTAAAATTTAAAATAAAATTATTATTTCTTTTTTTTATTTATGATCACACTAAAACAAAGAGCGCACAAAAGAATTTTAATTTAACTATGAATGCATAAATCTAAAAATATAATTTTATATAGAAACATTTTTACATTTGATTGGTCAAAAACAATTTTAAAAAACAAATTTATTGTGTCTTAAAAAATCATATATTTGCAATTTGAAATATTAATTTAAAAATTGTGATAAAGGCTTACACTAATATAGTTATGATTTATTTACCTGTGAATAATTCCATATTGGTGAATGTAACCCAGAGCAGATGTCATTTGATACAAATACCATAAGACATCCTTAATAATAAAGTTATTCAATTGCATTCAATTTAAAAACCAGTAATCAAACTTTTTTAAGACTTTCAGGCATACACTTTCAATTAAAACCTTTAAAACTATTTAAAAGAAGTAACCAAAATGTAAAATATGTGAAAGCCTAAAAAAATAAAAATGGAAAGTAATGAGTAACTTGGTAGATGCTCTAATCATGATGTTCACAGTGACTTCAATCTAATTCTTGACAATTGACAAGCAACTTGAAAGAGACATGACTGGTAAGAAAGTTTCAACCAATTTTTAAACAGTTTCTATGACCAAACTTTTTTACTGACAAAACTTAAAGCTTTTTTTTTGGTGATTTAATGTAAAAAAAGACATGCCTTAAAATTAGGAATTACTCTTTGAGTTTCAACAACAGTTTAACGAAATACAATAATTCACAAGATTAAATTAAGCCCTAAATCAAATCTCAGAATTCAAAGATAAGCCTAATTTTGGTCCATTATAAGTTCAAAAAGTCTAAATTTAATAAACAGATTTATCTTATGTTTTATATTATAGAAATTCCTTCTATGCATAATATTATTTCATCCTACACTTATCCATGGTTTATGTTAAGATTATTTTGTCAAGTTAATAAAAATGCTATAAACCTCTTTTTTAATTAGAATCTTTTTTTACTAATTCATTTTTTTTAAAACTACAATTAATACCGATAACTTAGGTACCGTAGATACTCGTTCTATAGCCAGTTCGTTCATAAGCCGACCCCCCTACTTTTGGAAGATAAAAGTTTTAAAGGTGTATAACCCGCTCGCAAGCCGACCCCCCAAAAATAATAGGGCAGCTTAAAAAAAATGGTACACATTTTTTTTAAACTACAAGCTAAATCGGTCATTATGATTGTTTTGTGTTTTTTTGTTTGTTTTTTTATCTACTGCCTATCTTTCTCTTTGTGCTCTTTCTTAGACAAATAGTTACCGGTATTTAAAAAAAAACTTTGGTTAACAGTGTCGACAGCGCATACTTTAAAATTCGTTGTTGAAAAAAAAGTTGTAAAACAATTTATTAAAACATTCACAAAAATAAATAAAATTATTAAATAAGGTAAGTGCAGATGTTTAATAATATATTATAGCTTCTGGTAGAGCAGTCGAATCTTGTAGAATTTAGAAAAGGACCTTAATGATCTACAATAACAGCATCGATATTCAATATCCATGCAGAAATCACCTATGACCCGCTCATAAGCTGACCCCCCAACTTTTTCCCCTAGATTTTCTCAAAAAAAGGTCGACTTTAGAACGAGTATATATGGTAATTACTTAGCATTTTAAATTAAATGAACATACTCTACAAATCCAAATATCAACATATAATAATGAGGATATGGGTAGTATTATTTTGTACCCACTTACTTTTTCATCCCACAGTTTAGTGCTGCTGACAATTTTTTCATAGAGTGTTCCACCTGGGAAAATAAGAAAATACAAATTATTCCTTACTGCTTTATAACACTAATGTTTAAAAGAATGTAGTAAAAATAGCTTAAAAGTTCTATTGTATTTATTTCATTTATTAGATTAAAACAGTTTCAATTGTATTTATTATGTTTCTTCATCTTGCATGTTAGAAGTGATTTGTAAAATGTTCTGAAATGTATAAATAAATCAGATATTATATATTCAATAATGAATGATTGTAAGAGCTTTTAGACATACAGTAGAACCCGGTTAAGTCGACGGCCTAGGGGTTTGCCAAAAGACGTCGAGAAAACCGATGATCGAGATAAACAAAAACCAATATGGCGGCAAAATATTAACATGTGCTTGAAATTTCTTTATGTACATGATGTGCGTTAATTAGTAATGGGGCGATTAATCGGAATCATATCGGAATATCAGGACCCTAATATTTCTTCACTCTTTCCTAAAGTTGTTAAGACCGTTTGTTTTTTAGGACCGTTTAAATATAACCCTTTGTTGCGTTAGCGCTGTTTTTTTCCCTAGTACATAACGAATTCTGCTACTCCTGCCCCGCCACCCCCCGTCGCCCCAGTGGGTCCGTTGGTGACATCGTGTCACCTCTCTTGCGCGCTCCCAGTTAACATTTTAAGTGTTTTTTTTAATGGGGCTTGATGTTTGTTACATTGTTTCTGCTGAGTTAGCATCATTCACAGCAGTGATTCCCAGATTGAGCGATACTGTGCCTTGGAGGGCACTTGCGTGACTTTCCTATCAAGCTACACTAATAAATAACCCACACGTGTAACCTACACATCCCTTCATTGTCCCCGAACCATTCTCTTCCAAACCATCTTCCTTGGGTCTGTCCCCTCAGCTTATAATGGACTCAGAATTCCTTCGGTAACTTGATGCTAATCGGACTAACCAACAACAACAATGATGTGGGAGATTGAGAGTGGGGGTGGGTAAACTGTCTGTAGTCTGTTATATTATATAAACTATATATCCTAAAATCTGGGGAGCCTTGTTTACAGTAAGCACCCTATGATTTTGGTATCACAAGCGTTAATAATTGAGAATGTACACGCACATGTTTTTGGAGGTTTTTTTTTACACAACAGCGTTGCCATTATTTGTTTGATGAAGCGATCGGCATGCTATAAAAATGTACATACATATTTGCTAACAACAAAAGGCATATGTGCACCAACTAACAGCAGAAATTTACCAATATAAAATAAAAACCACCATTGATTCTTGATGCAAACCCTTATTTTCTTTTCTAAAGATATTCGTTTATCTCAAAAAATAAAATGATTAATGCATCAGGAAATGAATGAAGTTTAATAATAACATAACATACACTGCGAAATAATGGCAATTAAAGACCGATAACGCGATTTTTGAGCACCTCGGGTGAATACATAGAGATGCGTCAAACTAATTCACACACGGATCAAAGTGAAACAAGAAAAAAAACATCCTGTAATTTTTATTGAAATCTCATAGAATCACACCATAGCCGGAAGTCTCGAGGACAGTGAGATTTTGATGTTATTTTTAACTGAAAATGAGAGAGTGCGTCGCTAGGCGAACAGACGGGAATCGAGATAACAAACGTTAAGTTGCAAATTTGGCCCTTTTCCTTTTTGGTGCTCGAGATATTAGGGTTCGGCGACTTAAAAGAACCAACATAACCGATGAGAAAATGACAAATAGAGAATTTGGCGGTTCCAATAAAAAAACGTCAACTTAATAGGGTTGGCGAGTTAACCGTGGTTGACTTAAGTGGGTTCTACTGTAATTCGTTTTTATTTTCTCTACAAAAGTAATGTCTCATTTTCTCAGTAAATAAATTTATTATCTAGAACCACCAAACATAATATTTAATATCTTACCATTGGCATATTCCATTTCAATAAAAAGCATGTCTTCATCTATAAAATGGTTGTAGTAGCTAATAATATTAGCATGATTTAACAATGACAGTATGTCAATTTCACTCTGTGAGTCACGTCTCTGTTTTTCATTCAGTTTAGCAAGATTGACCTCTTTCCATACAACTAAACTATTATCCTTAAAAAGATAGAATTCTTCACATTATTGAACAATAGACATATTTGTAAGTTTGTGTGATTAAAAAAACATGCTAAGAGATAAATAATATTCTTTTTCTTTTTTTATAAACCCTTAGACTCTTAATTTTTTTTATAATATTTATATTTTAGTACAGCATGTACGTTTAGCGCCATGTTACAATTACAAAGCTTTTAATTATTAATATTTATATCTTATTTACCTTATTTAGAAGCAGGAGAGTAATTTAAAATAGTAAATAGTGTTTAAAATAGTACTGAAATTTTGAACAAAAATTTTCTTGTGGAAAAGACATGACCCCAATTTAAAATAAAAAGCCCATACTCTTGTTTAAATTGAAAAAAATCAAAATCATTTTTCTGATCCAAACATGATTTTTGTAATTGTAATATTTTGATATAGACATAGAACAATTTTATGGAATAACAAAAACTCAGACATAGACTTTCAAGGCATGAAAATAAATAAATGTATAAGTTATACTCTATTAATTCTCTTTATTTATAAGTAATTTATAATATAACCAGGATCATGTAATTGTAATGTAAATAAATTTAATTAATAAATTAAAATCATACTTTTTCTGCAAAAAAGCGCGCCTATTAGATTGCCACACAAGAATTAGCTTCTAGTCGTCATTAATTTATATTATTTATTGAATTATATAATTACCTCAGTTTTCTGATAAAGCGTAGCTTCTCCAAATGCTCCCCTACCCAAAACGCGTACAAATGTATATGACGCCGGTGCACGGATTTCAAGATCTGATTCTTCTCCTGCCATCTTTGTAAACAATAAATGTTTCGATGGGATTGGACATAAGTTTATGATCCATTTTAATTTTGAAATAATTTATTTATGTTGTTAATTTTATTTTAAAAATTTTATTGCATTTGGTATAATTAATTTCGTTTTTTAAATACCTAGGTATAAAAATATGTTAAGAAATTTCTTAATCTTTTAATCCTTTCCAGTATTTTAGTATCACGCCCCTTATTTAGGATAACTCTCATTGTTATATTATTAAAATAAACAAATCTTCCACAGAATGACATTGACATATCTCAATATTACCTAATTTTTAGGAATTATTCTTTGCTTTGGAATGGTTATTAGGGTCAATATACCCAGTTTTAGAAAAGTAAAAGAGGGAGATGATGTTTACACGGTTAAGTGCTTTATTAAAAATTTTATTTAGTAAAGCCTAGGCCCTAGTCAGCCTAGTTAATGTCATTATCATTATTAATTTTTGTCTGTGTACTTACAGTTACAGACTTACACTACTTACAGTTAATGTTAACTAACTTACAGGTAACTTACAGTAGTTTAGTTTAGTTTATTAATAGTAACTAGGCCTACTGGCGAATATTCAAAACTGACAAGAATAATACTAATACCATTAGTAACTAGTTAAACTAAAAGTATTGAAACACTAGAGGATAAAAGAACCAAGAGTACAGTAGTAATTATACATAAAGTCATAAAGCTATTAATTCTAATTTAGGAATACAACACCAAGATAACTTTTAATACAACCCTCAGATAGACATAAGTATAAGGATGAAAACAGCTTTCAAATCTTATTCCGTATGCAAGAACAAACACATACAAAACTAAGGTTGTTAATGGTTAACCGGTCCTCAGATCAGGACCGGTCCCATTTAATCAGGACTGGTTAACTGTAACTTCATTTAGTCGGTATTAGCTTATTACCCGGAGTTTTTTTTTGTTGTGTTATACTTATGGCAGAATACCAGAACCAATAGTATTGCCAGTATTGGCAATACGCAACCTACCGTGACATCAAATCGTTTTCTTAATATTCCGGTCTATAAATAATATAAAAATACACGTCATCACTGTTAGTGGAGTTCGGCTAGTGAACGATTTTTAATATTTTTTTAATTTGCTTAGTTGTCAAAGCATAGTACCAGAAGTAACACAACTCAGCGCTAATGTCAAAATGTGAATAACGGTCAAGGCCGCGAGTGTTACTATTTATATTACAACAGGTCAAATTTGATTTTGGTTTTATATCAATAGTTTCAAGCCAAGTATGTGCACGTCAAAGGCATTAGACTTAAATTACCACACTGATATATAATTTTATGTTTTAAAAAAAAATGTGAGTGCATTGGAAAAGGAGCACATCGCATGAGAGCTGAACACAAGCTGGCGGTCACGTGAAGTGACCTTTGATGTCACCATCGGACGTCACGAGGCGAAAATTTGATGAATTCTCTAAAAAAATTAAGGAAAAATACGGACCAGACAGTTAAACTGGCTTTTTTTAATGGTTAACCCAGTGGTTCCTAACCTTTTGGGGTCCATGCACCCCTTCAGATGCCCAAAAAAGTTCATGCACCCCCTCGTGAAACTTGCAGAAAATGCATAATAAACTATGTTTATTTTAGGAACACAACAGTTTTGACCATAGGCAACAGGAAATTTAGTGAGAGATCTGCTGCTTCTTATGATCAATCATCGATTTAAATCTGGGGACTGTTTTGGACAAAGCAACTCTCTTGTCATCCTCTGCATTCAACTTGTTCCTTTCCTTGGTTTTAATCGTCAAAGGTGTGGAGAATCCAGCTTCACAGAGATAGGTTGTGGCAAATGGAAGGAGAGTCAGTACTGCCCTCTTGGCTAGTTGTGGGTAGGAATCTAGCTGGGCGCACACTAAAATTCAATCAAGGTATTGAAACTGAAGGCACTCCTCAGTATTTCTCAAATCAATCAGGTCATCTTTAGCAAAGTCACTGTCATCAATATTGTCCAAGTCACAGATAAAAGGATTGCGAATCCAAAGATCTTTCCTAGCAATGTCTTGACAGAAATACCCATCAAAGGACCTTTGCAATGTTGAAAGGTGCTCTGAAATTTCCCCTTTGATGTTGTCAGGCAGTGATCCCTTCAGTGCTTCCTTCTGCACCCGATATTACAACTTCACCCAAGAGTGGAAAGTTGGCCAAGTTTGACTTTTCTAGTTGTCTTTGGAATAGTGGCACTTTGTTAAGAAAGGCTTGCAATTTCTCAGTAGCATCCATTACATTCACAGCAGGCCCTTGGAGAGACGTGTTAAACTCATTCAAGATGGTGAAGATGTCAGCCAGGTATGCCAAGTAATGAATGAACCTTTGACAGTCAAACTTGTCAGCAAGGTCACTCTCTTTTTCTTGCAAGAAAATGGCAAAGCTCCACTCTCAGTTCTACTAACCGAGAAAGTATCCGTCCCACTGGACAACCAGCGCACCTCAGTGTGTTAGAGCAGAACTTCATGCTCAGAGCTCACCTCCTGACAGAACAACTTGAAGAGGCAGTGGTTCAAGGCATGTGAGCGGATAAAATTTACACTTTGGACTGCAGTAAAAAGAACTGACTTCAAGGTTGGAGGTAGAGTTTTGCATGCCAGTGCCTGACGATGAAGAATACAGTGTGTAGTGACAATATCTGGACTTCTTTCTTTACCAGTGCTGAAAATCCTGACTTATTACCGAGCATGGAGGGAGCACCACCTGTGCAAATTGAAGAAATTCTTGAAGTCCAGTCAAACTGGTTTTCAATGAAGAATGTCCTGACTAGCTGCAGCACATCAGCAGCTTTGGTAGTAGCTAGGAGTGGCTTACAAAAGAGAAATTCTTCCTTCAGCAATCCACCGATAACATATCTCAGAAATACAAGAATCTGACTGCATTGTGCTACATCAATGGATTCTTCCAGCTTCATGCTAAATGGAAAAGGACTGCTTCTCATCTTGCACAAGACTTGATCCAGAATGTCTTCAGCCATGTCACTAATCCTGGAATGAATAGTGTCATTGGACAAAGGAACTTTCTCAACCTGCTTCCTCTGCTGGTGACCACACATCAGTTCCACCATCTCCAGAGCACACGACTTCACCAAAGGTCTCCAATAGTGTGGGGCTTCTTGTTCTTTGCAATAAGATATGCAACCTTGAATGATGCCTCCAGTGCAGATTTCTGTGACAAAGAAAATTCAAGGTTGGGCAAGGTACCTGAGGTCAAGAAGCGAGCTCTCTTCTGCTTGAAGACCTCAACACTGTCCTTAGAATTGGATGGATGGACTTTCTCCAAGTGCCCTCGTAGTCTAACAGGCTTCATGTTGTCATTGCACAGGATTTTTCCACAGTGGAAGTACTGAGGCTTTTGTGTTCCATCTCTCTCTTTCTTTTTTATTATAAATTATTTATTAACGATTTTGAGGGGGTGATTACAATCGGAAAGTCGTATCAGTCACAGGCAAATTTTTAACTGACGAAGTTGATGTTTTTAATGACCGGAATTGGATGCTCAACTCAAGATTTTAGTTTCAATGACGAATAATGGCGTACAATTAACGTTTTAAAGACCTTTGCAGCGTACAGAGCAATAAAAGTGAAGGGGAAAAAAATCCCAAAGTTTACATCCGCTCAAAACAGTTAGAGGGTCACCGGAAGAGATATATCTGACGTATTTGATGACAAAATTAAATTATTTTTAGAAAACTGTGACGTAAAACACGAAATTCCGAGCAACACGTAGAGCGAACCGATCATTTTGCGAAAGTTTTTCCGTCAATTTTCGACATGCGCAAAACGATGCGTGAACGAGTAAAAAAAAGTTGTATATGGGCGCCCTTTAACGCGGCATGCCTTGCTTATTGTTTACATTCTCAGATTATCAGTTTTTCTTTATTTTTTTCCCTTCTTTTTTTTTCTTTTCTCTGAATGGTTCATGCACCCCCTGGAACCTGCTCATGCACCCCTTGGGGGTGCATGCACCACTGGTTAGGAACCCCTGGGTTAACCGGTCCGCAAAAACAAAATGACTTGACAACATTTGATTATAATATGCTGTTTTAATACTTTTATTACATAAAAATAAAAAATTGAATATCATTACGGTTTACTTCTTTGTTCAAGAATGTTTTATTATTTTTTTAATATATTTTTTTTTAATTTGCTGCTGTGACGGCATTGCTGAACTCTATTGTCGGTACATCACTGGCACTTTGATGTCAAATCAGATGACGCGAGGCGAAAATGTGATCCATTCTCTTGTTGGTTCACAAAACATAGTAAAAATATGGACCGACGGTTAACCTGTTAACAATGACAGTATGTCAATTTCACTCTGTGAGTCACGTCTCTGTTTTTCATTCAGTTTAGCAAGATTGACCTCTTTCCATACAACTAAACTATTATCCTTAAAAAGATAGAATTCTTCACATTATTGAACAATAGAGGTAAACCGGTTCTCAAAAACTAGTGGTCTTAACAACCTTATACAAAACTCGTTTTTCCCATCCGGCATGGGTTGCCTGAAGAAACCAGGAAAACCAACACTTTATCAACATTTAAAACTCTAATAAAAGTCCAAGACGAGACACAAACCATAGATAAGCCTAGGACGCAATAATCTTCTGTATTGAAGGAGCGTCTGTAACAGATAAGATAAGATAGTAACTATTAGTATCAGTTACAACAGGGGATGAAAAACTTTTTGTCTGAGAGAGCCAAGGACACCACATATTTTGAAAATTAATTCTGTGAGAGCCGTACATTCATTATGTTTAAAGCTAAAAATTCAAGTAAATGTGTGCATTTTGTGTAATTTCAACTCTAAAAGTACAATATGTTTCTGAATCAATAATGAGTATCTCTTACCATTAATGCGATTTATGGTGCTGCATGGCTTTGTAGTCTGGTAAATACGTGGTTAGGTTAAGCTTCATGCAGGCGTTGAGACTTCCTTCCGTTTAAACGTGATCGTTGTTTGGTCTTAATGTTCTTTAGATGTGAGAAAGACTGCTTGCATGCATACGTAAAGCCAAACATTGTCAGTATAGCAATACTCACACACTGCAGTGTATGGTATTTGACATGAAGCGCATTCCGAGTTTTTACAATCAGCTAGTCTGCGCGTTAAAGTTTTTTTCATTTTTGCCCACTGGTATTGGCTCGCCATCTCTGCTTGATGCCGTGCAAGTCTTTCCAAATCTTCATTCAGTGACTTGAACTTATTCTTCCACATGTCTGAGGCCTTCAGCTTGAAGCTCAAAATCTCTGACGGAGACACCGGGGATGCAACTCAGGTCAGTGCTGTCCACTACACACTCGTGTGGATGGGTGATGAACTTAAAAGACGTGTGTGCTCGCCGAATTCTCCAAAGCGTGCTTTAAAACGACTACAGGAGAATAGACATGAAGCCTGCTAGCTGCTGAATATTAAGATGTTGAGCAGGGTCACTTGATGTGCATGTATCTTTGAACTCTCCCAGTTTTTCAAAGTGTAGTAAACGACCTGTTTCAATGTCGGCGATGAAGAGTTCTAGCTTGTTTTCAAATGCAAACACTGCTTGTTGCAGGGATAACACCTTGCATTTTCACATTGAGCTGATTTAGATGTTTATTCATGGCTAAATCAGGAGCCAGTCAGTCTCAGTTAACTCGGGATGCTCAACATTCTTCATTTCAAGAAAAGTCCTGATTTCGCTCAGACAAGTCCCAAATCGGCTGAGCACCTTCCCCCTTGATTATCAACGCTCGTTGCTGTGCAGAAGCAGACCAGGATAATCATTCCCAACCTCATCAAGCAGTGTTTTAAACTGGCGATCATTAAATGCTCAAGCAACAATAAAGTTGACTACCTGAACCACCTGCGACATCACCTCACCAAGCTGGTCGCCACACATCTGAGCACAAAGCGCCTCCTGATGTAGGATGCAATGAAAGCTTATGATGCGTCTGTTTACATGCTCACAAAGAAGAGTGACAAATCCTGTATTTCCCCACCATGCACGGAGCACCATCAGTGCACACCGAAACAAGTTTATCAATCGGGAGATTTTTTCTTTAGCAAACTCAGTGAAGGACTCGAATAAATCCTGCCCTCTTGTTGTGCCTTTCATAGACAAAACAGCAAGACTTCCCTCATGTAGTGTATCACAGACAACATACCTCGCAACCATGCAGAACTGGAATAAAATAACGAAGTCTGTTGACTCATCCAAAGTGAGAGAAAAAAATGGTGCCGCATTTAGTTCTTCACTTGCATTGCATAAAGTTGATTTGACATCATGATGCTAAGATCGTGAAGAGTTCTTGGCGACAGAGGCATGTCTTTTATCTGTTTAAATATTTTGTCCTTTTCCGAAAATTCATCAAAAAGTTCAATGGCGAAATCGAGCATGAATGCTTTGGCATACACCCCATCTGTGAATGGCTTTCCGTTTCTCACAACAGCTAAAGCACAAATAAAGCTAGCCGAATTCCAGTCACCTTGCTGGGTCCAAATACAGATTTGCTGCTGACTAGCACTCTTGATAGCAGTTCTTGACATGCTTTATTCCTGCTGTCTCCTGCAGGATATTTCGATGCAAATATAGAATGGCGAGTCTCAAACTGTCGCTTTACATTTGACCATTTGACTTATTGTATAATCTATAGAACAATTAAATCAGAACAAGATAGCAAAATTTTACAAAAAGACTTAGATGAATTGATAAAATGGGAAACTAACTGGAGTATGTCTTTCCATCCAGAAAAGTGTCAACTGTTAAGAGTAACAAAGAAAAAGAAACAAATAAATTCAAAATATTACATTCATGGAAAAGAACTGACCCAAACTAAAGATGCAAAATACTTAGGAGTCTTAATAAATGAGAAACTATCATGGAATCCCCATGTCAATGAAGTTATTAAAAAATCAAACAAAACCTTAGGCTTTATAAAAAGGAACTTTAACAAATGTAATAGAGATATAAAACTAAAATGCTACCTCACTTTGGTGAGACCTGCATTAGAATATGCATCTTCTGTATGGGACCCATCCACCAAAGAAAACATTGATAAACTAGAACAAATTCAAAAAAGAGCTACCAGATTCATTACTGGAGAATATTCGAAACTGACAAGAGTAACACCATTAGTTAAATCATTAAACCTTGAAACACTAGAGGATAGAAGAACCAAGAGCAAAGTAGTAATCATACATAAAGCAATTAATTCTAATTTAGAAATACAACACAAAGATAACTTAATACAACCCTCAGATAGACATAAGGATAAAAACACCTTTCTTATTCCGTATGCAAGAACAAACACATACAAGTTTTCCTTCTTCCCGTCCGGAATTCGGGCGTGGAATGGGTTGCCTGAAGAATCCAGGAAAACCAACACTTTATCAACATTTAAATCTCTAATAAAAATGCAGGACTAAACACAAACCATAGATAAGCGTAGAACGCAATAATCTTCTGTATAGAAGGAGCGTCTGTAAACAGATAAGATAAGATAAGACCATTTCATAGATGCAATTTTATCACTGCATATTAGACACACTTCAGAACCTGTTCTCTCCACAAAGGCTAATTCCTCTGTCCATTCCTGCTGAAAAGTACAATACTCATCGTCTTTCTTTCATTTAGCCTTCTTGTCTAAAAAGGTTTCTAAAATTAGCTGACAACTTGATTAAAACGAAAGTTTACTTTCTGATCCGACGATAATCTGTTGTGCTGACCCTTTTACACATGGACACATCGTCCGTTATTTTCGAAAGCAATATACGGCAGCCCCACTTGAACAATGTATATTTGCCACTTTTCCACAGAACTCACTGCGATCACTTTGATCCCAATTTCCAAATCTCTCTCCCTTAAATAGCAATCTCTCTCCTGTTACTAACCCCCAACCTTGATTATTTCATGCGCTTATGTATATTTCATGAATTCTATCACGTATGCAACTCCCCATCATTATTTGGATTTAGAGTGATTGATCAACCAACATGCGACCTCCAAAAGTTTTACCGCGTCTAATGTCAAGAATGTTTTACATCACGTAAACCATTCAAAAATAGAACATAATTACATGTAATAAGGTTTTTGACTTATGACGAGTGTATTTTTATTTTATGTTTGTGATAAAAAATGTGTTGTTTTTTTTATTTTATATTATATATGCAATTAATATGTAGATCAAAGGAGTCTAAAGAAACATTTTTTTAAATAATCGAACAGTTGTCTGCGAGCCAGATGCAACCTTCAATAGAGCCACATCTGGCTCGCAAGCCATTGTTTCCCGACCCCTGAGTTACAAAATACAATTTCTATACTATGGCTATGAGTATCCATTAATATCAATGTAATAGTAATAATAGACAAATTACCAAATAAACTCAATATCAATAACGTCTTCTTTCATTATACATTATTAAATGTATTAATGAAGTGTCTTGAAATTTTTCATGTGTTTGAATTTTGAGATTTCATTTTTATTCATTGTCTTACTTAGTTTTTATTTTTTATTATCCTATTGTCTAAAGTTAAGCCTTAAGTCTGACCTAACATTACAGCCAATGCCAATATATATTTATATTATTTTATTATATTTATTGTTTTCTGACATTGACAGTGTTCAGTTAAGTGTTTAAACTTAATTAAATCATTGTGCTTAAAAAATTATTTTTTTCATTTATGATTTGGCTAAAATTCTTATTTTCATAAATTTGTTTCCAATACTTTTTCTTGCAGTCATTTTTTCTTCTGTTTTTTTTTCAATCTTTCTCCTATCATATTAAAAAATTTTTTAGACTGAATAGATTTTAGAGCATGATGAATTTTAGAAGTCATTTTGAAATAAGATGATGTTGCAGAATCAATCATAGCCATCCTGTTTGCACCCTGGATGAAGAGAAATAAAATTGCCATTGTCCTCAATATTTGTGGCCTGAAAGACCTGTGGAACAGGAGAGTGAACCCAGTTATGAATCCAACTCACTTGCACTCTGGGTGAAGAAAAATAAATCGATTATTTTATAATTTATTTTTCTTATTCTTTTCTCAGGCATTTTCAGTTGATGTATGGATTGCAGGACGACACCATGTTATAGAGAAACGCTATTCTGAGTTTGAAGAACTTCATAAACAAGTAAGAAATGAGCATGATTTCCAATAATTTTTAGTAAAGCATACTGCCATAGATTGCATGTTAATTTTTAATAAGTTTGCATATTTATCTTTAAGTTCTTTTGTATTTTTTAAAAAAATACTTTGGCTGCATAATTATGTTTTATTGTTTTTAGCTTAAAAAGATTATAAAAACACCAGAATTTCCACCAAAAAAAGTTTTGAAATGGAATACAAAAGTCCTGGAACAACGTCGGCATGGACTTGATGCTTATTTTCAAGTAAGAGTTAATGGATTTTAAAATACGTTTCATATTATATAATTGTTTTAAATCTTTTTGATATACACTTGTTATTTACCTTAAAATGGATCGTCTTCTTTTAAAACTTCAATAACTGCAGTTGGTTTATATTTTAGTAGATATATTTGACAAATTTGTTGGACAACTACATGTCAACTACTGCATACGTCCCTAGTTTATAGTGAACAGCAGAGACTGTTAAATTTAAACAATGCTGCATAGATTTAGCCCAAAAAGGGATTCATTAAAAATGTTACATGCTTATAAGTTGTTAATATTCTGATATTGAAAGGGACAAAGCATAAAAGACATTTAGTTTCTTGTCTAAAATTATCAGAAGGAAATGAACAAAAGCAAGATGATATTTGTGGGAAATAACATCATGGATTTTAAGGTGTTGAGAGGATTTACAACTATTTCTTATTTCAAAATAATTGACAGCAGTGAATTTTCTTGTGTGAACAGAATTGAAGCTGATAGTGTTTTTAGGCAATTATTGATGTTGATACAACTTAAATTGTCATAAGTATACAAATAAAATTAATTCATGTCTGTTTTACCATTTTTAATAAATGGGTAAATCACACAAAGGAAAAGAAAAATTTCTAGGTAACCCCATTTTGCTTTTTGTTGCTTGAGTCCGCTAGCAGAATACTAAATAAACAGTGTATTATACATTTTTATTTTTAACAAATTACACATTTTTAATGTTGTAACTTTCAAGTCTAAAAGTAGGCATTTTGAATAAGAAACATTAATAAAACCCATTGCTTATTTAGACGATGACAATTTCTATTTGTTAAACATTTGAGAATTATGACAATTCATTAACTAGTAGAAATGATATGCTAATTTACTGATTCACTGTATTAATTTAATATAATAATTTTAATTTCACAGGGTGTTCTAGAACATGAACCAACTCCAAACATTCTCCTCTTGTTTTTAGAAACTGACATGTTAGATCATTCAATGGAGTAAGCACCATTATTTCATCTTTTTGTTTTAGTCTATAGTTTATGTGTTTTGACATCCCAGTGCAGTGACTGTTAACTTTTTGAATGCTGTTACTGTTTTCAATTTCTTTCTCATTTTATATTCCAAACAACAGTTCATGTTTTACTTTGAAAGTCAAATAGATATCCCTTTATTTATGAAGCATCCAGCAATTGTCTGGATTTAATTTTAAAATGGACACCAGAAGTGACCCTAATTAAAGAGCTTTTTTTGATGTATAGTTTTTCTGTTATTGTTATGAATTATGTTAAAATTCTGTCTGGACCAGGGTTTTATTATTTGCAGTAATTAATAATTTTTTTTTACATTTATGATGGGCAGGAGTTACCTAAAAGGTGATGAAGAGCAAAAGACTTCCCATCAAGCAGTGATAATCATTGATCCAAATTCCTATCTTCAAGAAAACAACAAAGGTGAGTTGATAAAAAATTTTTTTTAAATTTGTTCACCCAACCCTCTATTAGATTTGCTTAGTTATTTTCTATTTAGAAGTGTACCTGCTGCAATTTATCACAGGGTGCCTAGTGCAGCCTAGTGTAAACCTAGAAAAGAGCCTTTTTTTTTAATTAAAAAAAATTTGGACTGCCGGACAAAGCCGAAGTATGTCATGCACATGTACAATATACCTACTGCTGATTATTAGTTACACCACTACAATTAAGTAATATCCAGCTAGG
The DNA here is from genome assembly GCA_944989445.1 of Ampullaceana balthica. Taxonomy (NCBI): domain Eukaryota; kingdom Metazoa; phylum Mollusca; class Gastropoda; family Lymnaeidae; genus Ampullaceana; species Ampullaceana balthica. The sequence continues at coordinate 172,973 of CALYLW010000817.1, read as the reverse complement.
TAGTTGGGAAAAAGAAACAAAAGGATACAGTAATTCTAATAAAACAGTGCGATATTTCATGCTTAGTTACTACCAATTTGGAATTTTGTATGTCAGAATTTCAGGATAATTGTGTTTTAATTTTTAATAAATGCGCATATTTTTTTTACCAGTACCCTTCAGCTATACTCAAGCTCAAAATTGTCTTCTTAGATTAACTCTTTCCTTATTAATATGATGACAAAATTGCTTAATATTTTAAAGCAAACAATATAGGAGGTACTTTCAATTTAAACAAATTAAGTAATAAATTTTACATTTACAACTCTATTCCTTCGTCTGGGTCAAGTCTTGTAATTGTATTTTTAACAACGTCCCTTTGATTAATTAGCTTAAAGTTGATGAAATAAAATATAATCATGGATGCTGCAGTTCGAGAAACACAAAAGTTAATTCTCTATCAAAATAGAAATTTTTAAAAATATCTCTCCTTTGCTTCCACAATTTTATTTTTTCTCATCAAATTTGAAAAGGTTCATATACTGGTATTAAGAAACTTGTTTGTGAACTTTTAAAGAAAATAATGATTTACAAAAAATTATTTAAATAACCTTAGTTCATTCTGCAACAATATCATTCATATATTATCTCAGTATTGTTGATTTTAAAATTGATCCACATTAAATTTATTGCCCCTAATCAAATTTATATGTCCATACAAATGAAAGAGTTCTTGCTTTATTTTACACCATTACTGTCTTTTTGTATTCACAAATTGAAGTTGAAAATTAATTTGCTTACTGCTCTACAGGTTCACTGCCAAACATTATCAGTGAAGGTGTAACTATGGGATTGTACTCTACAGAATCTCTAAATTATCAGAGATGACCAACATCACTGTCAACCATTACAATTTCATTACATACCATTGCTAGACTTCACAATTTATCAAAATTTAAATCCTAAAAAAATGTTCCATGGTAAATGGAGCAGTAATTTTTTGTACAAGTTTTACTTTTTTAAACAAATGAACTTAATTTTCTGTTGTAAATGAAAAAACAAATCAAAAAGTGCAAAGAAAAATAATTAAAATGTTTATCCTATTATGAGTTCTTAGTGTTGGACATAAAATTTGATAATTCTCAACCTTTCAGGACAAATGTTTAGTAAGTATGTCAGAGAATATCATCCTTTATCAAAAGGCTGATTTTGTGTTTTGTTTGCAAAAAAGAAAAAATACATTCTCTATAAGTTTTTCGTCTTCTAAATAAAATTTAAATTTATCAAAATATATGGGAAAATGAAGAATAGGTCAATTATTACTTTTCAAATATTTTAAATTATAATTCAACAGCCCATCAAAGGCTGCACTGAGTGCATTTAGTTCTGGTATCTACTTAATTCATTCATGAATGCAAGTAAAGGCCACACTTTTAAATAATAATCTAATTGATGGTAACTTCTATGATGGTGTGAACACAACTGTACATTCTATATTTGTATTATTTGTAATTAATTTTAAATTACTATTAAAGGAATCTAATCTAAATAAGCTGCAACTATTGTTCAGTTCCTTGTGACGTAAACTTTCCACATATACAAAAAAGAGTGAGAGAAAGATTAAGTTTGTGAGATTTTATTGGGAAATTCTTTCAAACGACATAAAATGGCATTTGTGAGTCATTACATGTAATTATATTCTTTTTAAAAAAACTGATCTTGTGGCTGGCCTTAACTTAAAAAAAGATATCTTCCTCAATAATTTTTTTTTCCACACAACACCTAGGTATATGCTTTTCTGAGTTTTTTTTATTTTCAAGGAAACAACAAAGGTGACTAAGTTCATGTTCAAACCTTAAAATAAAATTACTTCTACTTAGTAAATCACAATAAGTATAGAAAGGTTTCTTAATATTCCTTGATATACTGGATTTTATTAAGCATTTTCAGTTAAAATGCCCTTAAATCTTGGAATGTAAAGCTCACATATACACTTTTATTTTAAAATATTCAGCCAGGGCATAGTATCAAGAACACAATCATTTAAAAAGCACTCACACCTTGCATTACATAGAAACTTAAAAAACATTTGGTATAGGACAACTTGCTTACAGAATTCATTTCAAATGAGTAAGGAGAAGATACAAAAAGTATACTATATATGCTTAGTAAATTCAATAATAAAAAAAAACATTTCAATCATGTTACTTGACAAACGTGTTTTTTTTCTTTTGTAATTGTATATTCAAACACATTTTTAAAAAGCCAATACTGCTGAATCTTGGGTATGTTAGCACATACAAATCACCATTCATTCATTGTATCACAAGGTCATTCACAAATGAAATTTGGTAAAGCCTGACCAGGTTTGTATGAGCCAGAAACAATAGCTATAATCTAAATGTATCTTTTTCCATAAATGAGATAGATTACAGTAAATATTTATACTAAAGAGACATGGCATCTATTAATTATTTCACTTTGACCATATCATAAATCGTGACAATTCATTTGAAAATTGATGCATACTTCAGTAATTTTGAATAAAAGCTAAAAAGAAAAAAAATACTCTGGGCAGTTTTATGTTAAATAAGCTAATCTCTTACTAATCTAATAGGTATGATAATTAAAATAACAATAACTAACATGTTTTCTAGACACATCCAAGCAACTTTTTTATTTTACAATTCATTCAATCAATTTTAGTTCCTTATGTAAACTATCTTGTTCTCGAACATTCATTCTGAGAACGTTAAAATTATAAGAAAAATATTTTAAAAAGGATTATAGCTTGTTTCAAATACAAATATTTTAAATTAGCATTAATTCACCTTTAACACAATGGAAGCTTTTATAGAGAAGTTATCTAATTCTTTTTGGATTTCAATCAGGTTTTGAGAATAAGAACAAACAATTCAATTTAGGAAAGGTATAAATTTAGAGTGTCAAACTCTAACATTTAAAGTATTGTTTTCTTTTTCAAATTGAAAAGAAATGAAAGCAAAACTGAGTCCTTCGTACAATAAATTTAAATTTAGTTAAAATAAATTAAACATGTTATTAGACTAATGTGATTTATTAATTGTTAAAACATTACATTAGTCTCATTCTAAAACTGTATTATTGTATGTATTCAATGTAAACGAATTAGGCTAATTTTTCATATTCTTCTGTTGTTTTAAATGAATCCAACATCAAAAACTTTAAGACCAGAAGTCAGTTTAAGTCACATAAGTATACAAATGAAATTAACATATACCTACTTACGACTTCCTTTTTTAGATTATGCAAATGTAAGTTACACAATTTAAATTTGATACAATAAAATTACTTTAAAAAAAATTAAGCTGGATTTGATAACCAAACATGTTTCTAGCATCTGCAATTCATAGATTAATCTTATGCTGTGGTATTGTTGGAGGTCGTGTTGCGGTGTCTTAAGCCATCTTTCTTGTCAGATGCAGCTTCCTCTCTGAAAGGGATGACAAAAATGAATTCATGCCAGTAGAATGGAATAACAGGCTCATTTCCTTCCTACTTCAATTAAACCATTTTCTTTTTCCTTTATGGAATTAAGAATAAAGCATTGAAAATGTGATAATTTCTAATGAATTTTATTTAAAAACATAAATGAGTAGGAAGAAATTACAAAAAGTATATCTTTAAGAAAATAGGTGGGTTTTTTTTTAAATAATGGAATGCTGGGGGCATGGAGATGACTTTTAAATATAAATATGTTTTAAAACTTATAAAAACCAAAAAATAATGTATTTTTAAACTATAAGACCATGCTTGAAGTTAAAGTGAGTCATTTGATAATAAAAAGTTTATAATGTGACTGAGACTGAGAACTGTATATAATAATTATATGTTATGCATAAACATGGCAAGCAGATGTATTCAAAAACAAAATTAGTGTGAATTTGATGATTTTTTATAATTTGAGATATATCCTATATAAATAACATAATATATATTTTAATAAAATACTAAAACACTGACTCTTCTAGCGGTGTATTAGACTTGAAGATATGGCACACTGATATATATTAATATTAATTAATAAAAGTTATAAATACTGATGATATAATTTAATCATAATTTAATCAGTTCTGATAATATGCCTGTGTATTTATGGTACAGTGGATGACATTAACTTTAAAGAGATGGAAACCCTTTATACCCACAGAAACACTAAAATGTCTAATTTTCAAGTAAATTAAAATCCTTTGAAGTTTATAATTTTTTTCTTAAAATCTGACACATTATGATTTCATACAATGTGGAAACTATTACACCTAGATAATAAAGCAATAATTTAATAAAAACGGAAAATGAGCTATTAAACAGTTATAAATGAATTAAGTTACTCAAGTATGTTCAGACATAACTAGTCACAGTAATGCTAGATTTTATAATATATGCTCATTATATATTAAATATTATACATTATTTATATCATTAAACCATATCTACTTTTACCAGTTGATCATTGATGTAAAAAAAAGTTTTTAGTAAATGGCAAGAGCACAATCTGTAGAACCCTGAGATGACTTATAATTACGGTTTACAGGTACTGAAGGGTATTAATTAGAACATTTTTTAGCTATAAGCCAAAGACATATACAAATGCTAACAGTAAAGTTTTTATATGTTTCAGAGTGAAAATTAAGGCTCGACTACAATTTGTTTAAATTTTAACAATAGGATGTTGTAGAATTTGTTTCTGTCAGCTTTTCGAACAGTTTTCAATTTCTGACTATCATAAATTCTTGAAAAGATTTAATCCTAGATAAAAACAAGATTTAAAATCATAATTGAATTTATGTTTTACAAAAATCTTACAAAAACTCTTAGGTTTTATTTTGTTTAATATAAAAATATTATTAGTCAGTTAATGTTAGCCAGCTACCCTTAAGATTAAAATCAGAATTTTAATAAGGGTCCAAATATTTTTTTGATAAATTGTTTAATTGTACTATGGTAAGCAGTGTTGTAAAAATATGCAATTAGGTGAACACTGTTAATTATTTCATATCATGGAAGGTGAAGTCAGTAAAATACACTAAGAAAGCAATGCATCAACTGTTTTTATTTTTAAAAGGAAAAAAATTCTAATGTGGCATTCTTTGTGTTTACCGAAATAATATTTTATACATAAATCATAAACAAATAGTCACGTAAAACATTTTAAATTTAATGAAGCTGTTAAATTTATCTGTTTACTTATACTACTACAAATAGCAACAGATAATGGAACAGATTTTTGGTTAAGGTGCATTGCTCTCAAAATAGGGAAAAGGAAATTTCAAGGATGCATTAAGGAAATGCTTGAAGACCAACCAAAAGCCCTGAATGGTTATTTCTTCTGTCCACGATGGCGAACACCAGCTTTTAGTTCATCACTTTTACTGGAAGAAAAATCCAAACTCAAACAGTATACTAACAGAGTAAAGACTTTATAACAGTTTCACACTAGTTCTCAGTTCCCTCAAGATATATTTACAAAAATATATCCAAACATTATCTTAACTACAGCAAATAAACTTCTCATTTTAACGCTTTTGAAATTTGAAAGTTAAGGCTAATTCCAAACAGTTACGTACGAGCTGTTCAGTTAACAGTAACAAATTTAGCTGACACTAAAGTTTAGCTACCCATCAAGTTCTCTAAATGTCACAAATTATGTCTATCCTTGATTAACCAAACTAAAATTGTATGCATTAGTTTTGTGTTTGAGTATAATCTCTAGCTAAAGCTCTATGTAAAACCCTAAACCTTTTCGTTTGATTAGCCAAAAAGTAATTAAGCAAATAAAAAGAACACTTTTTTTACTTACGCCTCCTGTGCATTATTTTCCTCTTGTTCTGCTTGTTTATTGCGACGCTTCTCATATATAAAGATAATGGTGCATAGCACTACAACCTCACCAACAATTCCCAAGAAGGGCCACAAAGCAGCAAGTTTGTCTAAATTTAAAGATGAAAAAGAAAATATTAACATATACACGCACTAACTGTAACTGTCTTTTCCAAATAGTCCAAAAATTATAATTTAAATAAAAATCTAATAACTATTCTCATTTCCATCATTAAAAAATTAAAGTGATAAGAGCGGATTATTATAAAGAGATTTCTTTTTCAATATATTTTCAGTAAATGTCTTGTATAATAATATAAGCAAGCTTTCTTAATGCAAAGGTCTCAGACTATGATGAAGACATATGCCATTTAGGAGATTTGTCAAGGACCACCCCCACCCCCCCACACACCAACAACCAGACCCTAGTAACCAAAAAATACTTCATACATCTGAACTCATTTAACTACTTATCACTATAATGGTTCATTAACTACAGTTGTATGTACTTGCTTAAATAAGATTTTATTTTAATAAGTGTGTTACTTTTAAAAAATGTAAAATAAAATTTATGTTTATCAGTACTAGCTGTTTGAATTTCATGAATAGTACATTTTATTGTAAGCTTACTGACAGGCCACAAAAACACTTGGTGGGCTGCCCATGTTTGAGACCCATATTGTAATGTAAAGTAAACAATGACATAATTAAATTCATTTAATAATGTAATCTCTAGTGTAGTTATTTTAGAGACATCTCAGCTCTTTGGTTAACAGGTTGACATTGGAATTGATTTTATTTACAAGCAAGTTAGAAAGAGTATCAGTTTTCATGCTTGCCCTTGTTTCATTGCAATATTTCTGAAAACATTTTTTTGCCTCTTGCATTCAAAAGATAGTTACTGGCAAGATAATTATTTCCTTCAATAAGAAAGGTGGTAAATAAAATAAAAGCTTTTTCAACAAGTTTCTTTAAAAATGTATCTACTAAATTAAGAAACGCTTAAGACGTCTACAGATATGCATTTTCGCAGATATTTCCGATACCGATATTACAGATATTTATTTTTGCTGATATGAGTTATGTATAAAAAGGAATGAATTTTGGTAAAATGATCAAAACATTTCTATCTACATTATTCTGTTATGCATAGAAAATTTTTGACAAGCCTGATAATCAATGTTCTCTTTCAGCTGGAAGGCCGCACAGATATCTGACCGACGCCGTACAGTCATGATTACAGCGCAGCAAATTTTGTGAAATATAGTCAAACCGCTCATAACGAGTTTAATTTGTTCCACAGTCTTACTCGTTAACCGAAACACTAGTTATACGAAACAATTTTTCCCATACAAATCAATGTAAAATACGATAATCGGTTCCGAGCTGAAAAAAATACTTAATTTTTAAAATATTTGTAACATTTATTGAAATAAAATTACTTATGAATTGTTAAAGACCGAAACAACTAGAATACAATTTAGATTTGAAACAAAAATATGAATTTATGACAAGTAATTATTCCTTTTTAACAATAAAACTGTTCCAAGACATTTGTTTCCGCCAATGCTTCAAAATTTGACGAAAATGTGTCGTAACTGTTTTGTAGACATTCTTGACACTCCATTTGAAGCATCCATCTCCCTAATTATTCTTGAGAATAGTGCAGATCGCTGATGTTGGCCGATTGTACTTGCGCGCTAGATTAGCCACCTTGTTCTCGCTTTTCAATGGTTTTTCGTTTCTTTCAACAGTTTTTTTTTCTCTTATGATTATCTTCTTGTTTTTTTTTCTTCCCAAAGACATATTAGCATTGGTCATTACAATTTGAACATAAACAAATTACGAATACTGTCTGAATAATTGAATAAAAAATTTGTAAAAACAGGTGATCAAACACGAAAACAATATGCTAACAAGAGTGCTTAACACAGAATAATACATCGTGGCAGAAGTGCCAGCTCACAAATGAATTTCCAGGAAAAAGGGATTGTCCCTTTCTGCCTCACTCGTTATACGAATCTTCGCTCGTTAAGGGAGCAACTTCTTTTTTTTTAAATTTTGCTCGTTATGCGCAAAACTTGTTATGAGAGGTTTGACTGTATTGCACAAAAAATTGACACAGTGCAACTTTGAACACGACTTTTTGAACCTTAGAGGGAACATTGCTGATAATGTAATTACAATAATTAATTATCAGGTTTTTGAGTCTCAAATAGTTTTTTTCTTTTTTTAAATTTCCAAGTAATCTATAATATCTTTCTGTATGGGGACAAGAAAATTCTAAAACATACAATAGGACTTACCCTTCACACGAACTGTCACTACCTTTGAAGATGACTCATTAAAACGTTCAGAGAAAGCTTCACATTTGTAATCTCCAGCATCACTGAAGTCAACATTCTTTATTTTTAGATGGGCATTTTTATATCCATTGAGTGGGTAGAGAGCTATTCGGTCACTGCCTGTAGAATTAAGAGCTTCATTGTCTTTGTACCATGTTACAACTGCAGGAGGATAGCCTAAGACCTGACACTGGAGCTCCAAATTGTCTTCCTGGATCAAATTCTTAGACTTCTCAAAATCCTTTACCAAAGGACCAGCTGGCAACAAAATTAATAAAATTGATAAATATTTCAAAAGTTTTAAAAAAATACAACTTTACATTGATTGAACTGAAGTAAAAATAGATGGATTTAACAAATGGATTATCATGATGATAAAGATTAGATAAAGGCCACCTTATATCAGTCTTAGACAACATAAGTGAATGTAATGTAATAAAACTAATGTGTGTTGTTAGATTAGTTAACATGCTGAAATTTATTTTCAAAGGTGTATGTCAATAAAACTACATTATTTGACATCATTGTATTTTTTTCATCAAAACAGAGCATAAATTCGGATTTTCTTATAAATATGTTATTGTTACAGAAAACATCTACAAGTCATTTAATTTGTTTATGATGAAACTGCGGGCCACACTTTGGACACCCCTGATATAGAAACAGTAAAATATTGAGGGATTACCATCCCTTAGATGTCTACTGTAAATAGGTATTTAGTAGGGCTGTTAACGATTAATTTAAATTAGGGCTGTTATCGATTAATTTAAATTTAATCGTTAACTTTTGAAAAATTATCGATTAATTAATCGATAATTTCGATTAAAGCCAAAAATAGAAATTTATGACGTCATTAAACTGAACATTTCTCACGGACATTAAAAATTAAGAATATTTTGAACTAAATTTTATGACAATGTGTTGATACTTGATCGGATGTTTGTGCTGAAGGTGGTACGTCAGCGATATATTTGATCCTTTAAAAGAGAATTGTTTATGGCAGTGAACACAGTAAACTTTTTCACCATCTTCGACTTTGCCATCCGAAGTTAGCTTAAAAACAAAAAATTTTTCTCAACTTTCTAGTTATATGTATAAATTTAACTGCGCTGATGCTGTCAGCCATTTTTTAGTTGACGTCTGCCGGTCCACATAAAGTAATAAAATAAATTACAATATTACGCGGGAGAAGTTTGTAAGTAAAAAAATATATAAATTATTATTAATTAATAATTTATTAACAAAATTTTTTTATAAATCATATAAATATTTTCTTTAATTTTAATCGAATTTTTATCTATTAAAATAATTTTAATCGATAAAAATTGTTTAGGATTAATCGAGAAATTAATCGTTAATTTTTGCAGCCCTAATTTAAATTTAATAGTTTCTCTACCATTACACATCCGAAGTATTACAACTACCAAGTCCTTCAAGACTGCACTTAAGACGCATCTTTTCAAAATGTATTTACAAAATTAATGAAACAACATTTGTTTTAATGATTAGCGTAGCTTATGTGTAATTATTTAATTATTATATGTATGTTATGATCTCCATGTAAAGCCCTGTGAGCCCGGTTCCCCACTGGGATACAGCGCAATATAAATTATCAATTATTATTATTATTATTAATAGTTAAACTTTTGAAAAATTAATGACTAATTAATAGTTAATTTCTATTAAAGTTAAAGCAAAAAATTAACATTTGTGATGTCATAAGTAACACTTATTAAACGTTCTTGTTGAAAATCTAAAAACACTGGAATGTCTCCTTTATATGTCATCTTTTAACCAACTACGCAAAAAGACAAGTGTGTTGACATTATTTGGTTCAAGTGTTGAGCAAGTCTAATTGACAATATAACCAGCCGAGCTGAACAATCATTCACATAGAACTGAGGTAACTGGTATGCACAAAACGGGTCTTGGCAAGGAATGACATTATCAGATATCGGTGTTCATTAAGTTTCCACCATTGTAGAGGGTTAATGAATTCAGGAACTTTCAGCGCCATTTTGTAACGCAGTACAGTAGAACCCACTTAACTCGAGCTCGGTTAACTCGGGGACCCTTTTAAGTAGACGTTTTTTATGGGAACCACGAAATTCTCTTTGTCTTAGAATTTTCTCATCTGTTAATTAATTTGATTCTTTTAAGTCGCCGAACCTTGGAGGAGCTACCATCTCCTACCAAGCGCCTCCTCAGGCGGTGGATAGAGGAACGACCTTTAGATATAAAGGTTAGCATTGAATATTGAATAAGCGGCCGCGGACCAACTGGTTTGCTGTCGTTGAGGATGAGGTGGGGTATCCCTTGGTGAGGATACTCTTAAAAAATGCCTAATAAATCCCAGGAAATGACTGCAAAAAGCGAACATAGAGCGCTTAAACTCTAAACCCAGACAGATGAGGCCGTTAGCTAGGGTTAGCAATCATCTAGGAGAGAAAACTCCGAAATAAAATCAACTGCTGCCTTGCAGGAGGTGGAGGGATCCACAAAGGCTAGGGAACCTTACCCGAAAAATAAGGCAGTTATCCAGAGAGCTGAAAGGGAACCCTCCCAGATGGTTTTGCGCAGGGCAAACAACCCAGCCATGTAAAAAGAAGATTGTTACTGAAACCGAAAGCAAAGCAAACACACATAACACAGTCAGAGGAGAGAGTAGAGCTCCGCAAAGGAGACTAATGAAGCCTTGTGGGGAAAGTCAACAGAATCCCACAAGGCCGATCACCCTACTCAAACCGATGAAAAAGAAAAATTACCTCATCCACAAGGCACCTCTCAACTTGGGAACATGGAATGAAGACCCAAGCGTACATGGAGACGGAGCATGTTGGATGAGACTGGGAAGAATTGAAGCGACTGGCAAGGGACCGTGTACAGTGGCGGGCTTTGACAGAGGCCCTATGTTCCGCAAGGAACTCAAAGGACAAATGATGATGATGATGAAGTTGTCGAACCCTAATAACAAGAGCACAAAAGAGGGCCAAATTTGCCACTTAATGTTGGTTATCTCGATCCCCATGACCAAGCGCCAGCTTTTGAAAATGTTAGTTATGATTTTTATAACCAGGGGAAGGCATCAAATTTCTGCCTCGCTAGGTCTGCTGGTGACGTCACAGCCCGCTTGCATTCAGCTCTCAGCGCTGTGTTGCTTCTGGTACTAAGCCAATCGCCAGCTTTTGAAAATGTTATTTATCGATGCCACTCACCATCTCGCTACCATATTTTCGAGCGCATCTTATAAAAAGCTTTAACGTTGCTCACATCTTAACATCGCCGCACTGTGTGTTAGTTCTCGTACTATGCTTTGTCAACCAAGAGAGTTTTTTTTAAAAAAACGTTCACTAGCCGTACACATTTTTTAAAGCAAATGTCAGTTTTGATATTAATGTGGTAATCTTACATAAAATGGCCTCAACTTGCAGGAAAACTGTCACTAAAAGACCGAACTCAAATTTGAGGACCAATTATCCCCGGTATCTTTGCTACGTCTTTCTAATGACTCTCGTAGTATTAATGTAGCCGTCTGCTAGGCAGTCCGCCTTAGTGACTGGAGTTCACCACGCCAGCGGGCCAGTAATACATTGCCCATGGTCTGTGTGAGATGTTGATTAAGAATGTGGTAGGGTGCACACCCACACAGCGCCGCACCATGTGCACCGCACCGAGATGCACTGGGAAGGAGAGAGAGAATGACAGTTAGAGAGAGAAGGAAGTGTGCAAGGACAGCTGTTCCATTTTGGGGTGAAATAAAACTGTTTGATATCCTAGCCCAGTGAATTGGACTTTGTTATTGTGTTAAATTAACTTAGCCACCACACGGCTACATTAATAGTAACAATAACAGCCGCAGCCTTGACTTTGACCTTGTTCATATCATATGCGCACTGTGTGTTAGCTCTCGTACAGTGCCTCGGCAACTAAGCAAAGTAAAAAAAAATTTTTTTAATCTTTCCTCAGCTGCAGGCGAACTAAACTAATAGTGATGACGTGTATATTATTTATAGACCGGAATAGTAAGAAAATGCTTTGATGTCACGGTCGCTCGCGTATTGGTTCTGGTATTCTGCCATAACACAACAAAATATCAACTCCGCATTATAAGATTATACCAAAGTTACGGCTAACCGATAACAACCTTATCATGTGCATAAAGAAATTTCAAGCACATGTTAATATGTTGCCGCCATATTGGTTTTCGTTTAACTCGATCATTGGTTATCTCGTCGCCATTTGGCATACCCCAAGGCCGTCGACTTAACCGGGTTCTAGTGTAATTCATCAGAAGAGCTGTCGTCATTTTCTGTCTCTGAGTCAGACTCCATTACTGCTATTAGCTTAATACACCTTTCATTTGGTTTGATAAGTAGGCAAAGTGTTAGAACCATGGTAGGCAAAGTTTATCAACATTTTGAACATTCCCATCAGTCAATAGTTTAAAACCGAAATGTTCGTGTAATCGTCAGGAAATTTGTTAATATTTATCGGTCGCTATTTTTTATTAATCTTTTTTAGTTTTTGACTTCCAATAAATTGTAAGTGATGGGTCGATTAATCGTTAAAAAATAATTTAATCGTAAAAATTTGTTTTCGATTATTTAATCTTTAATTTCCGCAGCCCTAGTATTTAGTAAAGTCACCTTTTCAGACCATAATGGCCTTTAGGACAAGCGAAGAAGTGTTTACAAGTTTCTATAGCCACAGATTATGAGGGGATTGTGTAGCTAGCACAATGCCCAGATGTCTTTACTTCCCCAACTGGAGTCAGGTACCCATTCGGAATTGGGTGGACTCAGGAACTCCATTTAGCTATAAGAAGAAGACCCATGCCTTCACAGAGAATCAAACCCGTGACTTTAAGTACAACGGCCGAGCACGCTGCAGCTTGACCACCACGACCCACAAATATGTCATGAATTATTTTTATAATTTTGTTAAGAGAGATGTTTTCAAAACAGGAACAGGGTGGCAAGCTTAAACTTGTATACTTTACCTAAAAACTCTACTTCACAGTCATATGTCTCTGGCTTATTTTGTTGAGCACTATCTAGTGTAAACCTAGCAATGTATTTATTGGCATCTGTCCGAACTAATAAGTAAAAGAAACAACATTATAAACTATTATCAATAAAATACACAAAAATGAAATCATTTTGCTTTAAACTTAGTCTATGAAATCAAGTAAATCCTAAAACTTACATATCTAATACTAAAATTAATTATTTTATAAAAGATTAATGAAAATTTACTTTATTATCATTCTGATATCATGACCTAAAAGATTTTTTATCTTTAAATTTACAAACGACTATTTCACTTTAAAAAAAGCAACTACTATTTGCTTTATTAAAATTGAAAAATAAAAAAATACATTTTTTTTTAACATAACTAATCTTTCAAACAGTAATTCTACCTGGGTCAGTGATGATCAATGTGGTGTTCTGTGCAAGAAATCTGTCCTTGTCTTTTAAATCTGATATTAATGTTGCATTCTGTAGCCACACAACACTGGAGTATTTGTGATCTATTGAACATGACAATTCAGCAGTCTTGTTGCCATAGCCGAACAAAGCGTCTGATTTTGTTTCTATAGAAAAATTTATTTTATTTGACATTTTCATGGGTGGCTTAGAAATTTATATTAAGACAGAGGATTTATAAATAAAACTATATCATTTTGTCTTTAGCCAATTATAACTAATCGTAGGAAATTATTCCCATTTAATTTTACCAAAATTGTTTCATCACGTATGTAAATGTTGCTACTGTATCTGCACTTTCCAAGTGAACAAAGACCCAGTTTTTCTTAAACAACATCTTTGTTGATATTTTGTAAAAAGAATGGGAGGCTAAAACGTTTCTTACACTCAGCCTTCAGCCGACAGAAAAATCTATGGTCTGCTAATGTAACATATAGTGATTCTAAACTTCCTCTAAATTAGCCCGTATTTTAACAGTCATATACATGATAACTTAAAAGGAATATAGTTTTGGGTACATGAATATATTTAAGTTCTTAAAACCAACATTTTAAAATATAGAACAAAAGTTATCATAGGTATAGAATGAATTTACCTGTTATAAAATCCAGAAAAATTGAGGCTGACTTTACAGTCACTCCCCCCTCAGTTTCACATGTGTAATTTCCTCTGTGTTGAGCCTCAAATTTAGAGAATACTAGAGTGCTCTGAGTGAGAATTTCATTCTTACTTTCATCCAATTCAGTTCTACCCAGTTTTGTTGTTTTACTGACATTTTCAGGTATCCACTTAACTTTAGTGTTGGTATTTGATGTCCGCAATTTGCACACTAATTCTTGTCGAGCATTTGCCTTGACTATGAATTCTGGTCCATTTGGAGTTATTTCAAGCTCTTCAGACCCTTTTGAAACAGTATTTTTTAAAAACTATTTAAGTTTTAACATTATTGTAAGACATGATGTTAGATGAAAATCTAAGATAAGAATAACTAAGGTCATTTAAGATTTTTCTCACAAGGAAATAGGGCTGTCAATTTTGTTGAAAAAAGCTGCCCGGGTACCCGTGAAAATATCGAACGGGTACCCGGGTTACCCGTTCTAAACGTCGCATAACTTTCCTCATCAATACCGCTATACAATGCAACCTAGCCACCATCCATGCACCTCATTTCACGCAGTAGTAGTAGCTAACGGCTTACTTTCAGCAACTACAATTAAATATAATGCACTAAAAACTTTTGTTCAATTCCTGCTGTAAATGCATTCGTCATACTCATAAACTAAAACTACAGTAAACTGAACATGCAAACAAAATGTCAACAGCAATGACGTAACATTGACGTAACATATACCTTTAATGTTAATATCCACTTGGCGTCGGTAGTCGATGCCAAGGGCGATGAAGAACGCAATACTGCGGTAAATCTCAAGTTATCGTGCTTTGGTCAGTGGTACTGCTTTTGTTGACACCAACAAATTTCTGATATTGGGTGGATCGGCGGTTTGTTTATCAATATCAATTTTATGAATAGCTTTCAGGTGCGTTTTATCACGTTGGTTTGCCACCTTTCGCAGACACAATTTCATTGCAACGGTTGCATTTTGCGGTGTCGCTGTCAACTGATACTGATTGGCCTGATTCCATACGACATCTTACCCATCTTATTAACTTTGGGTGTATTATTGATATCAATTTTTGGGCTAGGCAAACAGGTGTTAATCAACGCAAGAAAAACACGCGAATGCAAGGTGTGTCGGTTATATCAGTGCTTCTCAAAGTGGTGGTCCGCGGAAGTTATCAAGAGAGGAGAGAAAAATATAATTATAATCCTCCAATTGCTACCAATAATACTAACCCAAAAGAATTTGTCATTTTTAACGCTAAGCTTATAAATGAATGAAATAAAAGGAAATAAAATACATTTCGCTACCATGTAAGTACAGGGAAAATAGTGCGCCGGTTCCTGTAAAAAATTCCTTTCGGTCTGCCATACTAAAAAGTTTGAGAAACACATGGTTATAGGATTGAAGAAAGGGGGGGGGGTATAAAAACGACATTAGATAGTATCAATCGGTGACCCACTGTCGGCTATTTCAAAGCAAAGTTAGTGTCAAAGCAAATGGTGTTTTTAGGAACAAAAAACAAACACGGCCTCTTTCATCTCTATGCAGTCCATTCTCACGGCCGACGTTTACCCATCTTACACTGTTAGTAACTATTTAATTTATTAAATTTAAATGCTGACAACCTTGTACGCATTATTAGCATCAGTTTTTTCTAGGTCACCACGTGTTAATGAACACAAGAAGTACAAGTGAATGCAAGGGGTGTGGA
This sequence comes from Ampullaceana balthica, assembly GCA_944989445.1. NCBI lineage: Eukaryota > Metazoa > Mollusca > Gastropoda > Lymnaeidae > Ampullaceana > Ampullaceana balthica. The sequence goes on along the minus strand of CALYLW010000817.1, from coordinate 156,970 downwards.
TGTGGGAGTGAAGGGAGGAGAAGGGGGTAGATAAACAACATTAGCTAGTATCAATGGGCGTATTTCAAAGCAAAGTTAGTCAAAGCAGGGATGTTTTTTTAATTAACAAACAGCGTCTTTCATCTCTAAGCTAAGCAGTCCATCCTTTTCTTTGGCAGAGGACTTTTGTTTTCTTTATAGGATTCTTTTAAAGAATAAAAAAATTTGTTGTTGTGCGATTTCTGTTTCACGTTGAGAGAAAAAAGATGTATCAAAATACATTGTAGGTTGTTGGGACCGTATGTTATTTCCCATTGGCAGATACTTCCCGTTGACAGATATTTCTCTTTAGATGTAATTTTAAGCATATTTTGGAAACACAAAATTTCATTTGATAAATTGTTTCGCGAGCCACAATGTCAACACACAAAAAAAGCCGCATGGGAGCCGAAGTTTAGTCTACGGTTAATATAGACATTGAAGCCAAATTTTCACGGGTACCCGAGGGGAATTTTACTACCCGGGTAATTACACGGCAACGGGTACCCGGGTCCCGGGTACCCTTTGACAGGCCTACAAGGAAAACAAAATTATACTAAGAATGAAAAAATAATTAACAAAGACATTAAAATGCAATTTGTAGCCTATATATCTACACAAGGTTAAACCATTTAATCATTTAAAATAAAAATTTTAAAAAATATGAAATTATAGTTACAAACATAAGCCTGTATATTTTTTTAAAGTTGAAACACTTATAAAATAGAATTGAAATAGGCCCTTCACATTGAGATTACACAGAGAAAATATAATTCTAAGATTCAGACGTCTCAGAGACATATACATTTGGCTGTTTATCGCTTTTCCGACTGCGGCTTCGTGACGTCACTTCAAAACTACCGGTTGCCAGCCCAATGTTGCTTTCCTTGAATAATGTTTGTTTTCTTAACTTTCGGATTACCTCCCCTTCCGCGGGAATTTAAGGAATGTAACAATGGACAGCATGGATATGTGTTCATACAACTATCTTGTGATAATTAAGACAAAATAGGTGGGGTTGGGGGAGGAGCCCCCCTCCCCCAATTTAAAATTTAATTACAAATTAATGAAAAATAAAGGGGGTTGGGTAAAGGGGAGGGGTCCTCCCCTCCCCGTTAACATTCTAAAAATATAGAAATGCGGAACTATATGCTATGCGCATTTTTAAAAGTAGTTATGCAGAATCGCCCGGGAAAATGAAAATTCCTTTCCCCACAGTTACAGTAGCATCATGGTATAAAGTTTTGTTAATTTTTGTGTAAAATTGTTCTAAAAGGAATTTCCAAAATGAAAGGTATTAGGGTTTGGGTTAGGTATAGCTTTAGAATTTTAGGGTTAGGTTTAGCTATAAAATTTTTTAAGTTATTGAGAAAGTGTATTTTATCCATTATCGGATTTATCTTGATTCAGACACATCAACTGTGAGTACCTTTTCTTTTCTAAATTTTTTGCTATTTTTCATAATCGGAAGGTTGCATAAGCACTAAATAGCCTAAAATTTAAGAATATTCACCCCCCATCCCCCTAAAAACTTATTCTCACTCTCCTAAAAAGCCACCATTTTGAGAATCCCCGATCCCCCTACCCCTCTAAATTCCTAGGTTTCGCACAACTTTTCCGACAGTCACGTGCCATAGCAACAAAGATGGCCACCGGAAATAACCTCGATTAGGCACGGTTGGAATAGCAATAATTCACCATACATTTTCACAAAGTAACTAATACTAATATTGATACATGTATGTTTTGTAAACTTGACTTCCTTGATTAAATTAGGCACTTCAATACTCATTCACACATCTTTCTTTGCATATCAAAAAAAATCACAAATACCGTTTCAGTTTTGCTATACGGACGTCAGCGATGATGGCTTTTTGCGCTTTACTCACAATTTTTGTTTATTTGTGTAATTTGTCATCAGTGACGAAGAGGGTACATTTTTTCGACTACACTGGTATCATTTTCAAATAATAAGTTGTGTGTTTGAGCGATGAGGGGTTTTATTCTCATTGGTCGGTATGTACGTAAAAAGCATAATATAACTTTCTTTTAGGCTTGAGTTCATAGGGGTTAACTTTCTCTTGTACCCAATACATTTTTTAACCCAAATCAATTTATTTTGTTGAAAACAAAAGCTGGTATAAAAAGTTATGATTTTTCTAAGTGTGATGAGCTTAGCCTAAAACTAAGAAAATGCTTATCGTCATAGAGTCACCTCCCCTTATAAAGAAAATAATAAGGGGTTGTTAGCAATCGCTACTCTTATTAATTTAATGTTTTATTCACTTTAGGACAGACCTAAATAAATTATAGGAAGATGCCAGTAATTCATTAATTTTTTTCTGGTTACATTTTTCTTAAATTGTATTTGGTTATGGACTAGTAATTTAGTAATAATTAATTAAATATTATTAATTATTGTTACTATATTTTATTATTACTACAGTAGAACTCACTTAACTCAACCAAAGTTAACTCGCCCAACTTAGTAAGTCGACGCTTTTGATTGGAACCGCCAAATTCTCTCTTTGTCTTATCATTTTCTCATCGGTTATGTTGATTCTTTTAAGTTGCCGAACCCTAATACCTCAAGCACAAAAGAGGGCCAAATTTGCCACTTAACGTTGGTTATCTCGATCCCCATGATCAATCGCCAGCTTTTGAAAATGTTATCGATGCCACTTTCCCACTCAATACCGTATTCACGGGTTCAACTGCACTACATGTATTGCTAACAGCCAGCCAACGACGCCAGCGAAAACACGCTTTGTCCCCATTTAGGCCCTGCTGGGCGTGTGTAGAAGAACTGTGTCACGCAGCATGTGTCGAGAACGAAGATGCGCAGAGGGAAGAGGGGGCTTGTTTTGTATGACATCACTGGCAAAAAGCAACTAACTAATTATCAAATTTTCGACTCCCGCTGTCTGATGGTGACTTCAAAGAACATGAGACGTCACAGTCTGCTTGTTTTCAGCTCTCTTGCGCTCAATAGTAACGTTGTTCACATTTTAACATCTCCCCACTGTGTGTTAGTTCTCGTACTATGCTTCATCAACTAAGAGAGTTTAATAAAAATTTTAAAAATCGTTCACTAGCCGTAGGCATTTTTTTAAAGCAAATATCAGTTTTGATATTAATGTGGTTATCTTTCATCAAATGCCCTTAACTTGCAGGAAAACTGTCACTAAAAGACCGAACTAAAATTTGAGGACCAATTAATCGCCCGGTATCTTTGCTTCATCTTTCAAATGACTCTTGTAATATAAATAGTAACAGTAACAGTCGTGGCCTTGACTTTGACCATTGTTCTTATCATACGTGCACTGTGTGTTAGCTCTCGTACAGAGCCTCGACAACTAAGTAAAGTTAAAAAAAATTGTTTAATCTTTCCTCAGCAGTAGACGAACTAAACTAATAGTGATGACGTGTATATTATTTATAGACCGGAATAGTAAGAAAACGATTTGATGTCACGGTCGCTCGCTTTGATGTCACCGTCGCTTGTGTATTGGTTCTGGTATTCTGCCATAACACAACAAAATATTAACTCCACGTAATAGACTTATACCGAAGTTGCGGCTAACCAGTTAACCGTTAACAACCTTATCATGTACATAAAGAAATTTCAAGCACATGTTAATATTTTGCCGCCATATTGGAGTTCGTTTAACTCGATCATCGATTATCTCGACGCCTTTTGGCAAATCCCTAGGCTGTCGACTTAACCGGGTTCTACTGTAATTAATTTTCATCAAGATTTTTTTCAACATGCCTCTAAATATATTTATTAAAAAATTCAAAATTTTGATTTACTTGAAACATTTCTTATTCATTGTTTTGTATATTGGATTGTGAATGTCTCCTGAAAATTTGATGCCATATCTCTAAAAATTACACAAGTTGTGAGGGAAAGAGTACCAAATTTTGAAATTTGGGTCACAAGTTTTGGAATAAATTATATAGGTTATAAAAGGGGCAAAGAAATTTTACCCAAAAAATCATAGCTCCACTTCTATAAAAGATAGAAAGACAAAAACAAATGTGTTTTTGAAAAGGTCTTAGCACAGCAAGCCCTTTAATTTTAAAATTATATAATATATTATTTAAATTTAAATTTAAGCCTATGCCTATACAATAGGACTATGACTATAGGCTATAGGGCCACATTTAAATTTTCTGTCAAACTCAAAGTACCTAATTAAATTCATGAAATCATTTTTTTTTAAATATATTTTCTGGGGGGTGTTTTAGCCAATCTTCATTTTTAATGGAATTTTAATCCTGATGATTGGGCCTAGCCCTATACTAATTACTATTTAAGGTGGTCCACGGGTCAAAATATCAGTATTTCTCAAATTTTTATCAAAAATGAGATTTTGGTGAATTCTACTAGTTTATCCATTTATCTATACTTCGGCGTTTACCGTTTTCATTAAAATTGATTAAAAAGTGTTTAAAAATGTATTTGAAAGAGGTATAGGGAGATACCATTTTGACTTGGGGGCGAAAATTCGTCCAAATGTACCCTATAGGGCGCCCTTTGCTTTTACATTCATAATTATAAAGCTACCTAGGCATATTTGGTATCGTTGGAAAGCTTATCAACCCCACTGTGTAATGGACTCGTCCAACTCTCGAAATGAACTAAAATTCCCATCATGCAACATTTCGTTGCCTCATTTCGCTATGAAACATTGGATCGAGAAGCACAACCAATTATCGATCGAACAATTTTATTTTGGATGACTAAACAAAAGTTCAAATTCGGACACATTTTCTTGTGTTGAATAGGTAAGTTGAATTTAATTTTGTATTTAATAAATATTTTGTGGTAATTTTAGACCATGAATGAATTAGTTAGTTAGTTTTCAAAGCAGTTTCAGTTGTAGTAATACTAGTACTACTACTACTACTAACTACTAGTATTAGTATTAGGCTTAGCCATCGTGAATCTTATGATACATGATATGATACGCTTATGTATAATGGCAAACAAATTAAATAATAGCTACCGGTGCTAAGTAATATTAAATTTAAATATAAAATTATATATTTTAATAGAAATAAACATTCAAGTTCTCATTTCCTTATGTTTGTGCTCGTAACACGTGTCTAATTTGAAATGACGATGAACAAAATTATTTCGTTGTCAATGAATGGCAACAAATGTAGTCAATGACAAGCATGATGATGAATATCAATGAAAAATTGAGTGCAATAATCCTAAATACCCTAAAATTATAAACAGATATATACAAAGAAGAAAAATCATAACAAATAGTTATAATCCTATTATCATTACTCAATACTTTTTGCCTACATTTGCATCGAATAAGTATAAGCCTATGTTATTCTTCAAAATTGAATAATACAACTTTTTCTATTTTCTAAAATGCAGGAGATAAAACCCCTCCAGGATAAGAAGAGCCAGGCAACTGATGAAGAGCAGACCAGTACTATCTTCAAAGAACTGTGGTAACTCTTCACCACCAGCTATGAACAGTGGTCACTTCTCTCCGCCATCAGCTTCAAGAACTGAAAAATCACTGGGCATCACATCGGTACATCTAAGGGCATCACATCGGTACATCTAAGGGCTCTCTGCTTCAACATTCATGCAGATCGATGCCTTTCAGCCTCCATCGCTGAATGCTGGGGGACTTTCCTCATTCGAAATGAATGTAAAAAACACACACTGAACTGGATTTATTTACTTTCATGCAGCATGCGTGCCTTCGTCACCTCATCTTCTTACTCATCAGTTGTATGCGACTGCAACTTTTGAATGTCAGCAAAGGAGCTGTGGCTCAAAGCCTTAGTGACTGGATCAGGCCATGCTCTTATGGGGATGTTTTGTATAAGCCTATGATGCTCTTTATAAATGAATAAACACCAGAATACATTCAACCTGCATGTTATCACCCAAGTCTGGCACCTACGAGGAAAAGCTGTTGGAGCTCGCAGTGGATAATTTGAAATTGATATGATTATTTATTTATCAATTTTATTATTTATATTTCTTTCTTTACATTCTTTTATTTTTATGCATTGTTTATGGAAATATTTCATTCATTAGTTGTCAATATTACAAAGTGTCATTAGATGTAAGTATTGAAACTTTTTTGTGCATATTTTATTATTGTTCAGGAATTATATTTTTTGTCTTCAGATGTTACAGGAGAAATAGTATTGTAGCTGCACTCTTCTACTTTGCAAGCTATTTCTATTGATATTCTTTACACAGTTTATTGTTGTTTCTTTCATAAATGTGTCCTACAATGTAATTTTGTACTTTTTATTTCGGGGGGTGGTGTTTGAAAAATTTTGAGAGATAAAGTTTATTTTTGTCTGTCTATATTTTTAAACAGTTTTTATTACTCATGGATAATGTATGAATGATATGCATGTATCCTATATTGTTTGTATACTTCAGAATTTTTAAAATATCATTCTTATACATCTTTTTATGTTTTTTTCAACTTTGCGTTTCCTCATTTTTAAGAATGCCAAATATGATAAGTTTTAAAGTATTATAGTTACAAGCCTCAAACTTTACAAGTTTATTTCTATTGCTATTCTTTATACATTGTTTATTGTTTTTATTTTAAAAGTGTCATGGAAAATTAAAAAAAAATTTTTTTATGTGTCTGCCACTTTTTATTTTGGCAGGGTGATGTTAGAAAAAGTATGTGAATCATATATTATTTTTGCCCGTCTGTATTATTAAATAGTTATTTTCACTCATGGTTGATGTATGAATGAGATGTATGTATCCTATATTGTTTGTTTACCTCAGAATTTTTTAAAATATAATTTTTCAACTTCTTTTTCGTTTTTCTCAACTTTGCATTTTTCTCATTTTTTAGGAACGCCAAATGTGATAAGTTGAAAAATATTATACTTACAAGCCTCAAACTTTGCATGCATATTACCATTGATATTCTCTATGATTTTAAATGGCCATTTTTTTAATTTTTCATTCTGGAAATTTTTAATAATTTTTTTTATATTGCTACCCCTGAATATTTGACCAATTGTGCGGTGACCTCATGTGAATGTGATTTGTAAAAATTCAAACAAATAAGTTGTAAATATCTCTTTTTTAAGTTTTTACAAATATCATTCTTAGTCTGTATACAAAGTTTCATTATGATTTTGTGAAAGAATAAATTTTTATCACACTTTGCGCAAATGTCAAATTTGAATGAAAATTTTCGTTTTTTTACAATAAAATTTTATTTTTTTCAAATTTCAAATTTTTTTCTTCATTTTTCTTCTTTCTAATTGTTTGTTGTTGGCCTGTGATATTTTTTTTTCCTTAATAAAAAAACATAGAAAATTTTTTTTTCCCCCATGGACCACCTTAATTTAAAGTTAACCTTCAGATCTAGCCAACTCAGTCTGCTGAGTGAGTGCAGTGAAATTCAGTGAGTCAGTACCAGTTCAGTACCGAATTTGGTGAATAATAATAAAATATTACTACAGACTACAGTATTACAATTACTTATACTTACTTACTAAGTTTGAATTATTACTGACTAAACTCTAAACATTACTACTCGACCTCGGTCATTTTTGATCGGCAGCTCCTTTTTTAAAAATATTTCAAATTATTTTATTAAAGCTAACTAAAACTGAGACGTTAACGATTTTGCTCATGATACGTAGGAATAAACGAATCAGCTGATCGCTCCACTTGACTTTTATTATGAAGTAGTAGTAGCTTAATTTTTAATTCCGCCATGTTTGCAAAGAAAATTTTTAGATCGAAAGGTAAGGGTTGAAAATTGCCTAAGCTAACTAATATAAAAACTAATACTAATTTATTGGTCTAATTACCAAAATTTTACCTGCACTGATTCCACTTAAAATACAAAACGTTGTCAAAATTACTAAGTTCTTTACAATCCACGCCATTGCTACAATGTCTAAATGACCACCAACTGTAACATTTACTGACCTTTTTTTAGTACGATTGCGCATGCGCACATAAAAATAGTACCAATGTTATAGTCTGTTGAAAACATTTTATTTTTTATTACCAAAAGTTGTTCTTTCGAATATTATATCTACGTATACAAGGGCAGCGGCATCTTAAAATGTTATTATTAATAAATAAAGAAGTAATTAATTAGCTCAGTATTACTTCTAACATATACGATTTTTTAATGCATCTAAAACGCATTAGGCTATGTCAATCAGTCCGACACTACTAAAAAGAAATTCCGAAATACAGTACAGTGTAATTAGATCATTGGAGACATAGTCTCCTAGGCTTGCAATCACATTCGTAAAAGGCTAACTGGCGTTATTCACACAGCTCTGGGAATATTGTCTAGCGTTATTCACACAGCCATGGGCGTAGGGAAGGGGGGGCAAGGGGGGCATTTGCCCCCCCTACATTTGAGAAAAAAAATATTAATTTATTAAATGCATTAATAAATGTTGTATTTTAACTATTACAGCACTAATTTGTAAGTCTTATTAATTTCTAAGGCTTTTTACAACCCTTATTTTATACTGAACTTGAATTTAATTGAAAATTGTACCTGTATGGCATTGCCAGTTAAAAATTTTTTAAAAAGTGGGATTTTTTGCCCCCCCCCCTCCCTGGAAAAATTCCTAGCGACGCCCATGCACACAGCTAGCTGTGGAAACTATGGCTGATTAAGAGGGGGGCTGAACGGGCTAAAGCCAGGGGCCCCCAATGATTTAAGGGCCCCTAAACTTATTATATTGTATAATAAAGGCAAAGGGGCCGTCCATAAAGTACGTCACGCTATTTTTGACCATTTTGGACCCCCCTCCCCCTGTCACAAACTGTCACAAATCTCTGGACCCCCCCCTCTAAAGTACGTCACACTTTCGATTTTTTTTATTAACACATAATTAATGAAAATATTTAATTTAATACTTAAATTACACTTCACCATTAAACTGTATTAAATTATAAACTTCCCAATTAAAAGTAGGGATGTACCAGATTCAAAATTTTGAAATCCGGCCGGAGCTGAATTTGGCCGGATTTATGAAGTGAAATCCGGCTGGCGCCGAAATCAGATTTCTTAAAATGGCCGGATTCCTGATTTGCCGGAGCCATTATGAATATATATATAAATTAGGAATCTACCGGCCAGCCGGATTTATAAAGTGAAACCTGCCGGAGTCGAAGCCAGAGCCGGATTTTTTTTTAAATAGCCGGATTCTGGATTTGCCGGAGCTGGAGCCGAAATCCCGTACACCCCCACTTAAAAGAACTATCATATTATTAAAATGACTTTAATAGTAGAATACAGTGGCGTAGCTAGAACTTTTGCCGCCCGGGGCGGTCTCCAATTTATCGCCCTTTTTAGGGGCCGTCCATAAATGACGTCACGCACCTGAGAAAGGTGGGGGGAGGCAGTCACATTTGTGACGACGTGTGACGAGCGGGGGGGGGTGTTTAAGAAATGTGACATCACGTCAAAACGTGGAACTTTCAATAAAATTTTTACTTAAATATTTGATTATTGACACTTTATTTAATGACGTTTATGTAAAACGTCTGTTACGATATTAGAATGCAGCGTTACACTAAAACAAACTTAAATGACAACATTTTTATTTGAAACATGCTTATTTTCAAACAGAAAATACGGCTTTTATTGGAGGGGGGGTGTCAAAGCTTTGTGACGTCTTATTGAAGAAGGGGCTAAGTTTTTGTGAGGATTTGTGAAAAATCAGCCAAAATCGAATGACATCATTTATGGTCGGCCAGGTAGTCGATTATGTTATGGTTTTTATAAATTAATAAACAAGAATAAACAATTGTAATTGAAACGAAGTAAAGGTGGGGAACATGTTTACCATTGCATGCCATATTTATGTAAGAAGTAATAAAAGAGGCAGCATAAGATTATATACATATAAATACAAATTTATAAAATACAAGATACTTTTTTAAAGGCCACAAGAAAGTTAGGGAGGTAGCATGCAATTGAGACAAAACATATTCCAAATTTACACACAAAAAACCATTACCAATCACTTTTCTTTTATTTTGTATTTATAAACAAAGAAATTGTATACATTAGTATGTAAACAAATGTATACATTTACTTTCCTAACTTTCATAATAGAAAAGTCGTGTATTATGCTTTCAAAATTAAAATTATCTGCAATATCTTGTTCTATGGACTATGGACAGTATTGCAAGATTTTGTTGTCTTTAATCGCTCATTGTGGAACGAAGATAATTTTTTTATCAACTTCAGTTTGGAGAAGCTCCTTTCAAAACTAGCGACACTGATAGCAATGGTTGAAAAAATTCATAGCAAAATTACAATGTTGGGTACAGTATTTTCCAATCTATACTGTTGAAAAATTGTTAATAGATCAATGAGGCCTTTTCCCGCGTTTTTCTAAAATAATGCCTTGTAGTGTAGGTACAGTCATAAAAACCTGGATCCTTTGTCTTTCCATATTGAACTGTTCTTTATCAATTTAATAAAGTAAGTTTTTTGATTTTCAAATGCTTCATTTTGTATGTTACATGGTATTAAATACGAATATTTTCTTGCCAGGACATGAAACTCATCAAAGCGTTCTTTTATAATTCCATCCATGGATAAAAACATTTCTTGATGTTCTTCTTTTTCTAAAGGTAGAACCACGTCTTTTTAATTTTCCCAACTCATTTTATTTCCTAACTCCGCGTTCAGTTGTTATCTCTACCTCTTCACAAATTGTTTGGCTGATATAACATCTTTTTTATATTAGCACATCTCTTTGTTCCATGCAATTGGTTTGAATTAATTTAAAAATGACGGGTTCCCATAAATTGAGATAACATAGAACAGAAAGATTTAATTGAATTGAGTAAAATTCCAGCATCTGCTCTCGTTTTACTAGTTACTTTTTCAGATGCCAATTTTTCCAAGACGCTTGAAATTTTAAAGTACTGGTACGTCTTTTTTCGAAATTATCTAAGCCTATTGTAGTGTTTATTAACGGAGAAATTTTAATGTTTTCATAGTCTTATCATAAATTTGAATGATTTTTCCATAAAATAGACGAACTCAACTTATTTACACGTTACTTTAATAAATTGAATAGACGTAACATTTTTAATGAATAACCACATTTTAATGAAAAACACAAACTATTTGTGCTACTTTAATGCAATAAAAGCAACATAAATTAAATCTTTAATAACTTACCTTACAATAATTTTCTGAAAACTGAAACAGTAATACAAACGACTACTTTCAAGTTAAAGTTAAACACAATATTTGAACAATTCATGCCCTTTAGGTACGTGTTCGCGCATCATTCTGCGAATGTCAAAATTCCACGTAAAAACTGTCGTGGCGATTATAATAGCTCATATTATTCGGCCCAGTGGTGATGTGTTTTTTCCGTACTTTTCTTATGAAAGAGTCATCTGTGACTTTATACCGCTTAGTTTTCCAAACAAATGGATATCTATTTTGAGCGATTTCAAAATTTTTGAACGATTATGCGTTAGTTATAATATCCACTATGTAATTATTGTAATCAACAACAAAAAATGTGCGAATCCATTAATTAAGACTCAAAATTACAAATATTTTTGTTTCACCTTGGCTTTCCTCCTTCAAAAGAAAAAGGGCGGTTGTCGGAAATGGTTGTACTTTTCAAATGCCCACAAATGCCGCCCCCTAATGAGTGCCGCCCGGGGCGGACCGCCCCTACCGCCCCCCCCTAGCTACGCCACTGGTAGAATAGTTAATTGGCAGCAGTTGTCACAGTTATTCAATGAAATAGTAACTCAATCTAGATCAAATTTGAAAAGAAAAATTGCAAAAATTACACTTGACAATTGTATAATACACATAATTTCTCTGCTAACTTTTCATTTACAATGAGTGAGGTTAAGTTTTAGATAATCTTCCGATTATGCAATCTATTGACACAGAATAATAAGTAGATTAGCGAAACTTGACCTCACCCAGAGATTAAATAATACAAAGAAAACAAAACAATTTGACTTTTTTTAAAAAAAGACTAGATTGACAAATTATGTGACCAACTCTTGTGCTATATTGAATCTGTTTATTATGGTCCTATGAATTATGTTTCATTCAAAAATATTCACTGGACATCATCTTACAACGGTGAAAAAGTTTTCATCCATAGTTACGACTGACATCATTCTTTCACCATCATCGTTTCCTGGAAGGATAATTGCAGACAGATCAACTCGTCCTCATCTAGCCACTCAACAGCCTCTGTATGTGCATTTTCTCTTCTGGGAATAACTGCCATAGGTTCTCTTTGCCTTCTAGAAGTGATTCTCAAAGGATGGATGCTTTTTATCTGAGTTGATTCTGGAACAGTTTGGGTGGGCACATTCTCCTGAGCCCGAGCTCTGTGTTGTCCTGTATGTTTCTTCAAAATTGTTTGTGAGGCTAAATATAAGTGACCTACTTTGCAAAGTAGATCAAATAAGCTGGTAATCATATGGTTGTACTTTGAAAACTCCTGTTGATCTTGGCATAATGTTCGAATCCGTGTGAAGGCAAGTGGTTTGTTCCCGGGGCCTAGGGCGTCCCTGAGTCACCCCGCTCCGAATGGGTACCTAACACTACATGTAGTTAGGCGGCTGGGTAATGCGTGGAACCCACAAAGCCGTGGCCTGTGAATGCTGCATCACTTGCCAACAGATCATCTGTCATGGTCTGTGGATGCAACTATCTTCTGCATAGAAGGAGCGTCTGTATAGATAAGATAATGTCATCAAATTTGAGAGTTTGTGCTACAATCAAGGAAGGACATTTATGAGAATATGCATCTTTCTGAAGCTTTGAGTCCATCAACTATTTGGTTGATTGGGATTGGAGGAGGGGAAGAATCTTGAAGGTAAAACGTTGAAATATGAGCTTCATGCTTTGTCGCAACATTTCATGTCCTGACATTTAACAATTTGAGTGAAGTATTGGCTGGTGCGAACATGATTGTCAAACCATACCTGATCCTTATATTTTTAATATTAGTCCTGCTGCATCCAATTCAGATTTATGAAGAACACATTCAGGAGATACGCATTTCATGCTATTTTGACATAAAACTAATTCTAATTTTTCCAAAAAAAAATGAAAATTATTTTTAAAGCTATTTAAATTCTACTAAAAAAATATAAATAAATTAGAAAAAAAATAATTAAAAAAATAAATGTGTGACATCACACATGGCCTGACCCCCCCTACACCCTGTCACAATGTGTCACACTTTCTTAGACCCCCCCCCCTCGGAGCGTGACGTACTTTATGGACGGCCCCAAAGGTGGGCAAGTATTTGGATGAATCCTTGAAAATATAAGTAAACTTAAAAAATATAATCTATTTAACACGAGAAAGTGTCGAAGAGAAATCGTCATCGTTTGTAATAATATCTAAAAACTATTATGCAGGAAAGAGGAAACCTAAGTAAGGAAACATAGGATGACGGCTGTAAAGAATCATGTATACAGTAGGAAAAGAAGGCACAATGCCGTTATTGTACTTTAACATTGTTTACACGTGTTCATGCGCGAACAGGTTAGCGATTTGACAGAAATTGGTTATGATATTCAAACACTAGTGGCCGTGTTTATTGTTTTGTATGCAATTTGATGTCACAGACAGTGAGCATGCTTAAAAATCGCTTCAGTGATTGGATGCATGCTCATGAAATGCTTTCGAGTCATGAAAACTTTAAGTAACATCTTGATGAAATGGCAGATTTAAGTGGTCGATAAATCATCCATTCAATCAACTATAATCTTTCCAAGCAATTTTAAAGTGTAATCCAAAATTGGAAGAAAAAAAAGTTCTTATAATGATAGTAATTGTTATACAATTTCTTTGTATTCGTGGCCTTGCATTCCGTGGCTAAAGTAAGCTGTTAGGCTCACCGAGCAATGGTAACTACGTGTACCTTGGAATACTGGAACTACTGAGTCAGTTTGACAAATTTCTTGCTGAACATATCTGCCATCGTGGAAACACGTCTTCTATTTCCACAACTATCTGTGTAGAGTTGATTGAAAAGATGGGTCAAAAGGAATTGTCTATTATTGTTGCTGGAATAAAATCTGCATATTACTTCTCGATATCTGTAGACTCTACGCCAGATATTATGCATGTGGACCAGTAAACATTGCTCATCCGATATGTTGCACAATCTAGCCCTGTTGGGCGATTCATCAAGTTCATACTAATCATACCAATGTATTCCCATACTGAATCAGAAAATTCCAAATTATTCTTAATTTTTTGGAAGAAACCGACATTCAAATTCAATATTGCCGTGGAAAGTCATACGACAATGCTGCAAATATGATTGGGAAGTAAAACGGAGTCCAGGCTATATTTCGTAAGAAATGCAGTGTTGCTCATTATTTGCCGTACACAGCTCATTCCCTTGGTTGGGAAAAGTGCAGCAGAAGGTTGTCCTGGTGTAGCCAGATTTTTTTGCCTTCTGCAAAATCTTTATACCTGGCCTGTTGAATCTACTCATCGTTGGCAGGTACTTCAAAAACACATGAAATGGTTACCTGTTAACAAAGCCTTGTCTGACACAAGATATCAGCCCGATATGATGATGTATTGAGGTATGTTAATAAATCATATCATGAGAAAATTGCAGCCCTGGAAGAATTAGCAACTGATCAAAATCAGCCACGTGACAGTCGACTTGAAGCAGAAGGATTTCGAAAGGAACTTGAAAAACTGTGAGAAAGATTTCAGAAAACGAATGTATAACTTCAAAAGTGGCGACTATCTTTGAATTCAGCCATGCATTTATTGAAATCTCTCCTTGTGTTTGTTAAAAGACAGCGTTCTGAAGTCCGTGGAGTAAGAGTTTAAACAATCTTCAATACGATCAAAAAAAGAGAAAGTGTCAGTTTGATAAAGAACCATCAACCAAAGCAGTGTTTTTCACGAGACAAAAATTCAAGGTTGAGGTATTTCTGGTAATCTTTTACAAAATTTCTTCAGCTCTACAACATCGTTTAGACGCATATAAAGACATCCAAGAGAAATTTGGCTTTTTTACAAACCTAACTGAGCTCAGAATTGACGCAATCCGATGATCAGCAGCCAAGTTAATGAAAGAATATTCAAGTGATTTCGAAGACTAATTTCCTTCAGAATTAGTCCAATTTTCAGAACTCTTAAAAAAAGTCATAGACCAGCACCAGGCTTAGGGTCAGGAACAGGCAGTAGCACACTGCGAAACTCAAAACACATGCACAGATCTGAAAATTTTGCAGTTTTTGAATGAGCAAAATTTTACACTGCCCTTTCCAAATGTACACATCGCAATTCGCATCTATCTCTCAATGATGACATCAAACTACAACAGAGAGCGATCATTTTCAAAGTTGAAAATAATTTTTTTTAATGAAGTCAGAAGTTGAATGAGACAATAAAGACGGAGTATGCTCTCTCTAATGAACATTGAAAAGGAACTTGTAAGCTCGCTTAGCTTTAGAAACTGATTGATGACTTCGCCATGAGAAAAGTTCGCAAACGAAAGTTCTAGGTTGTAAGAAATAATATTAGATATTTTAATGAATTTTGGATTCATGTAACTTTATATTAATTAAATTGACTTCAATTTAATTTTTTGTCTTGTTACACGCTGGCTTACAAGTTACAATCTTACATTAGCTCAGTGGTTCCTAACCTTTTGGGGTCCATGCACCCCTTCAGATGCCCAAAAAAGTTAATGCACCCCCTCGTGAAACTTGCAGAAAATGCATAATAAACTATGTTTATTTTGGAAACACAACAGTTTTGGCCATAGGCAACAGGGAATTTAGTGAGAGATCTGCTGCTTCTTATGATCAATCAGCGATTTAAATCTGGGGACTGTTTTGGACAAAGCAACTCTCATGTCATCCACTGCATTCAACTTATTTCTTTCCTTGGTCTTAATCGTCAAAAGTGTGGAGAATCCTGCTTCACAGAGATAGGTTGTGGCAATTGGAAGGAGAGTCAGTACTGGCTTCTTGGCTAGTTGTGGGCGCACCAAAATTCAATCAAGGTATTGCAACTGAAGGCACTCCTCAGTACTTATCTGGTTCTCAAATCAATCTTAAGCAAAGTCACTGTCATCAATGTTGTCCAAGTCACAGAGAAAATGATTGCGAATCCAAAGGTCTTTCCTAGCTATTTCTTGACAGAAATACCCATCAAAGGACCTTTGCAATGTTGAAAGGTGCTCTGAAATTTCCCCATTGATTTTGTCAGGCAGTGATCCCTCAGTGCTTCCTTCTGCACCAGATATTACAACTTCATCCAAGAGTGGAAAGTTGGCCAACTTTTTTAGTCACCGTCGGAATAGTGGCACTTTGTTAAGGAAGGCTTGCAATCTCTCAGTAGTATCCATTACAGTCACAGCAGGTCCTTAGAGAGATGTGTTCAACTCATTCAAGATGGTGAAGATGTCAGCCAGATATGCCAAGTAATGAATGAAATTTGGACAGTAAAACTTGTAAGCAAGGTCACTCTCTTTTTCTCGCAAGAAAATGGCAAGCTCCACTCTCAGTTCTACTAACCGAGAAAGTAGCCGTTCCCTGGGCAACCAGCGCACCTGAGTGTGGTAGAGCAGAACTTCATGCTCAGAGACCACCTCCTGGCAGAACAACTTGAAGAGGCGGTGGTTTAAGGCATGTGAGCGGAAAAAATTTACAACTTGCACTACAGTAGAAGGAACTGACTTCAAGGTTGGAGGTAGAGTTTTGCATGCCAGGGCCTAACGATGAAGGATACAGTGTGTAGTGACAATATCTGGAACTTCTTTCTTTACCAGTGCTGAAAATCCTGACTTATTACCGAGCATGGAGGGAGCACCACCTGTGCAAATTGAAGAAATTCTTGAAGTACAGTCAAACTGGTTTTCAGTGAAGAATACCCTGACTAGCTGCAGCACATCAGGAGCCTTGGTAGTAGCTAGGAGTGGCTTACAAAAGAGAAATTCCTCCTTCAGCAATCCACTGTAAACATATCTCAGAAATACAAGAATCTGACTGCATTGTGCTACATCAGTGGATTCATCCAGCTGCATGCTAAATGGAAAAGGACTGCTTCTCATCTTGCACAAGACTTGATCAAGTATGTCTGCAGCCATGTCACTAATCCTGGAATGAATAGTGTCATTGGACAAAGGAACTTTCTCAACCTGCTTCCTCTGCTGGTGAACTGATGACCTCACATCAGTTTCACCATCTCCAGAGCACAAGGCTTCACCAAAGTTCTCCAATGGTGTGGGGCTTCTTGTTCTTGGCAATAAGATATGCAACCTTGAATGATGCCTCCAGTGCAGATTTCTGTGACAAAGAAAATCCAAGCTTGGGAAAGGTACCTGAGGACAAGAAGCGAGCTCTCTTCTGATTGAAGACCTCAACACTGTCCTTGGAATTGGATGGATTGACTTTCTCCAAGTGCTCTCGGAGTCTAACAGGCTTCATGTTGTCATTGCACAGGATTTTTCCACAGAGGAAGCACTGATGCTTTTGTGTTCCATCTCTCTCTCTCTCTCTTTTATTATTTATTAACGATTTTGAGGGGGTGATGACAATCGGAAAGTCGTGCCAGTCACAGGCAAATTTTTAACTGACGAAGTTGATGTTTTTAATGACCGGAATTGGATGCTAAACTCAAACTTTTAGGTTTCAATGACGAATAATGACTTACAAATAACGTTTTTAAGACCGTTGCAGCGTACCGAGCAATAAAAGTGAAGGGGAAAAATCACAACTTTACATCCTCTTAAAACAGTAAGAGTTAGAGGGTCACCGGAAGACATATATCTGACGTATTTGATGTCAAAATTAAATTATTTTTAGAAAACTGTGACTTAAAACACAAAATTCGGAGGAACATGTAGAGCGAACCGTTCATTTTGCGAAAAAAAAATCCGTCAATTTTCGACATGCGCAGAACGATGCGCGAACGAGTATCCCTTTAACGCGTAATGCCTTGCTTATTGTTAAGATTTTAAGATTATCAGTTTTTCTTTCTTTTTTTCTTTCATAATTTTTTCTTCCTCTTTTTCTTCTTTTTTTCTCTGAATGGTTCATGCACCCCCTGGAACCTGCTCATGCACCCCTTGGGGGTGCGTGCACCACTGGTTAGGAACCCCTGCTGGTAGTAATCATTTCATTTAAAAGGACGCCGGCTGGACCGGGCCCCAGTTTGAATTGCAGCCAGGGACCCCATGCAGTCTTAATCCGCCCCTGTGTGGGAATATTGCCTAGCGTTATTCCAACCGCCAAAAAAAAATGTGACAGTTATATTGACTTTATAATTAGAAGCATACTAATCTATAGTCTATAACATTGGCATCGCTAGGGGGGCGGCGGGCCGCCCCTGGTGACACCCATCAGGGAGTGACACCCGAGCCTAAAATTTTACTGTGTACGATTATATGTCAGGGAAAAAAAATAAGACAAATTTTGTCACCTAGAAAGAAATTAAGAAATACAATGAAAAACGTTAAACGCGAAAACTTTTATTTAAAAAAAATATCAGTTAACTTGCAATAATGAAACAGTCCCAACACACAAACAACATTAAAACAAATTATGAAAAAAAATAAAGGAAACAGTCGCAGCAGAAAGATCTTTAAAAAATGCTGGACATGACAAGGTCAGTGTCTTATGTTTTAAGAGATATAAAGCCATTTGGGCTTGGACACACCGACAGCATGGACGAATCCCACCTCACGACTCCCTCAATGTACTTGAGTTAATATTTCGTTTTATATATATTTATTAAAGGCGTGAAAGCATAGATATGCATGTTTATATACAGTAATATTTAATGTCAACTATTCGTCCATTAGAAATGCAACTTTGTTCATTATTTTTCTTTAGGGGCCGTCCATAAATGACGTCACGCACCTAGGGGGGAAGGGAGTCACACTTTTGTGACGATGCGTGACGAGGGGGAGGGAGGGGGATTGAAGAAATGTGACGTCACATCAAAAGGGTAACTTTAAATAAAACTTCCACTGAAATATTTGGTCGCTTAAAATTTATTAAATTACTTTTTTTTCCCTTTTTATTTACCACGTTTTTATTAACCCGCTTTCGTTGGGCATTGTTTGTTTGTCCAAGATTTTTTCAAATCTGCCAACGTAAAATTGAACCACTTCTGATGGTCCTAGAGATCTGAAAATTTTACCACAGATAGATCTTGGATGACAAAGCATTGTATCAAAATTTCAGATTGATCAAATGTACCTTTATTAAATTATTGAATTTTTAAGTTTATCTATAGTCTATATAAAAGCATCTGTACAGTCGGCTTTTGTTGACATCCGTGAGTTCGCCCCGTGACCACATCACAATGTTTTTAAAACGTTGGGCGGGCGCTTGTGAGGTGTTTGGTAAAATAAATAGAAGTAAAAAATATTTTTAATAACCAGTTTGTTATAAGTGGACTAAAAAGAATAAAATAAATAGAAGTAAAAAAGAGATTTTAAAAAACCACGTTTTTAGAAGCGGACTAAAAAGAAGAACATAATTTTAAACTTGTAAGTTCAAGTACTTCCATTTAATATGACTAAAAACGTGGGGTGGGTGTTTGGTATAAAAATTAAAGATTTCTAATTTAGAAGGCAAACGAGAGATGTATAAGTGAGAGAATGAGTGAACCGCATATGTTAAACCTCATAAGCGCCCGCCCCAAATAAAGGGTGTTTTTTTTTGGGGGGGGGGTCAAAGATTTGTGACGTATTTTTAGAGGGGGGGGTCTAAGTTTTTGTGACGACGCGTGACGAGGGGGGGAGGGGGTAAAAAATCGCGTGACGTCATTTATGGACGGCCCCTTATGCAACAAAACAGAAGACATAAAAATTAAAATGATGATGCTTTAGGAGAATACGCCATATACGCTAACAATTTTTCCCCAGTAATTTACTTACGTTAAAAAAATTA
This sequence comes from Ampullaceana balthica, assembly GCA_944989445.1. Classification (NCBI taxonomy): domain Eukaryota; kingdom Metazoa; phylum Mollusca; class Gastropoda; family Lymnaeidae; genus Ampullaceana; species Ampullaceana balthica. The sequence continues at coordinate 137,004 of CALYLW010000817.1, read as the reverse complement.
ACACTTTTACCCGTCTCATCTCTATTTTGGTGTAAGATCCGTGACTATTTTGAAGAAGTTAAGGTTAATATGTTGGTTACTCTTTCAATCTTGCTGCACTTTTAGTAATCTACGTATATCTATTTAGTCCTTGTACGTTGTTAAAATTTTGGTAGTTGTTGGAATTTCATGGATATAGCAATTTTAGCTCCTACAAGATAAGTGTCTGACGAACTTAAATCAGCTATAGGTACCAGCACACCAGTGTCATGCTCTTATACTAATTCAGCCCCTCGGTTATTCATTTCAGTAGCTTTAGTATCAGAAGAATTTATTTAGATTCATTATAGTGTTTAAAGTGTCGTCATTAGAAAAGTTCACGTATGTTAACAGATCCTTCATTTATTTTATTTAATTTAAACTTGGCTTTTCTTTTCATTTATTAAACTTAATTTTTAAAGTTTTCATTTTTATAAACTAATTAACAACGCGGAATTTTTTGCCCTAAACAAAGTGCCGCCCTTAGAATTAGATTGGCTAATGTTTAAAATTGATAGGGTACAGCAGTTTTAGATTCTTCAACAGGGGCTGCTGTCAAATTTGAAGAATAAAGTAAGTTAACAGCTACTTAAACCTCTTGGTTTTTCCTGTTCATCGGCAGAAGTAACAGAAGAATTTTTGTCAGAATAATCGTTCACATATTTAAAGATAGCACCGTTATTAGTTTCATTAATTTCTTATTTGGTTTCAATTTTATTTTGATAAAAGCTCCACTTTCTTTCAAAACTGTCTTTTATGAAGCTAATTAAGAACTAGGAATTTGCCGCCCCTAAAATGTGCCACCCGGGGCATTTGCCCCCATGCCCCCACCTCACTACGCCACTGTGTTACCCCTAAAGACGCGAGGTCTTGCCCACACGATTCTGTAAGCCCCATGAAAATGAATCTGGTGAGTTTAAGAAGCCTGATAATTGTCTAAAAATGTATCTGAAAATGATTACCCGGTATGTGGATATATTTTAAATCAAAACTACACAGAGGATTCATATTTGAGGAGAAATGTATCTGATACAATCGTTAAAGTTTACAGTCGAATATAATGGTTATAATATTTATAGGACTAACGGTACGGGCCATTCTATTATAATAATAAATCGAACATAATGTGATGAATTCGGATAACCACAGTTACTTTAAAAACTAACTGAAATTATATATTTAATATAAAGCAATTTTTTTTTAAACACAGATGTTTTTTTCTTTAAATCTCTTTACTGTTTAGTTCTGTTAGAAAAGATGATGTTGCTTCATTTTCGACACAATTACATTGAAATTGGGACCTTTGATGTCAGGCAAGTTGTATGTTGTCTTCAGGTTCCAATCGATTTTGCAGCTTTGTTTTTATGTTCACTAGAGTGGAAAATCTTTGTTCACAGAGGTACGTTGTTGCAAAAGTCAAGAATGTTTTGATGGCCTTGTCATGTGCAATGTTGAAAGTATTGCAGCATTTGACATCCTAAATTTTGTCAGATCTGCTTTATTTGCAAATTCAATGCGTGCTTCATTATTGGATTTAAGTTCAAAAAGTGTCTCTGGCAACCCTTGGTAGGTACATCCGCAATGTCCCTAATAAAAGGGATCAACAATCCAACTGAAATTATGCGAATCAATATTTGGAAAGTAAACAGTGAACTGCTCTTTGAACTTGGTAAGATGTTTGATAAATATATCCTTGATGTCGTCAAAAGTTAAATTGTCATAATCTTCCAAGTAGAAAGCCAACTTTGAAAAGGACGCGAACTTGTTTCATTCTGCTTTTTGTTTTCAATATGTAAGCTTTAAGCCAAAGGCTACACACTTTTCTCTGGCTGAGGTTATACTGATATTTTTCCCTGCTATTCTTTTTTCAACGCATTCACGTGCTCAAAAATATCAGCCAAATTTGCAAGATGCGCAACCAAATAATAGTTCGTAAACTTCTCTTCTAGAGCATGCTTTTGACCATGCGGAAATGTTTGAAGTTCCGCTTTCAGAGCCCACACTCTGTTCAGGCCATTGTTGAGTGAAAGTCACCATACCTCGGTGATAAAGTAGGTCTGTATATTAAGCCTCACCATCTTTACGTAAATCACGAAGCAATCATGTTTGCAGTGCATGCCATTTAATTAAATTTACAATCTGGATAACATCATGCATAATATTGGACCTCCAGTTCAAGTCAGAGCCGTCTTTACATCATTTTGGGCCCCCGGACAAAGAAATAGTGGTGGCCCCTCCCCCGCAGGAATAATAAAAAATAAATATACATAAAATTAATAAATAAACATATTCCCATGGGGCCCCTATGCTCGTGGGCCCCCGGGCAAATGCCCAACGGGCCTATGCGTCAAGACGGCCCTGGTTCAAGTTCCAAATGTTTTTTCAGCAGAGCTTCTCCGTTGATCATAAATTGATTAACTTCAATTTTAGGACTCCTCTCTCTTGTGAAAGCCAAAAAATAACAGTGATACGTTTATAATTTTTACACCTCTTACCATCGCCGGAGGGTACTCAACAACTTTCCAAAGTTTCATGCTTCTACCTACACGGGAAGTTGGAGAATTAGTGTTGATTCAGATTTATATAGCTCATATTAGGAAAAAAACGGGTTTGGGCCCCCGGCCACCCAAGAGTGGACATTATAAATTATTTTTCACCAATCATCGTCATAAGAGGGACTCAGCAAGTTCCCAAAATTTCATGCTTCTACCTTGACAGGAAGTTGGAGAATTAGTGATGAGTCTGTTTGAAATATAAGAAAAAATTGGTCTCCGGTCCCCAGTAAGTGACAATTATATAATTTTTTTTTACCTTTAAACATCGCGGAATGTTGCTTAACTACTACTCAAATTTTCATGCTTCTACCTTCTCTTGAAATAGGAAAATGGTTGATTCTTAATTTTTATATAACCCACATTAGGGGGGAAATGTTTTAGGGCCCCCGGCCCCCATGAGTGTGAATTTCACAATTCTTTTTCGCCTGTTACCATTGCGGGTTTGTACTCAAAAACCTCCCAAAGTTTCATGCTTCTTCTTACACGGAAAGTTCGAGAATTAGTGATAAGTCAGTTTTTTATATAAGAAAAAACTACATTCGGGCCCCCGGCTCCCAGTAGGTGAAATTTTATTTTTTTTAACTGTCAAAATCGCGAAATGTTACTTAACAACTACCCAAAGTTTCATGCTTCTACCTACACGGGAAAAAAGGAGAATTATTAATTTACCGTTTTTATATAGCTCGTCTGAGGAAAAAACTACATTTGGGCCCCCCGTCCCCAGTATGTGATAATTTAAATATTGTTTTCGTTTGTTACCACTACTACTACTCAGAGTTTCTTGCTTCTACCTACACGGGAAATATGAGAATTTGTGATTTTCAGTTTTTATATAGCTCATTTAAGGAAAAAACTTTATTTGGGCCCCCGGCCCCCAGTATTTGATAATTTAAATATTTTTTCCTGTTGATTACGCGGAAGTGTACTCAACAACTTCCCAAAGTTTCATTCTTCTATCTACTCGCGAAATAGGAGAATTAGTGATTTTAATTTTAAGATAGCCCAAATAAGGAAAAAAACGGTTTTGGGCCCCCGGCCCCCATGAGTGTGAATTTAAAAATTCTTTTATGCCAGTTTCCGTTGCGAGAGGCTACTTAACAACTACCTAAAGTTTCATGCTTTTACCTACACGGGAAGTTGGAGAGTTAGTGATGAGTCAGTTTTTAATATAAGAAAAAAAACTACATTTGGGCCCCCGGCCCCCAGTAAGTGATAATTAAAATATTTTTTTCGCTTGTTACCATCGCGGAAGTGTACTAATCAACTACCCAGTGTTTCGTGCTTCTACCTACACGGGAAATATAAGAATTTGTGATTTTCAGTTTTTATATACTTCATATTTGGAAAAATCTTCATTTGGGCCCACGGCCCCCAGGAAATGATAATTTATTATTTTATTCGCCCGTTTCCATCGCGGCTTTGTACTCAACAACTTCCCAAAGTTTCATGCTTCTGCCTACTCGGGAAATAGGAGAATTTGTGATTTTCATATTTTATATTGCCCATATAAGGAAAAAAAGCGGATTAGAAACCATCTAATTTGACCCGTCTTTAAAAAATTAGATAAAACTGACCCTGGTATAAATATTATCTTAATGTTATAATAATATTATCGAACTTATTTCACTTAGTAGTATTAATTGTAAATTACTAGATCACATAATATATACAAGTATTGTTAACCATCCAGACCAGGGATCACCAAATTACGGCCCGTGGACCGGATCAGGCCCGCGGCGTCATAACATCCGGCCCGCCAACGGTACCTGAATGATAAGTGTGTTTGATAGAGCAAATGGCACACGATACGTTTTGGTACAATTTAAATATTAAATTAAAAATACTAAAAGATCAATAAACGCGCGAAGAAATTCTTGCTGCATTTTTTGCCTAAGATTTACAATTTTCTATTATTATTTGTTTTAAATAAAATATTTTCTACTTCACACCACTCCTAGTTTTTTCATTGTTGATTGTAGCTAACTCGTATAATTACCGTAGCAAAAATGTAAACACTCCTTTTTCTGTCCCGTAGGGATGTATCCTGCTCTTAAAGCAGGTTTTAACCTACATAAAAATTTACTTGTTGACTGTCATCCATTTTAAAAGTAAGTCAGAAGGATTTCTTTGTTTTACTGTGTTATGCGAGGGAACTTCATGAGCGAAAAGATAAAATGAAATATCAAACAAGACATACAATTGTCATAGGAGCCTCAATTTATTTCCAAAATTTTCTCAAGCTCAGAAACATTCCCTAAAAAATAACTGCACGTTCGTCAAGAGTTTATTTTTAGCATATAAATGAAATGCACATGAAACTTCGGGGAACCTCGTCTAAAAGTTCTACCGAATAATCAAAGGATTTCTGAGAATGTTGTCATTGTTTGAAGCACAACTTCAAGTAGAAATTTGTTATCATTTTTTATATATTTTATTTTATTTTTTATTTTATTATTATTTTTTTTATTTATTTAATGTTCAACAATCTCATATGTTAACTTTGATCTTCCTGAACTATTATTCGTAACTTAAGGAATCATTCATAGACAGTTTTTCGGACAATGACAGAATAGAACGTGAAATAATTTCTGCTTTTCACGTATCCTTTTGATTGTAACTTGTAACCTTCCTGATGAGCAGATTGAACTACAGTAGGAGATCATTGATTTTGCAGGAAAATGACTTCTTAAAAGAAAAGCAAAGAGAAGAAAAGCTTATTTAATGTTACCGCTGCTTACATGATGTTAAGTATTTGAAATTAAGATATTTTTGCCGCTGGCATGGCAACAGTGTTTGGAAAAACGTTTGTAAGTGGGCAAACATTTTCAAAAATGAATTACGTATTGATATCTTCCTTGGACTTTCTTATATGTAGCTAAAAGCTGAACTTTCTTTTTACCTTTCCGTGTTAGGGAGCTAATTAACGACGAGGAAATTGCAGCTCCAAACAAAGTGCCGCTTGGGATATTTTCCCCTCTTTATCAAATAAAATAATTTTATTCAGGCTTCATTGTTATAAAAACAAAAGAGTTTTGAAATCAACTTAGCATGACACGGTTCTCGTATTGCTACAGGGTTGGTGTCATCGTGCGGTAAATTCATGTGTCACACCCCTTGCAACTCTAATTCCTCTATGAATTTCTTCTTGTTAAAATAATTCTACACAGTGTCACACTTGTTTGATTAATTTTTTAGATGTCTGAAGCAATGTTCTTTTTAGGTTCATTGGTCCATGTGCAAAATAATAAACGTGTGTGCTAATTTGCACAGCTTCCATTCTTTTGTGCAAAATGTTAACCCCACAATCATACATGTAAGATTATTCTTACGAAAATTTGTTGCGCGGTAATTATAAAATTGCTGCGCGGCGTCGGTCTGATATCTGCGCTGCCACGAAGCTGCAACGGAACATTTGTAAAACATTTAAACTTATCATTGCAAGCATCATCTTCTGACCAATGTTAAGATATTTTCAACGTTATAGATGTCGTATTACTTCTAAAAATGCTGGAGCCTCCAAAAGTACCTGAAAGTAATGGTTAAAAAAAACAACAACTGAATCTTCTTTAAATAAACCAGTTGTAAATCATACAACAAATAAAACAGACATCTCCTTTGAAATAAGACAGACATCTGTGGTGAAGCAGACGATAATATTGAATGAATATTGCCTCTATTGTCTGAGTTGGCTTGCCCTTACGCTACAGATCTTCCTCTCGTCTAGTATCAGAGTAACCTCACGGCTTACTGGTTCGACGTTCTGTTTGAGTGCTACTGACTAATGATAATTATCAGTGCTCTCTGACTGTTTGCAGCTCTTGCAATTATAACAAGAAGAGAAAACTCTTATTACTGCTGTACCAACCAACCAGGCACGAAGAGTAGTGTGGAGGGACAGTTCCGATCAGAACTTTCATCTTTAAAATGAATTCGGTCTATTTTCGGACTCCTGCATCCGCAAAGTGTGTGTTTGTGTGTTAGTTAACCTGTGCGTGTGCTCTTGTGTGCCCTTGTGTGTTTGAAAAGGAATGTAGACATGAAATTTAACATCGCCCATGAAACTGATTCAACGCGTGGTTGGTTCGTACTTGCAAGTAGAGTCGTCACTTGGCTGGACCCTCAGAGTCCGCGGTGCTCCTGTCGGTGGCGGCTGTCGTGTTGGTGATATTAGCAGTGGGGATGGAAGTTGAGAGGTTGTGGTGGGGGGCGTCCGTAAAGGACGTCACGCACTTAGGATGGGATAGGGGTCACGCATTTGTGACGAGGGGGGAAGGGGGGTGTTTAAGAAATGTGACGTCACATAAAAAAAACGTTCAACTTTAAATAAAAGTTCCACTTAAATATTTGATTATTTGCTATTTATTTAATGAAATTTTCAATGGCTTCACATGTGTTTCGATATTAGAGTGCAGACTTACACTAAGTACATATTTAAATGGAAAAAAAGTGATTTGCAGCATGCTAATTTTCAATTAGAAAAATCAGCTTTTAGGGTCAAAGCTTTGTGACGTAATGTTGTGATATTGGAGGGGAGGGGGTCTAAGTTTTTGTGACGAAGTTTGAAGAGGGGGTTTAAAAATCGGCAAAAATTGCGTGAGGTCATTTATGGACGGCCCCTAGTTGCTGTACTTTCTTTTCCCATAAAAATAATAATCAGAAAATAGGTGGATTTCACCCACCAGCGATAATTATTACCCCAAATATTTAAAACTATATATGTTCATACATTTAAAGCTATAGACCTTATGTTTACATAAATATATGTATATATGTATGTAATGTTTATATTTATGTTACACACCGGTCCCTTTTTAAATCCCTTATATTAACTTCGCGGCCGTCTCTGTCGTCATCTCTCTCATCATCTCTCTCTCTCTGTCTTGGGCTCGGCGGGCGGAAAAACAGAAGTCAAAAATGACCCACTTCCCATGATCCGATCGAACTGAAATTTGGCACACGGACCCGTCTAACCTAACAATGCATCGTATCAAAATTTCAGATCGATCGAACGTACCGTAATTAAATTAATGCATTTTTAGTTTATCCTTATATGAGGTATGTAATTTAAATTCAAGGTTTGTTATTGTTTTTTTCCCACGTGAAATTTTGAGCTGACGCATTGAGGCGACCCAACGAAGCGACGGGCGCTTTTGTTTACATTTTACGTGTCACTCTGAGCTCGGTCAAGCGAATCGGTGACCAGACTTTTCCCCTCTCCCCCTCCCACCCCCCTCCCCCCACCCCCACCCCCACTAGGGTTATGATGCAAAGTTGAGTTAAGACAGATTCAGTCTGTAAATGTTTGAAAATAATCAATACTGTTAGTTATGTCTCATATATAAGGGATTTATAGTCAAAAACTTTGTTTTTACGGGTTTGTTTTATTACTTTTTCATGTGGGTTTAACTTTACGTCCACCTGATACAATTAGAACAGTTGGCTCTTTATAGCATTTACGAGTGGGTTTAGAAACAAAAATTGGGGTCTCTTAAGATGTGTTCACCAATGCACGTACCTGGTGGTGTCACCATGTTCCCGGTTGAAATCGTGGATGACTTTGTAGATTTAGATCCTGGCCCACACCTTCTTTGACCCGCGACGTCGATGACTGGAATCATATCTTCGCTTTCGCAACAGAGTGCGTCATCAATCCCATTACACGGGAGTTTTTCATACTTTTCCCCGTTTGAGCAAATCTTACACGGAAAACATACTACTTCACTTGCATCTTCTGCGCGAACAGTCATAATGAAATATTTCTCAATACAGTGAAACATTAAATCATTTTCAGCCGTGCATTTGCGTTGAACGATGCTATTTTCTTTATGGTGCTCTCGAATCCATCTGCATTTATTGCACTTCGTATGCGTATGATCTGTTTCGTTCATAAAATACCCTTCAGGGCATTTGCTACAGCCATAATTATTGTCGAGGTGAGTGCCGATCGGGCATGTTCTCCTGCAAGTCCCCCCATCGTCCAGCTTTTCTCCCAAGGGACAATCTCCCACTGAACCCCTCAAAAACATGAGGATTAGCATCAGAAAAACGGTATTCATCTCGTACAACATTCTCTTTCCAGACGGTTTTGGCTGACTTCACGGGAGGAACTTGTACAAGATTCACCTTAACAATCGTCTTATCTGCTAAATATAAAAAGCGGACAAGTAGAGTGTGACTCTGGCAGTGAATCGATAGTACACACCTACACGACAAAAGCAAGCATTGAGAAATATTTAATATTTAGATATCCCTTTTATATGTACACACAAACAGAGGCGCAACAACGACTTGGCATCGGGGCAGTTGTCAAGGGCTCCGAGGTCTAATCCTATAATAATCATTTTTTTTAAATTTATAATTTAGTATTTTCCCTATTTCTCAAGGGCGCCAAAAATGAATTAGCCTGGCGGCGGGAAACCCAGTTACGCTTCTGCACACAAAACACAGGAACTGAATAAAAGTTTCACTTCACGTCAAAAGAGAATATTTACTGAGAAACTCCAAATTTGTTTACAAAAATCTGATTTGGTGCGATCGCACAGGGATGAGTAGCACTAATTCGTGGGATCATTATAAAGTAAAGCGCATACTTTTAACGCATTATTCATAAACTAACTAAAAAAATGTATCTCTTAGGTATGATCACATTTCGGAGTCCAACCTGGTAGGCAGTGTAAGCCGCGAGATTTGAGATACTTACTAGTATTGATACAATGCTTTATACATCATCTGAAATGGTGAGTTATCCTATACCAAGGGTGGCGAACTTTTATTAATTTGTAAGACGATATTTTCAAGTTCATGATTATGATGATTGCTGCGTGCCATATAGACCTACCTGAATATTCCGCGGGAAAAAAAAAGGGGGGGGGGTGAGATGTCAATGTGACCTAACATTCACTTCGCATAAATTTCGCCCCCGGGCAATTTGGTTGAATTTTCTGTTCAATCAGTCAAATTTGAATGGGACAATTAAATAATTTTTTTTTAAAATTATAAATGTAGTGGAAACCAACAAAACAAAAATTATGTATCATAAAACAAAGTACATGCGGAGATTAATGAATATCTCCATATGTCTGATATTTTAAACATCATCATTTATCAGTGGATTTTTAACACGAGCTTTCTCGCTTGAACGAATGGGCGATGTGAACGTAACTTTAACATGTCATTGTGCTTATTTATCTATACAAACGTCTTACTGTGGAAAAAAATGATATGTGTAAAATGTGTGTCACCGACAAGAACACTTAGGACAGCTCTGCGTTAAACTTTCAATAGCGCTGCATAGGTTACAACTTTGAAAGTCCTTGAGACTACTTTGAGATAATCGATACCCACTGTACTATAAGGAACGATTTTCCACTGGGGCATGTAGCTATTTGTTCAACGCGAGCAGATTGTTCTTTCGTTCCAATGAAGACTTTTTTTTTACCTTCAGAAACAACATTATCTATTAGCCCGCTCCGGCGGCCTTTACACACATACCAAGGGAATTCGCGTGGTTTTACCGTTGTTACGGAATAACAATATACGCTTGCCTTAATATACAATTGAAAAGCAAGACAACGACGAACTGCGAATAGCATTTAACATAGAACATCTTTTTGCGTATCACTCTGTGCTGCAACAACATCGAACATTTAGTAAATACGCATTTCTTTTCAGTTCGGTGTCTGCCCCCGAGTTTGTGTCACCCGGTGTGGACTGCACCCCCTATAGTTAAATCACCTCTTTATATATTGCTCATGAATAGATATTACCGTTGTTAAAGTCAGTGCCAACATGGCAGAGCTAAAAATGTTTTTGTTTTTTTTAAAGCCATAGAAACTAGTCATTTCCAGGTCACCAGTGAATATACATGGAACTAAATGAGCATCCACGGGTCGGCGGCCATCTTAAATACACCTTCCTGGACCGGTGGACATCTATCCCATGGATGTCGGATTTATAAGTTAATGTTATCATCTTTTAAATCATTAATTATTGAAACTGTCTTATGTATCAAAGGGCGAGGTTCACTTGAAATGAATTCAATTATGGCACGGGTTGAAGTTTAACAGTAATATAAAGCGTGGCCTTCAAAATACGAATGTTTTATACGCAAGTCAATATGCCAACAAGAAGTAAACACGAAGCAGAAAATACGTCAAACCCCTCAACCATTTATAATACAATACGCGAGCTTTTCAACACTCGTGCTGAACTCATATTTATACCAAATTTCGTAGAAGATACTGGATAATGACATTCTCATTTTATGGGGAACATTAGAGGTTACGTGTGAAACTTTAAAAGCAGTATATAAAGCTTCTACAAGGCTTTGCCTTGACAAAGTACATACATAATATCTACGCCAAATCTACACAAAATAAATCGGAATTAAAAAATAACACACCTCCATAAAGGGGCTGTCCATAAATGATGTCACACGATTTTTGTCGTTTTTTTCACCCCCCCCCCTCGTCACGCGTCTTCACAAAAACTTAGAATCCCCTTCCAAAATGACGTCACAAAGCTTTGCCCCTCCCTTAAAAGTTGTACTTTCTATTTGAAAAAGAGCATCTTTCAAAACACTTTTTAAAATCATTTTAGTATGTATTTAGTGTAAGGTTGCACTCTAATATCGTAGAACGTGTTAAGCCACGTAAAACGTCATAAAATAAATTGTAAGAAATCAAATATTTAAGTGGAACTCTTATGTAAAGTTTCGAGTTTTGATGTGACATCACATTTCTTAAACACCCCCTCCCCCCTCGTCATACATCGTCACAAATGTGTGGACCCCCCTCCCCCCTAGATGCATGACGTCTTTTATGGACTGCCCCAAAACACAATATATAACTCATATAAAACTACTGTTGTAATTGATAATCTCTAATCTCATTTATAACACCGAAAGATATCTTATTTGTATCTCGACTCGCATAAATCCGGATATTCTATAACGTCGTTAGGTTTAAAACTGTTTTAGGAAATGAAGAAGTAATTGAATTTTCGCTGACAGGAAAAGTAAAGGGAGCTCTGCAATAGACGGACTTCCTTAAAAGCGTCTTTTGTACCCCTATTAGTACCCTCTGTGACCTACTTTGGGGTCTTGTTAAATGGGCGATTAAAGAACCAAATTGGATATAAATAAATCAAAGATATTGTCATTCTTAGTAATACGATAAGATAAAATAAACTAATATGTTTGTTTATAAAAAAAGAAGAAGAAGAAATTTAATGTAGTGCAATGATACGATAGCTAAGCATTCAGTGAATAATTGTGTGATGAAAGTATGTTATCATTTGAACACCTTATATTATTATTTATTCACTTTCTCAACCGGAGTGCCCGGCTTTTATGTTAAATAATGATACGTGTTTTAGATTTGTCCTTTTTTTCCCTTTCTCTTGGCTTTCGTTAGACCATCTTACAAAATAAGATATCAAGCTCTCAGATTCCGCGATGCCGGAAGTGAAGCATAAGGTTGACGGCAATGGCGTCCGAAATTCCCATTCATTCGCCATTTATCCCGAAAATAACACAAGATTATCAATCCAAAAGAAGATATACTCTTACTTCAACAACTTTTTTTTATTCCAATCATCAGTATAGAAGAAACGTCTGCAATGAATAAGAGATGCACATAATGCAATCAAGTTGACTGTGACATTACACAAATGTGGAGAAAAAAATCTAACAAGGAAGTAGAGATCCTAAGCCCAAAGCAAAACAGTTCAGTGCATAAATATGTTATCATGATCAGCTGACGTTTATCAAAGGCTTTGTCTTACTTTCAGTTATGAACTACTTACAGTGATTGTTAAAGTCGAGGATAAGAGTTTACAATGGCATGCTCCAAACAATGAAAACACGGTAGAAAAGTTTTAAAAGTTATACCGCGACCAAGGAGGCAAACACGGTTTGAGGTTACATGTATGCACAGTTTCATTTTAAAGTAGACTTTTGATTTATCGATTACCGATAGTCAATGATCAAATTGTTTATATCTATATTGGTTCGTCTAAGTCTGGCGCAGTGGGGGCGTACCTTTTTGTGGCCGCGTGCCCAAAATTCAATCAAACCTCACTTATCTAAGTGTCAACACTCCAATTAATCCCGAAAATCGGGGTTTGGCTTAGGGGCCGACCATAAAGTACGTCACTCTATTTTTGATCATTTTGAACTCCCCCCTCCCCCCTGTCACAAATCTAGGACCCCCCCCCCTTAAAGTACGTCACACTTTCGAACGAAAATTTAGTTTTTTATTAACAAAATAATTAAAATTTAATATAAAACAGCGTGACGTCACACATAGCTGGACCCCCCTCCCCCTTGTCACAAACTGTCACACTTTCTTACACCCCCTCCCCCTCTGGAGCGTGACTTGCTTTATGGACGGCCCCTTAGCAAAACATCAAACACGTGTCTTATCACTAAACGAGATTTAAAAAAAAAGAAGAGAGTTTTTAACAATAGAAAACAAATATTAAAGGAGATAGATTAGCTTTGTGTAATTATATTGATTATAATTAATGTGATTTTATTGCTGTTGGGTACATACTTATAAAATAGTCAAACCTTGGCTCATATACTTCGTTCATTTGAACGCAACACATGCAGCACTCAGGTTATCTGTCAGTCTGTTTATGGTGTCACATTTGATATAATTCAAAGCTGAAGGCAACTGTACACTCTATAAGATGATCCAAACAAAGTAAAAATAGCACCCCAAGTTTTTTCATTGATTTTAAGTTATTTGTCAGAGAATTTCACGCCTTAAGGATTTCATTTTTATAACTATATAACTTATATCTAGACTTAGGCCTTATGCATGTGGCATAATGCGATGAATAAGTAAATGAAACGTTCAAGAACAGACTAAAACTTTTATTTAAATTACATAATATAATTTTATTGTAATAATTGATTAACGAAATAATATTTTAGTCACATGACGGCTGAAGAGGCTCTGCGTGTCAAATGTGCACGGGTGCCATAGATTCGCCATCACTGCCCTAGGTTATGAATAGATATAAAGTTAGAGTAGGTATTCTTTATTCATACTCAGGTTCCATTGTTTTATCGAAGCGGCCAATGCAACCCTGATGAATTGAATGGCATTCCCCCCCCTTTTTTTGTGGAGTCACATTCTGCCAAAGAGCAGAACCGTTTAAATTTTAAAAAAAAATTAATAAAAAAAACTTAAGAGACCTATTTTTGCCAAAGTATGTAAAATATGATGGCAATATCATTTCATTTCAACGTAGATTAAAAATTTAATACATATTATGGGGTGCATACCATTATTTGTTTAAAGAAAGTTGCTTGCTCGTGGCTTAGCCCATTTTGATTAGTTGCGTTTTATTATAAATAATTTGTTGTTTTTGTTGTTGTTGTTTCTAAATTAAATCTCTGTAAGTTGTGTGAAGCTAATTAAATCAAAGTTTTAAAAAAAATTTAAAGTGAAATTTTACTTTAACTCTGAAAAATGTTTGTCTTCCCAAATCATGGCCTAGTTACATACAACATTCGTGTTTATTTAAGCTTACCATGACAAACAAAAATGATATGACACCGGGAATGTTAGTTAATCCCCAACCTCTTTTGCCATTTTCTCTTTTAAAATACTCGAACGTATCCCAAAACAACCAGATGATTTCATTATTCACTCATGCAATTTATAACGTTTACTGGCTAAAAAAATTCAACTCCGAAAATAGTTACATTTGAAGGGTTCTTATAAGCTATATATTTCTGGTCCTTGTATTCTATTTGGCATCTGTAAGTTGTTAAATTATGGTAACAAAATATTTAAACAGTAAATTTAATTTCTCGGTAAATGAAGAACTTAGAAAGGTAATAGTGGGTCAGTAAACCCCTGAAACAACATTTTCCCTATGGTCTATACTTATAATTTAAATATTCAGTAAATATATATATATATTAGGGGTGCTGAAATTAACGATTAATTAATCGATTAATCGTTAACAATATTAAGCGATTAAAATTAACTTGATCCATTAAAATTCGATTAAAATTTTAAAAAATATTTCTAATTTTTGTTTCCAATTTATTGATAATGTGTACTTTTTGTTACTTTTCCCTCGTATTATTATTATTTATTTAGACGTGCATACGTAAACAAAAATGGTTTTTCTTCCTTATTTCTTGCATAGCCGAACGAAAATCCCGTGTTACGTCATAAAATTTGGGAGCCATGGAATTACAGTGACTTAACCGATTACTCGAAATAATGAATGGCAACTTAACGGGATTTACATATGCGTTATAAAAATATAGTTTATCGAAATTAATAGATTAATCTTTCCCCGTTTAATCGAACACAATTTTTTAATGTGTACCAAAAAAAGTTGTCTAATTTTTAATCAAACCCTTCCTCCTGGTTGGTATATAGGCATGTGAAAAATGACTGTTTTAGTCTGATTACCCAAGAATATGCGTTTTGGTGGGTTTTTTTTTCTTTTATGAAAAAATGATAGATCTATATTTACTAAAGCACAGGAAACCTCCAATGTATAGAATTCGAAGGGTTATCATCAAAGTTCACCAACGACCGTGACCCTTGGTCTTGCTGACAGTAATTTCCATCATCTCAAGAAAGTCACGTGCGAACTTGTACAGGGGTCCTGGAATCTTGAAACGTGACGCGTGGAATACAGATTGTTATCTATGCAAGCGTGAGAACGTTAAGTAATCTTAATTGTCGAGTCACTTGAGCAATAGCGTAACTAAGGGATGATAGTGGAGTAAGGGCCGCACCAAGTAGTAGATAGGCCTACACTCAAAGGAAGTTTACACCAAACGGGGAAACTGCAAACCTAACAGAGGTCGCTTCAGTTGGGTTCATTTCCGATCGGACAGTTAAAAACACAACTGAAAGCTGCAGCCATGACAGATCGACACCTTTGCAGAAAGCCACTGGAAAAAAAATATATCCCTTTTAGATTAAATCAGTCTTGGCGACTGTACTAAGTCGTTCATAACAGGAATAACAATGTAAAACTATATGTTGCTTAGGCCACCAAACTTTTAAAAAATCATTTCAATTTAAAATGTAAGTGTATGAGTTTTATGATAATCTGTAAGACCGCAGGTGTTTGTCTGTCTGATTGTAACATTCTATAAAATAAAGGAATTATAATCAATAACCTAATTAATCATCAAATTTTATATGCTAGTTTTTTTTTACATTCACTTTTTTAAAAATATTTATTTTTAGTTTGTAATATTTTATTTTTAAATCCCTTATATTAACTTCACCGCCGTCTCTGTCTCTCTGTCTGTCTGTCGTCATCTCATGGGCGGGCGGAAAAACAAAAGTCGAAAATGACCCACTTCCCGTGATCCGATCGAGCTGAAATTTGGCACACGGGCCCGTCTAACCTAACAATGCATCGTATCAAAATTGCAGATCGATCGATCGTACGGTAATTAAATTAATGCATTTTTTGTTTATCCTTATATGAGGTATGTAATTCAAATTCACGGTTTGTTATTGTTTTTTTTCTTCCACTTCCACGTGAGTTTGAGTTGACGCCGACCGTCGTGCCGACACACCCTCACGTCCCACCCCCATTTTTTAAAGACAAGGGACATCACTCGATGTCAGTCTGTCAATGTTTGTAGCGTTTGAAAATAATCAATACTGTTAGTTATGTCTCATATATAAGGGATTTATAGTCAAAAACTTTGTTTTTACGGGTTTGTTTTATTAAAAAATTCCGAATCACTGCTTGGTTAGTAAAAGCGTCTTAAGAGACTGCCATCTAAAGATAATCAAAATTACTATTAAATTACTATAAGTAATACAAAAACTATGAGAATATTTGTTCACATAAAATAGAATTCCTTTCCCCAACTGTCAAATAGGCATGTTATTATATACTTAATAGTCCGCCTGTTACATGTAAATTTATTGCATATTTATAATTATATTCAATTGGGAGAAGTGTCCGGGTGAAGGCCATTTTCTTTAGTACAGCTGAATAATATATATTTTCTTTTAATGTTCACAACACCTCTATAATAACTTGGTATGAAAATGTTTAAGTTCCTAACACCGCTATTGTAATTTGTTATCAAAATGTTGGGTAGCACTGAAAACAAGACGCGTGTTAAGAATCTGTTATCTGAAGGACCAAGATGTATCCCATCATACAAGGGCTCTTCTGACTTCTGAAAGGTCGTAGTCAACCCTAGATTGTGCATGGCCTAGTATCTTGGTGTTTGTCTCCCTCGCATACAATAAAATGATCCTATTTACGTTTTGTTGATCCTATTTACGTTTTGTCATCTTTAACAAAAAAATAATAATTTTTTTTTAAATAATTTTTTTTTAAATTTTATAATTCTTTAAAAAAAAATTGAAAATAGGATGACGAAGGATAAATCAAGTAAAGTTGTCGAGTTGCATCATCGGTTGTTTTATTTATAAATAATCATGTTTTGAAGTTTTCTAATAGTTAAATATTGATAACACCGTAGTTAACCTTATATAATTTTACAATCAACAAATGATTATGTAAACACATTAGTCCGATTCGGTAAAATAAAAATTCATTTTCAACAGTTTTCGTCTTAGGGGCAGTCCATAAAGTACGTCACGCTATTTTGACCATTTTTACCTCCCCCCTGTCACAAACTTTCACAAATCTTGGACACCCCCCCCCTTAAAAGTACGTCACGCTTTCGAACAAAAATGTTGTTTTTTAATAACAAATAAATCAAAATTTAATATAAAACACCGTGACGTCACACATAGCCGGACACCCCCCTCCCCCCTGTCACAAACTGTCACACTTTCTTACACTCTCCACCCCCCTTTTCTGTGGAGCGTGACGTACTTTATGGAAGGTCCCTTATTTACTGAGGTATTAAAATTGAAATGGTTTTTCAGAACCCTACAGCTGAACAGACTGAAGAAACAAAACATAAGAAACAAAATAATAATAATAAAAACAATGATAAGTATAACAATTATAATAATAATTATTATTATTTTAATTATAGTACTAATAATAGTAATAATAGTACAATGTAATGATAATACTGATTTCTTTAATTAATGGGAAGTAACTAAAACTTAAAAATAATTTTAGTCCTGAAATTGTCAAATTGCTTCCCTGGATTGTGTTTCAGAGTTTTTTTTTCTTCTTTCCCACGAAATCTTGAAAATAAAATTTAATTCAGTGAGCTTAGTGCGTAGTGACTCTTTTCTACTTTTTGTTTACGCTATGCACATCATGTTGCGCGGCTTCTCTGCTTGAAAAAAGCTCATAATCATTTATGCAAGGGGAATTTGATTCTTATAGGGAGGGCGGAGGGGGTTAAACAGAGGTTGGGATCCAATATTTGGAGCACGCATCCTATTTCGGAACACTCTTAGTGATGATCAGAATATTATCTCTTATGAGATTTTCTCTTTAATTATATGTCCCCCAACCAATGTTCCCTTTAAGATTTGTTGTTCCATGTGCAAAGTGAAAAAAATTGTGTGTGTGCAAAGTTGCACAGCATCTATTTTCAATGCAATTTTTTACAAAATTTGCTGCACGGTACTTCTAAACTGCTGCGCAGCTTAAAGGGAACGTTGCCCCCAATCAGCCAGTCTCAAGTGGCACTAATAGTTATACTATCTTTATTAATAATGGTATCTTTTATTATTTTAATTTGTCTTATCCTATCTATAACAAACGCTCCTTCTATGTAGAATACTATTGAGTGCTACGCTTATCCATGGTTTAATAAATTAGCTCACGTTACGCCTTAAATATTTATACCATGATATATTTTTACAGTGACCATATCCCAGGTTCATTATTCTTTTTGTTTGTTTGTTTGTTTTTGCTTTTTGTTTTTTCTAATCGACTTAGAACTTCATTATTCTAAGGTGGCGTTAATTCTCGGTTTTGTGTGTGTTTTTTGAAAAAGTTTTAAATGTTGATAGAGTATTTCTTTTTGTGGTTTCATCGGGCTGCCCATTCCACATCCAAATTCCAGACGGGAAAAACGAATGATGCGATTGTTTTATTTATTATAGCGTGTTAATGGTATGGATCCTCACCACGCTTTGGGGGGGGGGCTATGTGGCACCATGCAGGCAGGGATACACACAAATATCTCAGTTTCTGAAGGCCCAACGTGTAGCTTCATGGCTAAATGTTTTTTTATATAATTTCAATATCTGTTTAAGTACTCTGCATTTAATTATATAATATATAATATATCACATATATTATACAATTATGGAAAAGGGACCTAAAATATAAATGAAACAGCAACAATTATAAACATCATAGTCATGGAAACTATTTCTGTGTCAGTGTATTCGTAAGACATTCCAGACATACTGACGTTCTTACAGCAGACGGGAAAACAAGACCCCGGCCCACAACAGGTTGCCAACGTTTGGCTGGTCCTTCATTCAGGTGTTGACCTTGTCAATGACATTACAAAGCAACAAAAAAAAATAATTAATTCGACACTAAATTCTTTTCATAAAAATGTAACCTATTTTATTTTATTGGCGGCGGCATTTTATTCACTGCTGATATTCAGCTCTTCAGCGGATCTCATGATTTTTTATAGAGCTTTTGGCAACTAACAACCATTTTATATTTTAAGAAAACAAAAGTTGCAGCATTTCTTGGAAAAAAAATACCGTATATACTCATTCTATAGCCCGTTCGTTCATTTATCCGAACCCCCTCCCTCACACACACACACTTTTGGAAGAGAAAATTATTAAGTGTATAACCCCCTCGCAAGCCGACCCCCAAAAAATAATAGGACAGCTCAAACAAAATGGCACTCTTTTTTTTTAAACTACAAGCTAAATCGGTCATTATGATTGTTTACTTTGTACTGTCTATCTTTGTCCTTGTGCTCTTTGTTAGGCAAGAGTTACCGGTATTGAAAAAAAAATCTTTGATAAACAGTGATGAAAGCGCGTACATTAAAATTCGTTTTTGAAAACAAAATTTGTCAAACAATTTATTAAAACGTTCAAGAAAATAAATAAAATGATTAAATAAGGTAAGTGTAGATGTTTAATAATATATTATAGCTTCTGGTAGAGCAGTCGAATCTTGTAGAATGTAGACAAGGACCTTGATGATCTACAATAACAACACCGATATTCCATAACCATGCAGAAATACGTTAATGACCCGCTCGTAAGTCGCCCCCCCCCCAACTTTTCCCCCTAGATTTTGTCCAAAAAATGTCGGCTTGCGAACGAGTATATACGGTAATTAAATGTTCATGATAAAATAAAGAGATAATTCTTTTCAAAGTCATAAAAATACAGAGGAAATCTGCGATGAAAACAATTTCTTGTATTCCGAATAGTAGAAAACGACCATTGTTGCATATTATTTATTCTATAATTTGTTAGCAAGTATAGGGCTAATGATCCACCAGGGGACACACGTGACGCCTAGCACTGGACTAATATCATGAGAGTGGTCATCGTCGACTACGACAGACGAACAACAACAATTTGATGTGTTATTTGAAAAAAGGCTGAAAAAGAATTATATACGAAGTTTTTAAAAGTGTAGGAGGAAGATTTTTTTTCTATTTCAGAAGCTCCTTCTATACAGAAGATTATTGAGTCCTACGTTCTGATAAGAACGTATTGGCAAGTGGCGCAGCGTTCACAGGCTACGACTATGAGGGACCACGGTATTACAAGCCACCTTGTTGTTTTTTTTCTTCTTTGTTTTTCCCCAATATATTTACAGTAAACTAATTATCTACTTTGTGATGGCTAATCGCTTGTTAATTGTATTGTAGATAAAAAAAATGTAACCACAATTTTAATACTTTTTTTCTTGTCCTATCAGCAGAGCTCATTGTTATCACATACACACATATGCCAACAATTATTTTAGAAATACTAGGTATTATCTCCAACAATTTTTAAAATAAAAAATAGGATTTTATTTCTTAGAAATACCGCTTTCCTAGTCTCTATAATATACAATCTAGAGCCTTACTGAATCGCTATAGAGTGTATGTCCCACAGTCCACAGTCGTAAGAAAATAACTGTGTTAATTTTACCCTAGCTTTGTGTGTGACCCTATAAGAAACTTGTTATAAACATATTTTTATCATATCGTCAGCAGTGTCTCAACATCACTAGACTGCATGCAGATCGTGTGAGAAGTTCACTAAGGTCACACCAACGCTGAATGACGCAAGTCATCCAAAACGCTACATGTCGTTATAGGGTGGCGACAGCCAAGTAAGTTTTCACATGTGGCACATCATCTCAAAAGGACGATTTGTGTCAAGTCACAAAACTTCTCGGGGGTTACGTAGACGGGATGGTGGGCCGGGTTTTAGCAACACGGGCAACATCTATTGATGATAGCATGTGCCTTTGGATGGTGATATCTCATTAGAGGCTGGAGCGAGAAACGTGATCTTCGAGACACTCGTTGAAAGAGTTTTAGATTTGAGTTTATTAAGACCAATTCCTTGACCCAGCTCGCCGCTGCACAGATCCACAATGGAAACGATGGTTTAGCAAGTTGCCTTGGTGAGATTGCTTGGGAAAATACCGAGGTCTCCCGCGGGACAGAAGGGTAGCTAGGGACAGTGGCACTATTGGGGAGGGTCCAATCTTCAGTTACCGACCCCGCCCTAGAAAAAAACCTTTTCAGTTAATGGAAACCACAACACCGATTGCACAGAAACAAAGAAGTCAACTTAGGTCTAGCGCCACATAAACGCCACCCCTAAAAAAATTATTTTTAAAAAAAGCACTATCTTCCAACGCCAGTCCTCTGGGGCTTAATTCTAAGCCATTAATGTAACAATAATGTTAAGATAAGTAATATCTCATATTACCGAACGATGCACATCTCTCTTCCTCGTGTCCCCAGTTACTTAAATTGAATTCACCAGCGAACGTGCAGATACAACCGTAATCGTCGTTGCTGATGTGTACAATTCCTCAAACTAGCAACGTTATAAAACTCCAATAAAAATACATCTCAAATCTTCATTACTAACGACGCGATTAGAAGTTCATTACCGGCCAATCTCAAAAAACTGTTTTTGTTCGTTCTCCCCCCCCCTTTTTTAAAAATAAAAATCCCTTATATTAACTTCACCGGCGTCTCTCTCTGTCGTTCGTCGTCGGGCGGAAAAACAAAAGTAAAAAATGACCCACTTACCGTGACGCCATCGAGCTGAAATTTGACACATAGGCTCGTGTCACCTAACAATGCATCGTATCAAAATTTTAGATCAATCGAACGTATGTATAGTTATTTAAAAATGCATTTTAGTTTATCTATATAAACTATATGTAGCGGTCGCTATTGTTTAGATTTTCCGTTCACTTGACTTCACGCCAGCCATCGGTGAACACATCTCGTGTTTTAACCAGGTGTACTGGCGTGCTTTTTTACATTTTACGTGTCACGCTGAGCTCGGTCCAGCGATCGGTGACAAGACCTTTCCCCTCTCCCACCCCCACCCCCGGTTAAAAGCAAAGGGGGGTTAAGACAGATTCAGTCTGTAAATATTTGTCGCGTTTGAACATAATCAATACTTTTAGTTATGTCTCATATATAAGGGATTTATTGTCAAAAACTTTGTTTTTACGGGTTTGTTTTATTTAAATCCCTTATATTAACTTCACCGCAGTCGGGCGGGCGGAAAAACAAAAGTAAAATATGACACACTTCCCGTGATGTCATCGAGCTGAAATTTGGCACATAGACTTGTGTCACCTATCAATGAATCGTATCAAAATTTCAGATCGATCGAACATACCGTAATGAAATTAATGCATTTTTAGTTTATCTATATAAAACTAGATGTAGCAGTCGCTATTGTTTACATTTTACAAGTCACTTGACTTCACGCCAGCCATCGGTGAACACATCTCGTGTTTTTTTTTACCAGGTGGAATTCACTCAGTTTCAGGCTGTAAATATTTGTCGCGTTGGAACATAATCAGTACTTTTAGTTATGGCGTATATATAAGGGATTTATAGTCAAAACCTTTGTTTTTACGGGGTTGTTTAATTTAAATCCCTTATATTAACTCTGAAATCTTGTCTCTCTGTCGTTCGTCGTCGGGCATGCGGAAAAACCAAAGTCGCAAATGACACACTTTCCGTGATGTTATCGAGCTGAAATTTTGCATATAGACTCGTGTCACCTAACAATGAATCGAATCACAATTTCAGATCGATCGAATGTACCGAAATTAAATTAATGCATTTTTAGTTTATCTCAATGTAACTATATGTAATTCAATTTCACAGTTTTGTTATTGTTCGCCTTCCATATGCCACTTGAGTTCGCACCAGCCATCGATATCCACACTCCCTCCCCCCTTCCCCCGGTTTTAAAGCCAGGGGAGATCAGTCGGATTCAGTCTGTAAATGTTTGTCGCGTGTTGCGTATTATATTGAACATATCAATACTTTGAGTTCTGTCTCATAAATAAGGGATTTGTAGCCCAAAACTTTGTTTTTACGGGTTGTTTAATTTCTTTGCAATATCCATTAGTAAGTCTGCGGCGCATGCTACGCCGCGGGTCGTATCTAGTCTAAGATAATATACAACTCACGAGTGTGACCAACAACCAGTGAGCTGCAAACAGTTTTTTTGGGGGGGGGGTAGGATCAGACAAGAAAAAAGGATGGGAAAGTGGGGGAATGATCCGCAGGACATCCTGAGGTGTCATGGCAACGAAAGGCAAGTAAATATCGGGTTATTTCCCTTTCCCTAATTCTCGTCCTTGCCATCGCAGACACGTAAGACGAGAGACCCCGTGTTTCGAAACGAAACAGTCGTTTAAAGGTAAACTACTTATGTAATGTTCTCTATCTGGTCACTGGTCCGGTATTTTCGAAAACTGTTCGAATTTATAGTAAACATTAAAAATAAAAAAAAATATTTAAAAAAAACAATGAGAGAGAGAGAGAGAGATGGGGGGGGGGAAACCAAACTCAATGCTTTGATTTAGAGAAGAAAATAGATTTTTCTATTAGAAGTTTTCTTTTAAAATTACAATTATTTTCTCTCTCTCCCTCTCTCCATATATATGTAGATAAAAATTTCGCTTCCTGTACTTAAAAACACTACCAAAAAGAAAACAAATTCAATCAAAAACGACATTCACGTGTACTACGATTCGAAAAGAGTGTGAGAAGTTCAAAAGATCCCCTGTAATAAGAATAGCACAATGTAATACATGCACTTTGCTTAACCTGTTGTATTGAACTGGGAACACCAACTTTGTCCCTTTGTACAGTGAAGGTCCGTGTTTGATTTTCAAGAATAGCTCGTTTAATTTTAATTTTATTTTTATTGTTATGTTTTTAATTATTTTTGTGTGTGGTGATAATTGCTTTTGTGTGTGTGGACATTCATTCATTTAAAGTGCCACCATTAATGAGTCTGTTTACTCGAATTATGAATTTTGAAAGGATTTTTGATACATCAAACTAGAATCGGAGTAAGATAAAGCAAGTATTGTGTGATGTCCGAATGTGTATAAAGAAATCTCCAACACACCAGAGCGCTGATGTCATTATAAATAGTAAGTGGGCTTCTAGTGTTTCTCTATTGCGGATTGGACTCAACTGAAGTTTCACCCATGAGTGAATCGGCCGATTTCTGTCTAACTGTTCTCCCTCTGTTAGGTCTCGATGTTATAGGATTGTTGCCTTGCTCTCCTCTTGTATACAACGCGCCAAACATGACACAAGTCTCTGTAAACAATTAATTCAACGTTTATTATACTGTACTCGACTGGCTGTCCTGTCTGGACCGTAAATACATCTATATACAACTGGTTGTACACTCAAGCATGCCCTTGGTCCGACGCGACCATCCTGGGCCCAAGCTCAAGTCCCCTTCACATCTACATATACTCAAAACTCATCCATGTCCCCTCGGTCCGACCCTGACCGACTTGGGCGACGTTATAAACTCATCTCCTGTCGTCTCTGCGACTCCCCGGTTTGCCCCGACCGGTCTGACTGCACAACTGGCCCCCAACTGCCTCTCCACTGACCCTGGCGTGTCCTCTGGTCACACACCCATGTGACCAACAGTTCACTAAAACAATATATTCATGAAAAGTGTTCACTCCAGTCACCAAGCGTTCACTCGGTGATTCTCATACCCCTGACACCTCGGGCGCTGAAGTTTTAAAAATTAAAATGAACTTACTTAAAAGTCGTAGTTAATTCATAAATCAATCTCATTATGTAGAGATTTATTTTATGGTTACCTAAATCTGCGTTTCATGGGATTTTTTAAAAAAAAGCATGCAATGATAGGAGGATCGTCATCTATAATAGTACTTTAAATCTACCAATGTTAAGTAGCCTGAAAATAACGGGCTTAGGGAGACGGGCCGATCTTAGCGTTACGCTGGGGGTAGACAGGGGGGGGGAGAGGGGCTGAAAATTTAATTCCCTGCCTACACCATACAACAATATATATATATATATATATATATATATATATATATATATAGTGCTTTCTTCTAGCAGAATGCACCTATTAATTATATATTAGACTAAAGATGGGCAAACGTATTGGCCACGTTAATCTGTCAGTTTTGTAGACGAAAGGCCGATGCCGAAACGTATAAAATAAAGTAGTTTTATAAGTAAATGCTCACAAGATACTCAGCAGTACAATTATTATTTGAAACATAAATTAATTTTTTACTAATTATAATTTTTCATTATGATAACGCTTGTTGACTCGAACCATATTTCAAAAGAACATTTTCCCCTCCAATTGCTCTCCCTGCATAATAAATGTTTGTACTTTACCTAAGTTAAGGGTTGTTAATAGCAAAATTATTTATACAAAAAATATTTTAAGTAGCATTAATAAAATTGTGACTATACACATGGTAATAATAAAATGAAAATAATTTTTAACGCCACCGCTTATATAATTATGACGACAACAAGTGGGTCTAGGAGTGCTTTCTAGGTACACTTGAAAATATCTACATGTGGCATAACGCCTGCGGACTTTACTTTCCTCATTCCTGGTTTATATTAACTTGTAAACAATGGGAGGTGCACTCTAAAATTTCTTAATAAATCTGGTTGGCGCTTTAAGAAAAAACGATTGACAAAGTCCCAAACACGTATAATTTTAAAAATATAATCAACAACACTGTATAAACGTGTGTGTAATGGGAGCGAATAAAAAAGATGTCTAGAAGGGTAATAATTCAACCTAAGTTTTTATTACATTTCTTTCTCTATAGTGTAGAACTTTTAAATAGCATTTGACTACGCCAAATGACATCAACTCTCTGGCTTAGTTCACATGATTTGTTGTATCTTAGTGAATGTATCGAAAGAGTTGACACCGTTTCATGGCAGTTCAGACTACTATGTAACATACGTATTCCGCAAGGCTTGGCTTTACTCTCTTTAAGCCACGGTCATCACCTTGGCGACCTACACCATCTGCTTGATATTTCCATACAACAAAGTCTGAACACGGCACTCTTCAGCCACAATATCCTTCACGGCTAGGGGCACGGAGTCTAGACTGCTAGTCACATTTCAGTGCTGCTACACTGCACCGCACAGTCAACAGTTTGAGTCCTTGTGATCAACCATTTTGAATTACGAGTTGGCGGGCGGTTGGTAAGACAACCGATAGTTTCGGAATCTTAGGATTTCCCATTTTGAACTTGATAGGTACGTGTTTCGTAAATGACTTTACCTATCAAGTTCAAAATGGGAAATCCTAAGATTCCGTGTTTCGTAAATGACTTGAGCCCAGAGGACCGGAATAACTTGGAAGTCGTTTCAACAATTAATGACAGACCGCTCCTTGGTACCAATGGCTTTGAACATGCCAAAACTGAATCCCTTTAACTGATAGGAAATAAAGCTTGTGGAAGCAAAGGCATTCATAGCAGATATTGCAAAAGGCTGCAGTCAATACTTGATGTATACCTTTCGATGGCACCGCCGTAGTAAGAGACTTGTGTTGCGTCTGGAATACAATGTGCTCAGTGGACGTTGAGTCGAGTCTCCACTTCTATGTACTCTGCTGCACTCTTTTGTGTAGATGGCTACCCACTAAATCAATGCTTTCAAAGGTCAGGTGTAATTTTTGAGACCTGGTGTGATGTTGTTGCTCTAGTTTGCGTCCAGTGTAGTCTTCTCTGCCTCTGGTGATCATTCTTCCGTCGAAGGAAGTGCTGCGTATTCAAGATTTTGAAGGGCTCCCAAGAACACTGCTCTCCACCTTGGTTCTATTGATTTTCGTTAGTTTTCAAGCAGCGAGATTATTTTAAGAAAATCTAAAAAATAAAAAAAATATATTTTAAAGAGATAATTTTTATAAAAATGAAGAAATTTAAGTTTAAATAAAAATAGCGCAACTTTTTAGAAAAAAAGAAATATCACTGATCTTTGTTTTTAGAGTGCAAAATGACGTTCTCTACATTTCCGGTAACAAATGTTTTTGATATATGTGTCTTTTTTGTTTTGTCACAATTGAATTATATTAATTTAATGCCAGGCAAAATAATGAATCAGCTTCTCTTTATATTATACGCTGAATTCGTCTCGAGCCATTTCTCGTCTTTTGGAAAAACCTTTCTTTTAGCCCTGCCACGAATGATAGAACAACCTGACTCATCAGACACACACATAGTCAATTTCTTGATGTCCACTTTCTTTCAGCGGGACGTCCACGTATCCATCAAAACGATCTACCTCAAAAGCCAGAATTATGCTCTGGACACTTCCATCACCTTGAAGCCCAGGTTAACATCCGAGTTTACGCATCTGACAGAAAACATCGTCCAGAAGGAAATGGGACAATCGTGGTGTTATGTGTTTGAAGGTAGCGGGGAATTTTCCGTGAGCGTCTTCGCGAGACCGAAAAAGGATTCCATGTCGGCTTTCCAGGCCATTCCCGTGGCGTCTTGGGGCCGGCATTATTTCGCCGTCACGCTGCCCGACTTCCCGTCGATTCAAATCGTGAACGACGTGGCCGGGAACAGGGTCAGTATCACTTTTAAATTCCACGGGAGTGGCTCGCACAGACTGGCCTACAACAAAACCACCTACACAACCAACATGATGCTGCAGATCGACATGGACAGGAGGAGGACCTTCTCGATCCACCAGTGCAACCAGGTTGAGAAGATACACAACGGTTCAATGACCGGCACGTCAATCATCGGCCAGCAGCCCATAGGCGTCATCAGCGGCAACTGTCACGCCATTACTGCCACTTCGAACTGCTTGCGAAAAAACATCATCCAGAGGGGAATTACCGGGGATATCGTCACGGAGATGCTCATGCCCGTCGAGGCTTACGGTTTTGAGTTTGTGATGTTCAGTTTGAAAGAGAGGCACCCTACCGGGTACTTGATCATCGTGTCCAGCGAGGAGAGCACGGTGGTCAAGATTTCGATGGGCACTACGGATCCGGAGAAAAAACTCCTCCTGCAGCGCGCCGGAGACGTCAACACGGATGTGGCCATGGACGACAACAGGCTGATAAGCAGCAACAAGAAGATACAGGTGGTTCTGGTGGCACGGTCGACGTGTTGGCTTGGCAGGGGATACGAGCTCTTGGGCGATGCCTCCATGAGCATCCTCCTCCCAAACAACCTTTTTTACTACGAGTATTTTTGGATCACTCCCAAGATCTCGTCGGACTCCTATATCACTCTCGTGTCCGAGGCGGATAAACTTCAGTACCTCGTGTTCGACCTCAAGGCCTTACCTGTCACATCCGAATGGAAGGCGGTTGTCGGGTCGGAGACATATCGTGTCCGCAACCATGAAGTGTCCTCGGGGAATCATTCCGTGGCCTCGACGCATTACTTCCGGTTCGGGTGTTACATATTCGGCCTAAAGTTCCAATCGCAGTTCGTGCACCCATCCGGGTTCAACGAAAGTTGCAACCCTACCCCGGATACGATGGTCGCCGACGACGATATCGACAACGACTGTGACGGGAGCGTCGACGAGGAGACGGTCAACGACTTCGACGACGACAACGACGAGAAGATCGACGAGGATACTTTCTTGACCCACGGGACCAACAGGACTCCGATACACGGCGGCTGGGGAGAGTGGGAGCCCTGGGGATGCTCGGCCTCCTGCGAAATCACCTTCTCTTTCAGGGAGCGCACGTGCAGCGATCCGCACCCCAGTAACGGGGGCCGCCCGTGCGAGGGAAAGGAAGTGGAGACGTCGGGAACGTTGTGCAAGCAGAGTGAGTCCTGCTTTCAGGAGTGTCAAAATTTTACATGGGGGCCTAATTGCGAGAACACTTGCCCCAACTGCGCTGAAGTCTGCGACGGACAAAGCGGGATCTGCATCGGGTGCAGGAAAGGTTTCAAAAATTCGCTGGGTGCGTGTAACGAGGAGTGCGGGACGAATGAGTACGGGGCCGACTGCCGGGAAAAGTGCTCGGTGAAGTGCGGTGAGGACTGCATCAACAGGGTCACCGGGGAGTGTCCGAGCATTTTGATTAAATACATGATGTTCTTACCTTTCATACTATTGGTTCCCCTGGTTGTGCTGTTCCTGTTTAAAAGAACTCGTCCGAAAACACAAGAGGAGGATTTCTCCTCATCCGACGAGTCCCAAAGTTCCGTGGTCCATGAGCCAATTCAATTAAAAGCCCCAGACCATCCTTTTGCATCTGGAGTCATGACAGAGAATGGTGTGCCGTTCAATTTTAAATTTTAAAAAAATATTTAAAAAAAAAGATGTCAGGTTTGGGAAAAAAAATACGGGATCGGGATGACAAAGATGTTCTCATAACATTTCGACCAATATGTTACTTTATTTCAGGATCTCCAAAATTTTAGCATGTGCAATTATACTTCTTGTTTCGTAACCCCCATGCCAAGCCACCCCCTACACCCCCCCCCCACACACACTTGCATAAATAAATAAAACTAATTTTTAATCATGCTACTTATGACTCGATGGTGTTTTATTTTTCTACGTTTCAGGTATACGTTTATAACGTTTGGGTCTGAATATAAACTGGACACACAGCTCTGTCTTCTCAGCAGCTATCAATAATTTAAGGTGACTTGTGGTATTCAATCATGATGACAAGCACAATTTTTTAAAAATTAATTTACAGATAAAATACAAAGCTGCTCTTTATATAACTAAAAACTAAATGTTCGGAGCACAGTAATTTCATCAATCTTTCCCCTTCATCATTTTGTTTTTAAGTCATAAGAAGTTCATCGTTTTTACATTCATGTGATAAGAAAGTCCCTCATTGGTTTGCGTCTGAGATAAATATTCATGATATCAAATTTTATTCTGAAGTCTGTACCCAAGCGAGGGTCGTCGCCAGAAATGTTTGGGTCCCTGACAACTGGGTACGTGTGGGCCACTCTGGGCTCCACCTCATGCCTGGTGCCTTTTCCCAGGTCACCACATGCCAAAAATCTTGAAATATGTATAGAAAATGACCGAAATGTAGCTTATCCGACAGCGACAATGATGGCTGCATTTATGAATACCAATACCATACTTGGTGAGTTGAACCTTCTCGCAAATAAAAGTTTGACTGCAGGTAGGAAAGCACGCGAAAGCAGATGGCGGGATTGAAATAATACATTAATGAAATAGGCCTATGCAAAGAGTTACTTGTAACGGTACAATTATATCAATGCAATGATTAGCAGTAACATATGGGTAAATTTTTTAATACGTACTAGCCTAACAATTAGGGTTATCTGTTCTACATGGTGTACAATCAGTATGGTAAGGTAAGATTCTGTATTTATACACTAATATACTTACTAAATCAGTATGTCTAGAGTAAGATCTAAATAGTTTGTTTCTTGAAGTTGAACAGCAATAATCTGAAATTGGTGACAAGAAGTTACTGCGGGTAGGAGGACCAACTTCTTATTTTCATATTAGTATGAGCAAAATCACGTTTGAGAACCAGACTGGTCGATTTATTTTATGTTCTAATGTTCTAATTTTAATGTTAACTTTATAATTAATATATTCAAACGTGGCAATAAGTCACAACTTACTTATAAAGATGCTATCTCAACTAACATTGTAGGTACTTTGACAATAAATGTAAATATAGTCATAAAACTCTAAAACATATATCATTTTGACGGGCTAGCTCTAAGCTTTCTAAAAACACAAATTTCATCTTTCTATCTTGAACAGAAGTCGAGTTATCATTTTTTGAATGAATTTCTAAGTCCCTTATATAAACTATATATTTTACTATTAAAAAAACTTGTTACATGTACCATATTTTACCCTTTTCACTCATTTTGCCAATAATTTTTTTTTATTTTTAAATATAATTGCACCAAATTTTCAGAAGACAATCACATTCTTATCTATAACATTATGAACAAATATCTTGATAATTTACAACAATTTTTTTTTAAATTTAATATCATGTTGTTAAAAACCATTTTAAAAGTTGACAAAATAATTTGTCTCAAGCGAAATTAAAAAATAAAATAACATGTCTATTTAATTTTAATTAAAAATATGTTGAAGTAAAATAATAAATCAATACTTATATGTATGACGGGAAAGTAAGAATTTAAAAAAAATTAAATTGAATGCACGAAGCTATAAATTATGGTAACCTTCATGTCACTATTAGTGCTAAGTATAAATTTTATCTATACTAATAAAAGCCAATGCCCTCACTCACTGACTGACTGACTCATCACTAATTCTCCAAATTCCCGTGGAAGTAGAAACATGAAATTTTGGGAAGTTGTTGAGTAGCCTCTCGCGACGATAATTGGAGTAAAATAATTTTAAAATTCACACTCATGGGGGCCGGAGGCCCAAAGACGTTGTTTTTTTATATAGGCTATATGAAAATTAAAAATCACTAATTCTCCTATTTCCCGAGTATGTAGAAGAATGAAACTTTGGGAAGTTGTTGAGTACACTTCCGCGATGGTAACAGGCAAAACAAATATTTAAATTATCACATACTGGGGGCCCTAATGTAGTTTTTTCCTTTTATGAGCTATATAAAAACTGAAAATCACTAATTCTCCATTTCCCGTGTAGGTAGAAGCATGAAACTTTGGGTAGTTGTTAAGTAACATTTCGCGCTGGCAACAGGTAAAATAAATTATATAAATTTAAATTATCGCATACATAAATATACATACATATCACATAAATTAGAACATAAATTATATAAATTATCACTTACTGGGGGCCGGGGCCCAAATGTAGTTTTTTTTCCTTATATACAAAACTGACTCATCACTAATTCTCCAACTTCCCGTGTAGGTAGAAGCATGAAACTTTGGGAACATGCTGAGTACATTCATATGACGATAATTGGCGAAAAATAATTTAAAAATCTCCACTCATGGGTGGCCGGGGGCCCAAAACCGGGTTTTCCCCTAATATGGGCTATATACAACTGAATCAACTCAAATTCCTCATCTTCCCGTGTAAGTAGAAGCATGAAACTTTGGAAAGTTATAGAGTACCCTCCCGCAATGGCAACAGTCGAAAACAAATCACTAACTGGGGGGCCGGGGTCCAAAATGTTGTTTTTTTTCTAAATGAGCTGTATAAAAACAGCTCATCATTAAATCTCCAATTTCCCGTGTAGGTTGGAGCATGACACTTTGGGAAGTTGTTGAGTACCCTCCGAAAATGGTAACTGGCGAAACAATATTTAAATTATCACTCACTAGGGGGCCGGGGGCCTGAATGTAGATTTTTTTTCTTATATAAAACTGACTCATCACTAATTCTACAACGTACCGTGTAAGTAGAAGCATGAAACTTTGGTAAGTTTTTGAGTACCCTCCCGCAATGGTAACATACGAAATGTTTTTTTTTAAAATTATCAGCTCGATAGGATCATGGGAAGTGTGTCATTTTTTACTTTTCGTTTTTTTTTCTTCTGTGGGACCACGACAGACAGACAGACAAGACGGTGAAGTTAATATATGTAATATATTCATCATGATCCAAAGTGAAATCAATTGGTGTTTTGAATTTGTGTTAAGCGGGTTCTCAAAGGTAACTGAAATCCTAATTTCCGCATCAAAACGCGGGTATTTTGCTAGTATATATTATAAAATATATTTATAATATATATGATATATACATGGCCGTACGCCATTTACGGGGTCGTACGTTCGAACGAACCCCCTTTTGCGAATGCGTGCCCTTTTTTGGGTTGATATTATTGAGAGATTTGGGGATCCCACTACAGAATATGAGGGGCCAGTGTTATGATGGCGCTGCATCTATGTCGGGCGCTGTCTCAGGAGTTCAAGCGCATATTCTGCGAGAGGCCCCTTTGGTGGTATACACACACTGCATCAATCACGCTTTAAACCTAGTGATCCCGCATTCGTGAAGACTTCCCGATGTACGTAACATGGTTGACAAATTAAAAGAAACCTGCATGTTTTTTTTGTTTTTTTTTAACAACAGCCCAAATCGCGCAGCCTTGTTGAAAACTTCATACAAACAAGTCTCTGACAGTGCTAAACGGAAGGCACTTAAAAATTTGTGCAAAGCAATGAAATGAATCAATGTATCCAAATATTAAATGCTTACTGAAAATCGCGTGTGTGATTCCTATGACTTCCTTCGCGTGTGAGCGAAGGTTCAGTGCACTCAGGCGTTTGCACAATTACATGAGATGTTCAATGGGACACGAAAGACTTACCGAGTTTGCATTGATGCATATTCATTACGCTTTCAATGTCAACGAGGATAGTTTTTACAGATATTTTTTAACAAAAAACCAAGAAGGATTTACATCGAAGATGTTCTAAAATAAACCTCATAGCATCGTTGTCTTCCGTCTTGTCAGTTCCGTACCATAATGTATGTAATTCAAATTCTTTAATGCTTGCGCCTGCAGATTTCATTATTAATAAGAAAAGAAATGAATGATCGATTACTTACATTTTTAAATAAAATACTATTTTGGAAGTTTTTATTTACAGTGTCAATTATCTATTGCATGAAAGCCTACTTTTTAGGTCAATGTATGCACTGGAAAAAAAAATTTCTTTGAAAAAAGACTTGAAGTTTAATCAACGCCCTCATTAATTCATGAGTATAGAATTATTTATTAAACATTCTCAGCCAAATTTGAAGTCTTAGCACCATATATTGTAGGCTGTAGGTAAAGTCAAACATCGCATAACGAGATAAATTCGTTCCATAGTCTCTCTCGTTCAGCGAAACACTCGTTATACGAAACAATTTTTCCCAATGTAAAATACGATAATCCGTTCCATGCTGGAAAAAAAAACCCACTCATTTTTCAAATTTTTTATTAACATTTATTCAAATAAAATTACTTATGAATTGTTAAAGAGAGAAACAACTAGAATACAATTTAGATTGGCAAAAAAAAACTTAAACAAAAATATGAATTTATGACAAATAAGTATTGCTTTTTAAACTAGAAAACTGTCCAAAGACATTTGTTTTTGCCGACATTTCAAAATTTGACGAAAATGTGATGCAACCATGTCGTAGACATTCTTGACACTCCATTTGAAACATCCATCTCCTTAATTGTACTTGAGAATAGTGCAGATCGTTGATGTTGGCCGATTGTTGTTGCGCACTAGATTCGCAACCTTGTTCTCGCTTTTCGATGGTTTTTCGTTTTATTGCAACAGTCATTTTTTTTGTCCTCTCTTATGATTGTCTTCTTGTGCTTTTTTTCGAAGATAATTTATCAGTTTATTAAACTTTACTGTCTGAATACAAAATTTGTAAAAACGGTTGATCACACACGAAAACAATACGCTAACAGACCGAGTGCGTAACACAAAATAATATATCAGGGCGAAAATACCGGCTCACTAATGATTTTCCAGGAAAAAGGGAGTTTCCCTTTCTGCGTCACTCGTTATGAAAATCTTCGCTCGTTAAGGGAGCAAACATTTCCATAAAAATGTTGCTCGTTATGCGAAAATCTCGTTAAAAGAGGTGCTCGTTATGAGAGGTGTGTCTTATCTTAACATGAAATGCCTTCGCGACAAGATTGCGAACCCCCCCTTGAAAAAGTCTGGGTACGGCCTTGATAATAATAATAATACGTAATACAGATTTTGGTTTTTAAAGGGAAGTAACTAAATTTTAAATATAATTTTATTCGTAAAATTATTAAATTGCTTCCCTGGAATTATGTTTCAGAGTTGTTTTTTCTTCTGTCCCACCAAATCTTTAAATTAAAATATAATTCATTGAGCTTAGTGCGTAGTGACTCTTTTCTACTTTTTGTTCACGCTATGTGCACCAGGTGGTGCGGCTTCTCAGCTTGACAAAACTCACAATAATTTATGCAACATATCTATACTCTATTGTTTCAAATAATGTATCCATTTTAGGGTGGATACGCCCGCAAGGGGGAATTTTATTCTTATAGGGCTGGGGTTAAACAGACCTTGGGGGCAGGGGCGGATCAAGATTGCACGGGGCCCCTGGCTGCAATTCCACCTGGGGCCCGGTCCAGCCATCTTTATTATTCAATATAATAAGTTTGGGGCCCTTAAACCATTTGGGGCCCCTGGCTTTAGCCCGATCAGCATCCCTCCCCCCCCTTAATCCGCCATAGCTTGGGGGCATCAATATTAAAGAGAAATGTTTGAGCGCGCATCCTATTTCGAAGCACTCTTAATGATGATCAGCATATTAACTTTAAAGAGATTTTCTCCTTAATTCCATATCCCACAACCATCCAGTCTCGTGTGTCACTAATAGTCATTATTAATTACTAGTGTATTACCCGTCAAAAATGACGGAAGTTTTCAAAATGAATACATTTCAGCTGAATTCTATTAATTTTGAAAAAATACACATCAGAATAATAAATAATGTAATAAAGAACTTTTATTTATTGTTATTTGATTCATTTATTATCATATTGAACAATTTTATGCGGAACGTTCGAAAAGTGTTATTTTTGGTGCAGTAATTTGGTGCGCTGCTTTCTAAAATTAGTAGCGTCACGGACAGACAGACATGATAGACGTGACAGAGATTGCAAATTATGTATATTGATGGTATGTTATCTTATATTATCTCATCTATTACAAACGCTCTTTCTATACAGAAGATTATTCCGTCATACGCTTATTCACTGTTAAATAAATTAGCTCATAATACACCGTTCATATTTTTTACTATGATGTATTGATACAGGGACCATATCCCAGGGGTCATAACTACTTTTTTTTTAAATCGAAGTAGAACCTTGTTATTCTGGTTTGAGTTTCGTCTAGTCTTGCATTTGTATTAGAGTTTTAAATGTTGATAGAGGGTTTGTTTCATTCGGCAGTCCATTCCACTTCAAAATTCCAGACGGAATGAACGAAGGATGCGATTAATTATATAATAATAAATAATTATAGTTATACTTATAATTATATTTACATACTAGGGGCAAGTACCCGGCTTTTTCCAGGGTTTAAAATAAGGTTTTCTGTAGAAGCGTACAAAACTGTTTATTTGCATGCAATAAAAGGGTACATTTAACTTAAAGCAATGTGATAGACAACATTTTTGGCAGTTCCATTTGGAGTGTGTACAAAAAGATTTTCCTCTTTGCCAACTCTGGAGGAGGCCACATACAACTGTCCATGAGAAAATCATGTTGTCTGCAAGTCTATACCAGCAATCCCAAGAGACTGAGTGATAATTTATATAATTGTTTTACCTGTTACCATCGCCAAATGATACTTAACAACCGCCGAAAGTTTAATGCTTCTACCTACACTGGAAATAGGATATTTATTTTATTTTTTATTTTTTATAAAGCTCATATAAGGAAAAAACTACATTTTGGGCCCCAGGCTACCAGTATCTTATATATATGGAACGAAACATGTTTAAGAACTTTTCCCATGTAATTTTGTGTATGTGTACCAAATTTCACGTTATTTGGTTGTCTGGATCTTGAGTTATTAGGGAACAGACAAACAGACAACAAATGCGTTGGGCGGGCGCTTATGAGGTTTTACATATGCAGTTCATTCATTCTCTCACTTATAGATATCTTTTTTGCCTTCTTAATTATAAATCTTTAATTTTTTTATACCAAACACCCGCCCCACGTTTTTAGTCATATCATATGAAAGTACTTGAACTTATTAGTTTTAAATTATTTTCTTCTTTTTAGTACACTTATAAAAACGTGGTTTTTAAAAATCATTTTTTTACCTCTATTTTTTTAAATACCAAACACCTCATAAGCGCCCGCCCAACGTTTTAAAAACACGGTGATGTGGTCGCGGGGTGAACTCATGTATGTCAACAAAAGCAGACGGTACAGATGCTTATATATAAACTAAAAAGTTCAATAATTTAATTCGATCGATCTGAAATTTTGAAACAATGCATTTTCATCCAAGATCTATCTGTGGTAAAATTTTGAGATCTCTAGAACTATCAGAAGTGGTTAAATTTTACATTGGAAGATTTGAAAAATTGTGGACAGACAAATCCACAGGAACGAAAGCGAGTTAATAAAACGTGGTTAAAAACAGCTTGTGTGTCATTGTATTCGAAAGACACATTCCAGACATACTGAAGTTCTTACGGCAGACAGTACAACAAGACCCCGGCCCACAACAGGTTGCCAACGTTTGCCAGGTCCTCTATTCAAGTGTTGACCTTGTCAGCGACGTTACAAAGCAAAAATATATAAATATATATTTAATTCGACGCTTTATTCTTTTCATTAAAATGTAACCTATTTTCTTCTATTGACGGCGGCATTTTATCCACTGCTGATATTCACGTGTCGCTCTTCGGCGGTTCTCGTGATTTTTTATAGAACGCCTGGCACCTGGACACAACCATTTTCTTTATTAAGAAAATAAAACTTGAAGCATTTCTTGGAAAAATTAAATATTCATGATAAAATAAAGAGATTAATTCTTTTAAAATCTATAAACTGCAGATTAAATCTTCGATAAAACAATTACTGGTATCTAGACTAGAAGGAAACGACCATTGTTACTATTATTTATTCAACAATTGGTTATGTGCGGTTTTTTTTTGAGGAATTAAATTTGATCACCCTTCTTGAGGCTCTGTAAACAATTACTAATAATATTGATTTTTTTTAAAGGCTGAAAAGAATTATAAACGGAAGTTTTTTTTAAAGTTCATGAGAAATTTCTTCTTATCTTTTCTGTTACCTACGCTCCTTCTATATTGAAGATTATTTCGTCCTACATTCTGATAAGAAGTGACAAGAAGCTGCATGTGACGCAGCGTTCCCAGGCCACGGCTGTGGGGGACCACACTATTCCCAGCCGCCTTGTTGTTTTGTTGATGGGTTTTTTTTCTTCCCAAATTATATTTACAGTAAGCTAATTATCTACTTTGTGATGGTTAATCGCTGGTTAATTGTATTGTAGGTACAAAATATTTTTACCACAATTTATTTACAGTCCTATAGATTGAATAATAAAATAAAGTGATTCAATCATGATACGCGAGGCCTACTTTTTTTTTCATCAGCATAGCTCATTATTACCACAAACACTAGGGGTTGTAGGGCGCCTACGGCGCCCACATCGGCTTTAGGGCGCCTACGGCGCCAACTTTTTTGTCAAAACCCCAAGTAACTTATAATAAACTAGGGGCAAGTACCCGGCTTGTCCCGGGCTTAACAACAGCAGCAACAAAAACAAAAACAACAACAAAAACAACAAAAACAAAAACAACAAAAACAACAACAACAAAACAACAACTACAACAACAACAAAGCAACAACAACAAAACAGCAACTACAACAACAACAGCAACAAACAATAAAGCAACAACAACATGAAGGACATTGTCATTGCAGGGCAAGGGATGTGGACAACAACAACAACAGCAAAAACAACACAAAAACAAAAACATCAACAACAACAAAAACAACAACAAAAACAACAACTGCAACAACAACAAAAAACAACAAAACAACAACTACAACAACAACAACAACAAAGCAACAACAACAAAACAACAACTACAACAACTACAACAGCAAAAGCAACAACAACAAAGCAACAACAACAAAACAATTATTTTATGGCGATAGTCGCCTTCTTGTTAATCTCGACACCAAAATGTTTTGTTTTTTTTTGCGTCATTATTTTACGTCTTAATTTTCAATAATTTTTATTTTATATAGATCATATAAGGAAAAACTACATTTTGGGCCCCCGGCCCCCAGTATCTTATATATATGGAACGAAACCTGTTTAATAACCTTTCCGGTATAATTTTGTGTACGTGTACCAAATTTCCCGTTGTTTGGTTGTCTGGATCTTGAGTTATTAGGGAACAGACAGACAGACAGACAACAAATGCGTCTTATATGTATAGAGATAAATACGAAATATTAAACTTCCTGAAATGTGCACAAAGTATTTTATAATTATAAATCCTGAAATCCTATTTTTACATCGTTCCCTTTTCCAAAATTAAGATATAAGCTAAAACAATGACGTCATATAATATATTTTTACAGGGCGTCTTTAATTTGTAATTAATTTGCACACCTTTTGATGCACACCTTTTATTAAATATAAGATCAAACAATGACGTCATATTAAATATTTTTACAGTGCTAATCACCACACGATTTTTTAACTGCTATAGACTGTTGTACATCGTTCCTCAGCGTTCCACATTGAGCCAGTGACTTGGGCATTTATGATGCTCCACTGTCAGCAGTCGTAAGAAAATAACTTTGATTATTTTACCCTAGCTTCATGTGTGAACCGATAAGAAACTTGTTATAAACATACTTTTATCATGTCATCAGCAGTGTCTCAACATCACTAGACTGCATGCAGACCGTGTTGGCAGTCCACTAAGGTGACACCATCGCTGAATGCCTCCAGTCATCCCAAACGCTACAGGTCGTTATGGGGTGGCGAGAGCCAAGTTTTCACATGTGGCACATCGTCCCAAAGGGACGATTTGTGTCAAAATCATAAAGCCTCTTGTGTGGGTTACGTACACGGGATGGTGGGTCGGGTTTAACAACACGGGTAACAACGAAAAACTTGACAACGTCATCGAAAAACTGGGTGACACTCAAGACCTGTAAAGTCTACTATAGGACTGGGGCTGGTTCCACCAAATGTACCAACGAAATGGATGAGGGGCCGTCCATAAAGTGCGTCACGCTCCAGAGGGGGAGGGGAGGGGGTGTAAGAAAGTGTGACAGGGGGTGGGGGTTCCTGGCCATGTGTGACGTCACGGTGTTTTAAATTAAATTTTAATTATTTTGTTAATAAAAGACACAATTTTTGTTCGAAAGTGTGACGTACTTTAGGGGGGGGGTGTCCAAGATTTGTGACAGTTTATGACAGGGGGAGGGAGGGAGTTAAAAATGGTCAAAAATAGCGTGACGTACTTTATGGACGACCCCTAATAGCATAATGTCGAGGTACTACATGTACCTAAATACGATTCAAAAGCTTTAATGCACTGCTATTGCTGAATCGTCCAGCCTGTTACTTGGAGTTATCACAGGGAGTTATTTAATCATGGTCCTCCTATCCCGGGGGGTGGGGGTGGGTGGGGGCGGTATCAATGAAAGGGTCACAAGATACGATAAATTGCTATTACTTTCTTAATTTCTATTTTAAATTTTCTTACAATTTTAATCAGATGAGTTTGTAACCTTCATATGAAGAGCCAGTGGTCGTCACTGAACAGATGCCGTTGAGAACTATGTCCTTGACTCGACATGATCGTGCTTATTTAAAGGCTGATCTTTTCACCGTTGCTACGAGATTCTTAAGTTACGCTCCAGGCGTTTGTAACACACCGCCATGTTGGATTTTAAAATATATAAATATTTATTTGTTTAGAAGACGAACTTGGCTAATGGGACATTTATAGTTTTATGGATATCAGTTTGATTGGGCAAAAACTAATTTTTTACCAACAGCCATTGGTGATAGTTTGTACCTTTGGATGGTGATTTATCGTTGGAGGCTAGAGCGTGAAACGTGGTCTCCGAGATACTCTGTGAAAGAGTTTTATATTTGAACTAATGGAGACCAATTCATTGTCCCAGCTCGCCTATACACAGATCCACAATGGACTTAGTGCTATAGCTATAGTTACCTTGGTGAGATTGGTTGGGAAAATACAGAGGTCTCCCGGACAGGATGGTAGCCAAGGATAGTGGCACAGGGGGTGGGGGGGGTCAATCTTCTTTTACCGACTCCACCATAGAAAAAAAAACCTGCAGTTAACCGAAACGCCACCACTCAACGCAGGAAAAAAAAATTCCAACTTAGGCCAGGCGCCCCATCAACGCCCCCTCCCCCAAAATCTTCCAACGCCAGTCCTCTCGAGCTTCAATTTTAAGACATTGATGGGAAAATAATGTTAGGATAATCATTATCTCATATTCCCAAATGATGCACATCTTTCTTCCTCGTGTCACAGTTATTTACATTGAATTCACCAGCGAACGTGCAGATACCGACGTAATCGTTGATAATGTGTACACTTTATCTCATCAAACTATATACGTTATGAAGCTCACATAAAAGTATATGTCACATTTTCTTTATGCAGCCGTCTGCTATAGTTGACCACAGCATTCTGATTTAGTTGACCTTCCACTGGTCACTGAGTTCACAGAGCGCCTGACCATATCCACGTGTTTTACAGTACGGGGTGTTCAGTGACGTGAAGAGTAGGGACACGACCGATGGGCAGGAACACACTAACCACTGGTCTGGTAGAGAGGAGAGAGTGTAGAATAGAGGTAGCGTAGAGAGAGGAGTGACTTGTTCATTTGTGTATTCTTTGTATTGAGGAAATAAAACTGTTTCATATCCTTAGAACTAAGTGACTTGGACTTAAGTTTTAATACTTAGCCCACCACTCGGCTACATTTACTAACGACGCGATTAGAAGTTCGTTACCGGCTCATCTCAAATTACTGAATTCCAACTAGTTTTTTCTATTCTTATTCTATATTATTTTCTATTCTTACAAATCACGTTACCATTATAATTTATGTATTTAAATCTTTTGTCAAAGTCAAAACATTAAATTGTATTCATGAAAGTTGATATTATCTTCTGGCTGGCGTATTCTCTAGTAGCACTTATAGTCCACTTCTGTCAACACTTTGACACCGGAGAAAGGAAAAAAGGATAAAACTTAATTGACTGCATGTATTCCATCACACGTTAATCACGGAAAGTGACATATTTTTAAACTGTGTCAAAGGTTTGATATTCCAAATATCTACGTGACCCAACAACAGAGTTTAACATTGTACAAGGGACCACATACACAAGCGGTTTTGATTATGAAGATATAAACTGTCCCATCCAGCTGTTTTAGTCAGTCTGATGGAAGTCAAAGACCAATAATTTGATTTTTAAACGGTTAATAATAATCTTTAAAAAAAACAGAAATCCGAACACGTTAGAAAGAATAACCTTTCATAGCAAGACAATCATTGCACGTGAAGGGGAAAATGAGAAAATCCCTTATCAATTTAGATCAGTGGTTCCCAAAGTGGTCCGTACGGACCCCCAGGGGTCCGCGGGACCTTTCAAGGGGTCCGTGGAAAGTAAAAATTGATTTGGGTGGGTCCCTGAACGACGTCAGTTTAAAAATCAAATAATAAAACTCATTAATTTTTTATTATTATTGAAATTAAAATAAATAATAATAAATAAAATAGTATGTGAATGCCTCTTCTACTAATTAAATACCATCTTAGGTGCTATCCTTCATGGATACAATGTTGTTTTAAGTTTTAAAAAAAGTATTAGAACTACTGCAATTCCCACATCTATAACCAATCAAAATACTTGATTTGTTGATGCAGATGAAATGCCGAATTCCCTATAACTATAAGTAGAAATATACAAGTTTTTAACTTGAATCTACGATGGTTGCAGGGTTGTGTATTATTCGATGTGTTGGGAAGTTATATTTATCTAAATTGTATCCTATCATCAAATAATGTTTTCAATAGGGCTTTACTGTTAGCATTCCATTGAAAACGTTAATAATTCTTAACAGTGGTCTGTTACAACAGATAAGAGAATGAGTGAGCCCAAGGCTGGATTTAGACTTGATGGGGCCCTAAGCTATTTAAGGACCTTTTGAAGTCTAGATAATCTATAGCAGTGACAAATATGAAAACAAACTTGCGGGGGCCCCCAAGAAGGCAGGGGCCTAAGTTATAGCTTGTTTAGCAAATATGTAATTCCAGAACTGAGTGAGCCGAAGAAACAATGCCGACAATATGGTGTTATTGAATATTTGAAGTATGGCAAAATGTTTGGAAACAGATACGAAACGTGAAACGGTTTTTTTTTAAATAAATTTTTTTAGTCCCATAACCACTTTTTTGTGGTCGTAGGGGATTCTTATGTTTCCATTAGAACATTTTCGGGCTTGGTAGATACAGGCGGCGCCCATCCCTCTCCAGGTCAGCGGAGGACTTTCTTAGCGTCAGTCATTCATCAACAGAATTATAGAGGCTTTAACGTGGGATCGATCCCACGCCCCTCATCTTGTGAGGCGAGCGCACTATTGACTTCGATATCCAGCCGCCAAACGTTATTTAATGAATTTTTTTAAAAAGTTTGAATTTTAAGAAATACACTTGAATATCTGGCATACTTAAAACATTCAGTACCAAATGTATTTTCAGTAAATTGAGTCATTCATCAACATAAAATATTCAAAAAAATCTTAGTGAAAGTTTGCATGGATCACTACATTATGACATTAGAGCAGTTAATAAAATCAAAAGGAATGCCTTCAATTAGAGATCATTTGCTCACCACGGTTTGGAAAATGAAGAAGACTTTAATGGATTATTTATTCACACAGAAATACGCTGGTTATCATCACGTACATATTTAAATCGATTTTATATTTTGTTTGATTCATTGTCCAAATTCCTGGAAAACAAAGGCAATTAGCATCACAATTAACTCAAAAAAATGACATATCCTTTATTAATGAAATTATTTATGCAACTTTAACAAAACTAATTTGAAACTACAACTACTAAAAGGTAACCAATTAAATTTAATCAAAATTAAAAGCGTTATATCTGAGTTTGTTGCAAATCTTTTTCTTTGCAAACAAAACTTAGGAACAGGAGAATGTTCTCAGTTTTCAAATCTTTTAAAATTGACACATAGTTAAAGATTTGCTTGCTTACTGTCAAAACTTAACGGCTCTTCATGCAGACATTTTGTAGGCATTTGACACTATAGGATATTTCCGACTGGCAGTTGAGCTCTTTAGCGCATGGACAAGCTCAGATCCCAAACACAGATGAATACATATTAATACAGGAGCAGCTTACTGAAATATCCACAAATGAGGAACTTATACCACTGTTTGAACTAGGATACAACAAATTCTGTTTACAAAGTCAGATCCCAATTTTATATCATGCATTGAAGGTTATTGTACACAATTTTTTTGACTGTTTTCCTGTCTTTCTATTTGGTAGAACAAAGATTCAGTGGCGTTATGAACCTCATCATAAAAAACAACAAAAAAATAAAAAAAACATAAACACTAGAAATTGGGTGCTCGTGAGCATTTGCGGTTCCTACTCACAAAAATTTGAGTCAGGCATCAATACACTCATAAAATCTCATCACGTTAATCCAAGTTTTTTTTCAATTTAATCTTAAACAAAAGTGATAATTTTAATAATAAATACCGTACTTTTCATCAAAATGTTGCTTTTGTAATTTTTGTACTATGCATTTATAA
The DNA here is from genome assembly GCA_944989445.1 of Ampullaceana balthica. Classification (NCBI taxonomy): domain Eukaryota; kingdom Metazoa; phylum Mollusca; class Gastropoda; family Lymnaeidae; genus Ampullaceana; species Ampullaceana balthica. Next base: position 92,622 of record CALYLW010000817.1, on the reverse strand, counting down.
AGTTTTTTTTTACTTGGGGGTCCGTGTGGAAATTTTGAGTATAAAAGGGGTCCGTGGGTCAAAAAAGTTTGGGAACCACTGATTTAGATCGTTTACCCTATTGTTCCTCGTCAAGACCCATCTTTTCGTCGTCTCTGTTTTCTTTTCCCTCTCCTGACATTATTCGCCCCTCAGGATCCGTCAATGTACCTCCCTCGCTTGTCAGCAAACATTGCACTCTGGGATAATATACAAGTCACGAGTTTGACCAACAACCAGTGAGCTGCTAACAGTCTTGGGGGGTAAGGATCAGACAAGAAGTGAATGATCCACAGGGCATCCTGAGACGTCATGGCTACGAAAGGCAAGTAAATATCGGGTGTTATTTCCCCTTCCCTAATTCACGTCCTTGCCATCGAAGACACGTAAGGAGAGAGGCCTCGTTTCGATTCAAAATAGTCGTTTAAAGGTGAACTACTTAAATAGTGTTCTCTATCTGGGTACTGCCAAGGTATTTTCAAAAACTGGTCGAATTATAAATTTTTTTAAAAAGTTTTTTTTTAAATAGAGAGAGATGAGAGAGAATATCTCCGATCACTGCTTTGATTTAGATTTTTAGAGAATTTTTTAAAAATAAATTTTTCTAGTATAGTAACAATTTTAAAACTTCTACTTGAAAAATCTTTCCCCCTGAATTAAAGCATTCCGCTATCTGTACCTAAAAATCTACCAAAAAGAAAACAAATTCAATCAAAAACGACATTCACGTGTACTACGATTCGAAAAGAGTGTGAGAAGTTCATAAGATCCCCTGTAATAGGAATATCACAATGTAATACATGCACTTTGCTTAACATGTTGTATTGAACTGGGCATGTCACCCTTGTCCCTTTTGACAGTGGAGGTCCAATCTTTTTCCAGCGTGTGAGTCGGGCCCTCAGTCTTATAAAGTGAAGAGAAAACGAAGATTGATATTATACCACAGAGACGAGTAAGTAAGCGGATTATGTAACCCCAAGCAAAAGGTCTAATGTTTTTTTTTCCTTTTTCCTTTATTTTTTAATTTGTTTTCCCCTCTGTAGGCTAAAAAACTAAACTCACCCATTATTTATTCTGTTTGTGGGAGGACGTGACGGGTTGGGACAAGTCCAAAACGTTGTGACTATGACAAATTCTGTACACTGCTGGAAACTGTGTTAGTTTCATTGCCTGGGTGTTTTTCTTCCTTAGAGGTAACATAAGAATGGGAATTCGGGAGGGGGTGAGAGGTGTGGGGATGGGGGTTAAAAAGAAAGGCATCCACCAAATTAATTAATTGTTTCAGCTAATTAGATGACAGGTTGTCCAAGGTTGAAAACACGACTCAGTTTCTGTAACGAAAAAAAAATTCGTATTCACTGAAACGTTGGTTGGCGTTGAAAATGGGTGATAACTTCATGGATAGTTTGCCCCTCTCCGGTTAGACAACTAACACATTTGGTTGGTCCTCGTTTCATTTCGTTCACTAAATTAAAAAGATACATTCAATATATTGATGGGGGTGGGGGGGGGGAGAGAAAATATTGTGGAAAGGTTTACGTATGTTTCATGATGAAAGGGATCATTGAACTTTGACTGGGCTTAGAACTGTGGCGTTCAAAGTGGATGTGGATTTGGGCTCTATAAACAACCCCACGAACTTTTCCGTGGCGGTTTTCTGTTCGCTATAATGATGGAACATTTGTTTTTAAAATTATTTTTAAAAAAGGCAAACTACAGATGATTTCATTTATGGTGGGGAAAATGATTCGACGCCCGATAAATTCTGCTCTAACACTAGCTACGCCGCTGCATCAAGAAAACAAACGCATCATTGTAACTTAGCGGCCAGGTTAAATTTTCCTATTAAACGAGATATAATTTTTATTTTTTAAAAATTGGAGGTATAGGTAATAATCGATCAAAATTGAAATCCCTAAATTGTTCGCTATAATGTCATCTTGAACAGATAACCAGAGGCTCATAACCCAAACAGTGGCATCTTGAACAGATAACCAGAGACTCATAACCCAAACAGTGGCATCTTGAACAGAGAACCAGAGGCTCATAACCGAAACAGTGGCATCTTGAACAGATAACCAGAGGCTCATAACCCAAACAGTGACGACTATTTGTGCTGTTGCCAACAGACTATGACGTTTGGTCTTGCGCAGCTCCTACTTTTTAGTTACACTTTGTTTTGATGTAGTATTGTCAAAAACGTCAAGATCTGCAAAGACTTTCACTTTAAATAAAATATTGAACAAGCATGGGGCTCTTGCTACAATCCGAATTTTGTATATAAGGTTGTTCCTCTTGGATGGATATAAGAAAGAAGCCACTCCCATTTTATTGATAATAATAATGATTATATATAATTTATATAAATTTTTTAGCATATAATTTGATGAACAAGGGCTTTGAAAATGAATGTTTTCCCTGGGAAGAAAAACTGAGGCAAAAATAATAAATATGGCTTAAGAATCGGAAGTTTAAAGATTTTAATTTTAAAGAGGTATTTTCTGTAATTTTCCGAAGTTGTAATTTTGAATTTCACCATCGAGAAAGAACTCCAGTCATTAGTACACAGTGTGCTGGCGTAGATGGTTTTTCTTCTTCTTAAATTACATTTTAACTCTGCGGTTCGCCACGACCTGTTATCATGTTAAACATTCAACTTACGAAACCAGGCGACAAACTTTCCTGCCCTTCCTCTGACACGAAAGAAATTCTTTTCTGTTACAAAGTGCGCGAGATTATAATATGTCAAACAAGCGGTACTGCGAAATAACTGCTCTTTTCATTGCTGGCACTCCCCCCATTATAGGACCGTGTGACACGCGTTACAGGACGCGAGGTTATTTGCCAGACTGCCAGACTGCCAGACAATGTGATATGTGATTTGACCTCACGGGACAGGACAATATGCCAGGAATGAAGGCTCCTGACCTAGGATTGCTACCTTTTACTTTTGTTTTAATATTTATTATCACGGATGTCACGTCGCCGGTGTTTTTATAATTTTTTGTTTTACTTGCCTCTATTATGCCGCTAACAGGATGCGAAACCGAACGTGCGGGGGAAAGGTGGTCGTGCGGCATGCGCACTCGGCTGCTGAAAGTCGCAGGTTCGAATCTCTGCGAAGGCAGGGACTTGTTCCCGTGGCTAAGCGTGTCCCCGATTCCACCCATCTCATGGCAACGGTTAGGGAAATAAAACGGCGGCTGGCTATTGTTCCACACAATCTCAAATAGGTGTGGCCCCTGAACGCTGCGTCACTTATAAAACAGGCCACCATGATCTTTGCAATGTTATAAGAACGTAGGACGCAATAATAATATTTATTCTATTCAGGTGAAGCTTCTGTAATGGTTAATTTATATTGATACATTTTATATTATTGTTCTTAACCAGTGAGGTGTTGCCCTCACCTTTAAAAAAAATTGGGCATATGTTTTGAAGCAAAGATAGGAATCCTGAAAAATTCAAATTAAAATTAAAGGGGTAGGAACGCTCCAGAGGGGGAGGGGGTGTAAGAAAGTGTGACAGTTTGTGACGGGGGGGGGTGGGGGTGTCCGGCCATGTGTGACGTCACGGTGTTTTATATTAAATTTTAATTATTTTGTTAATAAAAACAAAATTTTTGTTCGAAAGTGTGACGTACTTTAGGGGGGGGTGGGTGGTGTTCCAAGATTTGTGACTGTTTGTGACAGGGGGGAGGGGGGGCTAAAAATGGTAAAAAAATGGCGTGACGTACTTTATGGACGGCCCCTTAGTTAAGCGTTTGGTCGACGATAACATGTTAAGATCTTGATTAAATGAAAGCATGAGCCCAGTAGCATGAGGTATTGCCGCCAGGGTAAGGGTTAAGATGCATGGGGTATTGCCGCCAGGGTAAGGGTTAAGATGCATGGGGTATTGCCGCCAGGGTAAGGGTTAAGATGCATGGGGTATTGCCGCCAGGGTAAGGGTTAAGATGCATGGGGTATTGCCACCAGGGTAAGGGTTAAGATGCATGGGGTATTGCCGCCAGGGTAATGGTTAAGATGCATGGGGTATTGCCACCAGGGTAAGGGTTAAGATGCATGGGGTATTGCCGCCAGGGTAAGGGTTAAGATGCATGGGGTATTGCCACCAGGGTAAGGGTTAAGATGCATGGGGTATTGCCACCAGGGTAAGGGTTAAGATGCATAGGGTATTGCCACCAGGGTAAGGGTTAAGATGCATGGGGTATTGCCGCCAGGGTAAGGGTTAAGATGCATGGGGTATTGCCACCAGGGTAAGGGTTAAGATGCATGGGGTATTGCCACCAGGGTAAGGGTTAAGATGCATGGGGTATTGCCGCCAGGGTAAGGGTTAAGATGCATGGGGTATTGTCGCCAGGGTAAGGGTTAAGATGCATGGGGTATTGCCACCAGGGTAAGGGTTAAGATGCATGGGGTATTGCCACCAGGGTAAGGGTTAAGATGCATGGGGTATTGCCACCAGGGTAAGGGTTAAGATGCATGGGGTATTGCCACCAGGGTAAGGGTTAAGATGCATGGGGTATTGCCACCAGGGTAAGGGTTAAGATGCATGGGGTATTGCCACCAGGGTAAGGGTTAAGATGCATGGGGTATTGCCGCCAGGGTAAGGGTTAAGATGCATGGGGTATTGCCACCAGGGTAAGGGTTAAGATGCATGGGGTATTGCCGCCAGGGTAAGGGTTAAGATGCATGGGGTATTGCCGCCATGGTAAGGGTTAAGATGCATGGGGTATTGCCACCAGGGTAAGGGTTAAGATGCATGGGGTATTTCCGCCAGGGTAAGGGTTAAGATGCATGGGGTATTGCCACCAGGGTAAGGGTTAAGATGCATGGGGTATTGCCGCCATGGTAAGGGTTAAGATTTTCGCCACACCCACTCGATTAAAAAAAAATTGACAGAGGCGTAACGAGCCGGGCATGGGGAGCATATGTCCCTGGGCGCCAAAAGGCAGATTTGCGCCAAAATGAAGGTTAAAAACGTCACGTTATAAGTGGTGAGCGAGGATGAAAACATTTAAAAAGCGTGTTGTCGCCAATTTTTATTTGTCCCCAAACGCAACATTTGTTGGCTTATATGTCTTTGATTCTTGAAATTAAATGTAAAACAATAATACTTTAACACTCTTTACTAAATATTTTACTGATAAATAATGCTCATTTTCATCATATCCATTTTAACCACAAATTGTCATTTCTTTCCCATAAAAGATTTTAAGTAATAAATTTTTAAGTAATAAATTTATTATTTATTATTATTATTTTTTTGTACATTGTCTTGTTTCCGTTATATTGAAAAATTGTATTCCTACTAACCAATGGGGTGACAAGTTTCATAACAAATCTTTAGCCCTCGCCTTTTGTTTGAATGAAATCTTGACATTTGATAATAATCTTATGTATAAAATGAGCATCTGTATATATTATATAATAAGGTTTATTGAATATGCATTTTAAACGATTATTTCAAGGTCTTTTATCCAATACATTCTGGATATATATATATATATTTTTAATCCCGTATATTAACTGTCTTGGGCGAGCGGAAAAAACAAAAGTCAAAAATGACCCATTTCCCATGATCCGATGAAACTGAAATTTGGCACACGGACCCGTCGAACCTAACAATGCATCGTATCAAAATTTCAGATCGATCGAACGTACCATAATTAAATTAATGCATTTTTAGTTTATCCTTATATGAGGTATGTAATTCAAAATTCACTGTTTGTTATTTTTTTTTAAATTCAGGTTCCACGTGAGTTTGAGTTGACGCCGACCGTCGTGTTGACGACGACCGTCGTGCCGACACCCCCTCACATCCCACCCCCATTTATAAAGACAAGGGACATCACTCAGTGTCAGTCTGTAGATGTTTAGAAAATAATCACTACTGTTAGTTATGTCTCATATATAAGGGATTTATAGTCAAAAACTTTGTTTTTACGGGTTTGTTTTTTTTACTGTTAACTAGAGGCAACTACCCACTCAATCCATTTTGGTAAGTACCATGCCATGAATTCACTTATTCTGTTCCTTTCAAGGTAGTTTGATTAACCTTCCCCTTCTGCCCCCCCCCCTTTTTTTTCACATCAAAAAGGAAAATTTTCATCCCCGGCGGGATTCGAACCCGCGACCTCTGGATTAGAAGTCCAGCGCGCTATCCCCTGCGCTACGGGGACTTGATAGATGTAGCTGAAACAAACCGATTCAGAAACACAGATAGGGGAGGAATGCATGACATTCAAGTGGCAGTGAACGTTCGGCAACGAATTGGATCCACTCTATTTATAATATTTTCAGTGTCTTCTTTATACTTTGTGTCTTTCGCTCCGGGCCCGCCTAAATGCTCCTGTCTAGCAGCACCCTTGCGTCACACGGTTTACCAGTTTGAGCAACTCTACTCAGTGACCACTGTAGTCGACCACGGTCTACAGCGCTGACTACAGACTACAATTACTTTACATTTACACATACCTTAACCATACACTAAATAAAGAAATAAAGTCATAAACAGTAAACTAAAGGACCTCACTTCGAATAGAATGGCCTCACCCAACCAGTCCTGACATTTTAATGGATACAACTATTATTCATTCCCGCCACTCAATCAAAATTCTTTTGTTTTATTTATTTTGTTTTTAAATTCCGAATAGAATGAGATACAGATAATCCTTTTACGGATGTATTTATTTTTCACCAATTCTGTTTCTTAAAGAGCGCTAGGGCTTAGCCTAATATAAATAATGCCAGGGAGTAGACAACTACGTACGTGAACTAAAGACAACACAATCGTTCATTCATTCGTTGTACTGTTTACTTTTGTCAATGGGTAGACACAACTAAAACTGGTTGCCGCAAATTATTTAATGACAGAATTTCCTCCACAACGCTGGGGGGGGGGTGCATTGGCTCGGGGGGGGGGAATGGGGGCTGGAATCTTTCCCTGGGAATGTTTTGTTGACGACGATGACACAGGCCATCATGGCGTAGGACAACATTGCGTAGATCATGATGATGGTGTGTGAAATAAGCGGATGCGAGGGAGTCATCGGGTACGACGTTGTTGCATGGCGTGACCCTTTACATGTGCGTCGTCACCTGAATGCGGTTAACGTGTGGAACTGTTATGTCTACTATCAGACTATCAGGTCAGGTCAGACCTGCGATGAGAAGCTCGTTTACCGTGGCGCTTCATGACCTCTTTCTTATTTTAGACCGATGAGTCCAGCGCTTCCCAAAAAATACAACGCTTTTGTTCAATTGAACTGTGTCTTGCACCAAGGACAAGTCAGGGGTTGGTGGGGGGGAACTATATTTGAAATCAACGGGAAAATGTATTTATATAAATTTCTTGAAATTTGAAACAAAAAATATTACATAAATTATGAATCCTTAATCAGCCCTGTCCCCAACACTGTTTAAAGTACAATCATATAATATCTGCCAGCCGTCATTAGATGTTTTTCCTCTTACGGACGTTATTTTTTTTTATTATTGTATTCTAAAAAATATATATTTTATTTTAAAGCAGGGGTCTCCAAACTACGGCCCGTGGGCCAGATGCGGCCCACGAGGCCCTCTCTTCCGGCCCCTGGAGACTTTTTAATCTCCAAAAACAGATACTATTTTTACCTGTAGTTTACCACAAAACTTAGTAGTTGTGGGTTAGTAGTCGGCCCCAAACTGCTGTTTGACAGTTAATGCGGCCCTCCGGCAAAAAAGTTTGGAGACCCCTGTTTTAAAGTATTGAAAACTTAAGTCTTGATGGTCAATACAGATAGAAACTGATATGTTTAAAGAGAAAAATTAAAATGCTTGCGATGACTATTCAGTAATGCTAATCGCTGGTCTACGTGCTGTTCACCAGCAAATCAAATCGTGGCAGAAGAGTAGATGATGCAATGGAAATCTAACATCGTCCCACGTTCTAAAACAATTAACACACCCGCTCATTAAGCTACTGGATTCGTTCTGTGCGGATCATCAAATTAAGGTTAGCGGACTGGTTGATCCAGGGCCGGATTTAGATTTGATGGGGCCCTAAGCTATTTGAGATATGGCGGGCCCTTTTGAAGTCCAGGTCTTCTATGTCAGTACCAAATATGAAGAAGAAAAATCCGTGGGGACCCCAAGAAGGCGGGGACCCTAAGCTAAAGCTTGTTTAGCAAATAGGTAAAGCCAGCACTACTGGGTTGATCCATGGATGACAAAAAATATTTTTAAAAAAAACTTAAGTCTCCAAAACATACATACTTATGGTGAGAAAACGTTTGTTAAACACATAAACGTTTTTATAGCATCTTTAACAAAAATAATAATTTGGCTGAAATTAATCGAATGAGAAGGAGGAAAAAAATAAATACGGTTAAAGATGTCGTAAATTTTTTTATTGAGTTTCGATTAATTTGGCATTCACAAGTTACAGGGGTCGGATTTAAAAGAAAAAAATCTGATTTCGGTGTATAGATCTTCCGATATGAAAAAAAAATTGGACGACGTTTGAAAAAAATATTATATACTTTTTTTAAAAACTCACAATTGAATACTAGTGAGTTCAGGAGATCTAGAGAATAAACGACAGATGAATTAAATATATCTAGATCAGTGGTTCCTAACCTTTTTTGGGTGGCCACCCATTTCTTTAAAAGCCTTGTGAACCGCGACCACCATGAAATTTAAATAAGTCATTTTCAATAACGTTTTAACAAAACAGAAAATTTGCAATGAAGTGAATATTTTTAGTCGACAGTTGGCGACACCCAGAAAACCCGTCGCGACCCACCGGCTGGGAACCGCTGATCTAGATAATCGATTACTTTTATATTTAAGAGATTAGAATATTATTATAAACTGAATACTAATGAATTTTATAGATCTGAATATTTAAAATGCGATGCATTTGACATATCTACATTAATAGCATACCAATGTATTGAACAGAACATTGTTCCTTGAAAATGTTTTGATTTGATTTTTCTCACCTTACAATTATTGATGCCATTTTCAGGTCATTTGAATAGTGGAACTTTAGTCTTCAGTTTTAACTAAGAAACGAACATACTTCATCCTAGAATTCTGGGACCAAACAAACTTAAATTAAAAAGTAAATGGTTGCTTTGCAGCGTTGGGTTTTAGCTTGTACAAATAATTATCAAAACGTTTTTAACGATCAAACATTGTAAAAATTTTCCTTAAAATTAAATTGCCTAAAATTGTTAATGTGAATGGTTTCACTGGTCTGTTATTTGTAAGATTAAGCCAGCATAATGTTAACCTGCGTTATCTTTATACAAACATTTTTTTTATAATTTTCATGGTAAAGATTCTTATCTTATCTTTTGTACCAGGTGTCCTTAACGTTTTATATTGTTTAAACTGGTTCATTCATCATTTTTAAAAATTAGTTTTCCAATTTAAGAAGTTATTCTATAACTTTTGTCTAGCTAATATTGAAAGTTTATTCTCGTATTACTTACTGTTCTACATATAATACACCACCACCAAACCACCCCCCCCCCACACACACACACACACACACACACACACACACACACACACACACACACACACACACACACACACACACACACACACACACACACACACACACACACACACACACACACACACACACACACACACAATATACCTACTGAAACTTGACCAATGTAAAACCCTTGCGCTGGGTCAGGTTTAAACGTCTTGGAGCCCGCAGTTTTCTCAGGAAAACTTTTGCCATTTCCCAACATGCCATGCAGATAATAATTATGGATTCGGTTACACCAATTTGTAGTAAGAAAGACTGATGCCATTGCAGGTCTTTAAGAATCATTTCGTTAATTTTGTGGGCTTCAAGACCCATTAATAATAATTTAACGTTTTTTTCAATGATACGCCAAATATTAAAGCAACAGATAATTTAATAAGTTTTAGACATTTAAAGGTGGAAATATGGTGTGGATAATCAACTTAAACAGCTTTGAGTCCAAAAAATGAAAGGAAAAGGCTTAAGCGCAAGGTGGATAAATAGAGCGATGTTTGTCTGGGAGGATGGATGGATGGATCATTTTCCAAATGTTCTCGATTCCATGCAGGGACGGAGTCAAATATCAAGTTCTCTACTTCCAATTGAAAGATATATTCTTTTTAAAGAATCAAGTGCATCTTTTCTATTGACATTTAATTTTGTTTTTGATTAACGTAAAAGATTATAACTTTAAAACGATATTTTTTTCATAAATTTTACTTTATAACAGCCCTTAGTGGCGTTCTAACTTTAAATAGTGAAACAAGTATTCATACACTCACTCACAATTATATTCCATACACGAGGTCTAGATTTCTTTTCCATGGTAATGAAACCACAATATGCTGCCTTAATTTTCACTTCCAAAGTTTGCGTTTAATTTATATTTAAAAAGGCAAAAATATCATCCCCGGCGGGATTCGAACCCGCGACCTCTGGATTAGAAGTCCAGCGCGCTATCCCCTGCGCTACGGGGACGCATACAACCCTATCAACGCCGTCTCATATCAATTAAATCGTCGTAGTAATCAGTTTCTAATCCATCTTTGGTTGCCATGCCCGTGTTCCAGGATCCAGTGTACTGTGGTGACAGGGTTTGTTACTTTGGACCAATGCTGCTGTTTTCTTTTTCTCAGAGACGGCTAAGCTTTGTTTTGGAAGTAGGAATCTCAGTCTTCTCTGTAGCCTGCGAAATAGTTCAGCATTCATGTCGCTTGCTTCTTTAGCCTTGAAGTGAGCTTCAGACTTCCTCACTGACACATTGTTATTTCAACAATTTTTTTTAAAAGTCAAGACAATAAAAATCTGGCTCTGTTAGACTTTTGCTCTAAACTTCTTGCTGGGACAGCTCAGATAGTGTGACTTTCAATTTGTGTCATGTTAATAAACGTAATCTCATGTATTTATTTTGATGAGGAGGATATTTGATTAAATTTCATTGATTTTTAAAAATATTTTTTTTCAGAAATATTGCTTATTTATTGTTTATTTAATAAGAAATTTAATTTTATTTAAAACTACGGCTTTATGATGATGTCACATTTCTGCTCGCTTAAATGGCCTAACGGCAACAACAAAACTCCGGCCAAAGACGTAAATGAAATTTTCTCTCTAGGTATTTTATCTAATTGGAATATTTGTAAAATCAAAACAAGCCTAATACTTGATTTTACTTCGAAAAATAATGTAGCTTTAGTAATGTCGTCTGGTGTGAACAACTTATTTTGGCTGATGTCAATAAACAATTTTTTTTAACCCAATAGAAAAATAAAAGTAAAGGGCATAACGTCTAATAACCTTCGCTTCTCTGTTTTGCTCGCTTTCTTTTCTTATATCGTTGAATCATTTCCCCACTTCCAAACTGTTAAACGCATTGTCGCCATTGTTTGATTCTAAATTGGGCAGTGGAGAAGTCGCTTCTCAATTCTCAATCTAGGTAAAGATTATCTGAACGACATCTGTCACGTCTTCTTGCTACGGCTTGAAGGCAAGCACAGATTACGTGACGTCTTGCCTACGGGTCTGTCCGACATCTGGCTCGTGAGAAAATTGTGGCTTGCATGGGCAGAGTCCCTATTGTATTTTGTAAAGATGCGCACAAGTGTGACACCAACCCCAGTGACGCCTCTGATCGTTACACTCGTATTTTAAAAAGTTCTAGGTTTATGTCCATTAGTTTTAAGTCCTCTGAATTTATTTAGCTGCAAAACTAAGTGTAAAGAAATTGTGTGTGTGTGTGTGTGTGCTCAAAATTGCCCACAGAAGATCTTCTTATGGGAGATCAATGTACCAAAACACACTGCTGTTATGTACTTTCAGAAAAAAGTTTGACCTCACGTTCTAAAACTGGCAATGACTGAATGGGTTATGACTTTCTCCGGTCTTAGAAATCACAAGATCTATACCCGGTATACGAGGAAACACTGAGATCTGTATCGGAAATCATGATCTTAACGCATTCGCAGTAAAGAGGAAGTTAATACTAACTATACTAAAACTACGTTTAAATGTAATCTACAAATGAGAGTAGATTCTTAGCAGAAGTGATACACTCCAATATTTTATTATAATGAATTGAAAAAAAACATTTAATAAATAAAAAGTTCAAGACAAGCAAGATAATTTCCGGAGCATTTCCCGGTTTTCTAGAAATTCCATAATCATAGGGATTTAACTTCACACGGACTGTCACTATCTTTGCTGATGACTCATTAAAACGTTCAGATTAAGCTTCACATTTGTAATCTCCTAGCATCACTGAAGTCAACATTTTTGTATTTTTAGATGGGCATTTTTATATCCATTGAGTGGGAAGAGAGCTATTCGGTCTTCACTGTCTGTAGAATTAAGAGCTTCATTGTCTTTGTACCATGTTACAACTGCAGGAGGATAGCCTAAGACCTGACACTGGAGCTCCAAATTGTCTTCCTGGATCAAACTCTTAGACTTCTCAAAATCCTTTACCAAAGGACCAGCTGGCAACAAAATTAAGGAAATTGATAAATATTTCAAAAGTTTTAAAATATATCTAACTATTGAATTGAATGAAGCAACAGTAGATTGGTCAACAAGTGGCTTATTGCACTGATAAAAGATTTAATAAAGGCCTCCTTGTGCCAGTCTTGAAAAAAAAAGTGTATGTAACAACATTGTGCAATAACACCATAGCGTAAGTTTTTAGGGTTAGTTAAAGGGTTTAATTTGATCCCAAAAGGGAAGAGCCGCGTTTAACTTGGAGGCTTGAACCCCATCCCTCTCCTATACACCATCGTTGTTGTTGTTGTTGCCAAGACCCTATTTGTCAGAGACTGGTTTGGAGCGTAGAGTAGGAAAATGCAAACATGATTATAAGATTAAACAAGGTAAGTGTGTCTATGGTTTGGAAATAGGACAAGTGACACTTGTAGTGTACAGGGAATTCGGGAGGCATTTTTCGGCTCTCAGCAATACATAGTCCGAACACGATGCAAAAATACGACTATTTTATCACCCTACTTGCAGGGTTGTCACAGTAAGATGCCAAATAAAATTTTCTCAAGTACAAACAAACAAAATAAGAATCAAACGTCTAGTAACGAAATAAATAAATTAAATTTTCTGTGTAATACTTATTGATCTTGTAATAACAATAAAATATATATTGATCTTCTTAACTTAGAAGTGAATTGTTTCTGGATAATTATAAAAAAAACTTCTTTAGTAAGTAAATACATTTTAGCATGGGTAAAAAATATGGCTTGCAAGGTGCTAGATAAACAATATGAATTTATTTACAAGAGCCGAAAAGATGCCTTAGAAATGTTAAAAACTAAAGAATTATCGCTGTAGTAGATAAAAATATAACATATATTAATGCATTTAATAAATAGAAAATGAAAGTTCTCAGGAGAAAATTAAATTTCGCAGCGACATAATATACGTGCCAAAACTGCAGGCTTACCCCGGCCCTTATTTGAAATCTTACAAATACAGTACCAGCACCTTTTTCAAAAGCCTAACTGACTTGTTCTTATTTGATCAATAGGAAATATTAAAATTTCTGAAATGCACACAAAGTATTTTATAATAGGGGTTGTAGGTCGCCTGCGCCCCTTTGTTTTTTATTTTATAGTTAACCATCATCAAATCCTCTTTTTACAGTGTTCCCTTTTCCAAAATTAAAATCTGAGCTAAGACAATGACGTCATATAATATTTTTTTACAGCGCATCTTTAATTTGCACACCTTTTGATGCATTGCTGCAGTAATTTGGTGTGCTGCTTTCTAAAATTAGTAGCGTCACGGACAGACAGACATGCATTACAGACAGACGTGACAGATATTGATTGTTAAATAGGCCTAGGCCTAATTGGTTTTTTCTTCCCTTGTTTTTGTTTTTTGCTTTAAATAACAAATTTATTTACCATTGAATTAAAAACATTTAAAAAAAATTTTGTTTAGATTTATAATGGAGAAACCAAACTTTCACAAGCTGTTGTATGCAGGGTATTTAAAGGCATTTCGTAACAAGCGTAAGCAAGACTCTGAAATGCAGGTAACTGAAATTTGGAATAAATTGAAAGAAGAGGACGATTTGCCAACAAAAGTAGTACAGTAGAAGTCCATTAGTCCGGCATCCAACAGTCCGGAATGCCCGATAGTCCGGCATCGCTCCGGAAAATTGTAAAAAAAAATGTTTTCTCCAAAAGTGTGTCTTTCAAGCAAATAAAAACGCTCGAGAGCTATTCGGAAGTTTTCGGGGTAGTTCGGGATCACCCGGAAGCGCTCTGTAAACCCTCAGCCTACTCAAAATCGTGAAGAAAGCGACTCAGATGCCAAAACGGAAGAAAAGGAAAAAATCAGCTGGGCAGAAGCTGCAGAATCACTAAATGAGTTTATCTCTTTTACTTAGGCTAGTACTAGCTACAGTGCTTCAGAAATTATTGATTTCCAAAAGCATTAGAAATAAATTTTATAATTAACACCCAAAGTCAAGAAAACAAAAAGACATTCGTGACTTTTTATTAATATAAGTGAAATATGTTTTTTAGTACGTGTACATAAGTACATACATTATATGAAATGTAAAATAAACTTTGTTGTATTTGCAGCGATAATAATTTCATACTGTATTTGTATTTTAATTATTAACCTAATTGTTCTTATAATTACGATTTGTGTATGTATGTAGTTAAAAAAACAAAGTACATTTGTTTTACGGCAAAGCCTACACTAAAAGGAAGGGGCACTGCCCGATAGACCGGAATTTTCGATAGTCCGGCACCGAGCCGGTCCCGAACGTGCCGGATTATCGGACTTCTACTGTATCGTTATTGAGTAGTTATGCCGCCTTAGCACAGAAAAATAAGGCAAAATTAATGAGCCTCTGGGCAGACCAGTCTATGAAGAGTGCAGATGTCCTACCTAAAAAAAAGCAGCCACACATGTAACAATTGTAAAAGAATTTGTGAAACATCAAACACAAACCATTCAACAAGACCACATAGAAATCGATTTAGAAGCTGGTCCATCCAGTATTACTTGTGATGATAAATCTGTAAAATACAAAGCAAAAAGTACAAGATGAATTACAGAGTCAGAAAAGCATCTTCAAGACCGATTTGATTGGCTTGTATAAACGAACAGAAAGTGATGTTTTAAGTTATTGCCAACCGATTAGAAGCTCGTACTTTGATATTATTGATGATCGATTTATCCCCCCCACCAAATTCCAATCTGCCAAACTAATGATGGCCTTAAAGCACCAGAAGTATCTGATATAAACTCACATAGATTTTCCTCTCTTTTTTCAATCCGTCTGTGAAAGTTGAAAACATACTACTTCGATCAACAAAGGCATTCAAAATTCTTCAATATAATATATATTGTCAATCTATTCAGTTGATAATGTTTGAACGGATCTGTAAAATCTGTCACCGTTATGTTGCTTCGCAAGCCATGTTAAAGAAGCACGTTCAACAGCACCAACACTGTATGCCTGGGTCTAGTAAAAAACTACATGCACCCCAACAGCAAGAATTCGTCAAATGCGAGTGGCAGCAGCCAAAAGACAGAGAGAGAGAGAGAGAGAGCGAGAGAGAGAGAGAGAGAGAGAGAGAGAGAGAGAGAGAGAGAGAGAGAGAGAGAGAGAGAGAGAGAGAGAGAGAGAGAGAGCCCATTGCAATTATTGCTTATGAAGAGATGTTCAGTGCAGAATGATAAAATGAAGAAAATATTGACTTGTCTGGTGTTTCGGTTCCACAAGAAATTATTCAGCCAGAACCTATGCCAATAATAACAATTTAGGCACATTTGACATCTCCATGGGAAGATATAGGATATAAGATTTGGATTTGTTTGTAAAAAATATGTTTAACATATAAATTACAAGTGTATTTGGAGTTTAACTTTTTAATCTCGTTTTTGCTTGAAGTCTTTGTAAATATTTAAATAGTCTTTAAAATTTAAAATGTCATATTAATTTGAAATTATTAATTAAACAAAATATAATTTGCAATTGTCACGCAAGTAGTGTCTGTCAGTCAGTCCTGACGCTACTAATTTTAGAAAGCAGGGAAAACCAATTTAATGCACCAATGCCTCAAAAGGTGTGCAAATTAAAGATGCGCTGTAAAAAAATATTATATGGCGTCATTGTTTTCGCTCATATTTTAATTTTGGAAAAGGGATCAAGGTAAAAAGAGGATTAGATTATGGTTTGTTATAAAATCAAAAAATAATTTGTGTACATTTCAGAAAGTTTAATATTTCGTATTTATCAAACAAGGACAAGTTAGTTGGGCTTTTGAAAAAGGTCGGCACCGTAGGCACCCTAAAAAAAGTGCATTTTTTATAAAATAAATAGATTTCAGCTGAAAACTTCCGTCATTTTTGACGGGTGATACGCTAGTATGTTCATAATTTAAAGGTGCAATGTGTAAACATTTTTGTAAACCCTATTATTTCTTTTCTGTTTAGAGTAAGCCTTTGTAGTTATGAATTGGAAATATTTTCATAAGTATTATACAGATTATGAAACTTTGTTTTTCTAAACATTTTCTTTTTCTCATTTGTGTGTTGTAGTTGTAAACTAGTCTATTAAAAAAAAATTTCCATTTTATTATTTTATGTTTTTTATGGGGGTGTGGGGGGAGGGTAATCAAGTTTTTGACGTAATTATATATTATAAATTCTAAATTAGAATTAATTGTTTATGTATTATTACTACTTTATTCTTGGTTCTTTTATCCTCTTAGGTTTCAAGGTGTAATGATTTAACAAATGGTGTTATTATTGTCAGTTTTGAATATTCTTCAGCAAGGAATCTGACAACGACCTGTAACATTGATCTCCTGCGCTGACCAAACACCGATTTCATAGATCGTAATGGTTGAAAAGATGTTTAGGCAGTTTAGAATCTTGAAGACTGATGAAGATTTCTTGCGATTTTTTTTCATGCTTCTCCCCCCCCCAACCCCACACACACACCAACACACACACACACACTTTGTTTAATCAATTTCTTCCTCCCCAACCCAATTTTCGTGATCTGAGCTTTACATTATGATCTTTTTTAAAGCGACAAAATTTATTTCTTCTGATCTGAATTTATTAAAAACCGCTTTCTCTTTTGTTTAAATTACAAAAAACACATACAAACTGTGCAATGAAAACAAAAAATGTAAGCTTTATTTTAAATAGACGTTTCAGCTAATGCGTTCATCAGTGCAATTACATAAAATAGGTACTTACATAAGTAATATTTACATTCTTAAAACATATTATATCATAAAATAATTTACAATATTTATGTAAAATAAAAAGAAAGGAAAAACAAAAACAAACAATGACACAGGATATAGGAAAAAGGAGGAAATATCGAAAGTTACAGTGAAAACCACAACGGGAAAATACTTCAATAGCAAACTTGTATCGTAGATGTGGTTAATTCCATATGGAGCCAACGTACCGAAAAGTTTTATAAGTATATTTTCCATGCGGATCCTATCATGAATAGTGCTTGCATATAAAATACCAGTAACTGCAATATCATAAATGCCGTTATGGTCTCTTTTATTTGAAAACTAGATTTTACTGTAAAAGGAACCTGTTGTATTGTTAACACCTCTGATCAAACTAACATTTTCTGGAGTGATTTATACAATAAACACATGTTCATGTCATGGTTATTTCCCATGACAAACAATAAACGACTCCTGAGTCATTCCATCAAGTCGTTATTCTAACGGACGACGGCTGATTACTACAAGAAGAGGAAATCCTGTAGATAGGATTGAAATGAATCACGGATTTGTTGAACACTTCGTTTCTCGGTGGCTTGTAGGTGAGACATGAGATAGCGTGACAGTCAATTTTTGTCATGTTAATAGATGTACTATATTCATTTTAAGGAGGGCGATATTTGATTAAAGATTATTGTTTAAATATATAATTATAAATAGATTTCTATATTATTTTTCATTATTTAATTTTTTATTTATTTATTGCTATTAATAATAGCGTTTAAAAAAATTAATATTAAACTCATTTATCGACCTTATGAAAAGAAAATTTACTTTCATTTACAACTGCAGCCTAGAGGAAACTTTGATGTCACGGATTTTTGCGTGAAAACCAATGCCACATTTACTTCATTTTCGAGTAGGCAAAAATAAACAATAACTTGGCATCGATTTTTTTTCCACCAGCAGTCATCGAAATTCGCACAATATCCACACGGGTAAACAATAAAAGGTCATCGATTTATGCCTACATTTGACGACATCATATTTTGAAGGTACTCAAAACAGCACATAATTATGATTTTTGTGATTAAATATGATGTCACCGTTACAGAAGGAAAAAAAAATCACTAGTCTATTAATTACTTAGATGAAGTCGCGGACCAGTTAAAACGATACCCGTGGATGATGCACTTTTTTGTATCTTATAAAAAGTAAACGTTTATTTTAATAGAGATAATCTTGTTTGAGGACCGATGCTTTGTAGAAAGTTAATTAATTCACTATTATGCTTCTTTAACGTGTACATTTGATAGATCATGGGGTTTCGATAGACTCCACATACTTAAGCTCTTACTCTGTCTTCAATCTATCTTAAATTCAAGACAGCAAACATAAGCTTGTATAATGAATATGTTTGCTTGAATTCAAATAACTGGAACCGTGGCTCAAAAAGGTTATGATAACCCGGACCACGTGACATGACCATTTAGACCAGTGGTTCCCAAACTTGTTTGACCCATGGAGCCCCTTTATAGTCAAAACTTGCCCACGGACCCCAAGTGAAAAAACTACATAAATGCATAGTACAAAAATATTGATTGAAGTTGTAACTTTGTCTAAAATAAAATTTAAAACAATTAATGAATTGGATGAACGTGAAGAGATTTTATGATTGTATTTATGTCAGAGTAGCAACGACAAATCCACAAGAGTAATAATTTCTAACCCCGTTTCTATTCTTTGTTATGAGGTTCATAACGGCACTGAATCCTTGTTCTAACTTTAATCTAACATATAGAAATATGGGAAAACAGTCCACAACTTCTGTACAATAACCCATAATGCAGGATATAATATTAGGATCTGTTTTTGTAACAAGAATTTCTGGTATTCTCGTTCAAACATTGGTATAAGATCTTCATTTGTGGATATTTCAATACGCTGCTCCTGTATTAGTATATATTCTCCTGTGTTATAGGGATCTGAGTTTGTCCACGAGCAAAAGTGTTCAACTGCCAGTCGTGAATATCCAAGTGAAGAATGTCTTCAAATCTTTGGTTCAGTGTTGACAGTAAACAAGCAAATCTTCATCTCTATTTTGCAATTTTGAAAGATTTGGAAACTGAGCACATTCTCCTTTTCCCAATTTTTATTTGTATAGAAAAAGGTTTGCAACAAACGCAGATATTACGCTTTTAGCTTTGATTACATTAAATTGGTCACTTGTAGTTTCAAATCAGTTTATTTAAATTTGGCCCAAAAAAAATCATTCATAAAGAATATGTCATTTTTTGAGTTAATTGTGTCGCAAATCATTTTCTTTGCTTTCCATGAATTCCAACACTGATTCAAAGAGAGCACAAAATCGATTTAAATATGCAAATATTGATAACCAACTGTGTGAATAAGCAAACGATTATAGTCTTCTAGATTTTCCAAACAATATTGAGCTAAATATCTCTAATTTAAGGATGTCCTTTTGATTTTATTAACTGCTCTGGTGACACCAGCTAGTGATCCATGCAAACTTTCACTAAGCCTAAGATTTTTTGAGAATAAATGATGTCGATGAATGAGAAAATGTACTGAAAATACATTCAGTACAGCTAGTTTTAAATATGCCATAAAGTCAGGGATACAGCTTTAACTTAAAAATCTTTATAATTCAGTAAATAACGTTTCACCTTTCGTATCTGCTACCAAACATTTAGCCATACTTGAAATATTCAACCACACTGTTTGGTCGACATTTTTTCTTCGGCTCACTCATTCTATCTGTTGTTAAAAAACACATGTTAATAATTAATAACTTTTTTAATGTACTGCTGCAGTAGAGTCCTTTTGAAAAACATTATTTCATTTTGGATACAATTTAGATGAATATAACTTTCCGACACGTCGAAAATTACCCAACCTTTCAACCATTGTTGATTCACGTTAAAACATTGTATTTTTTTCAGACCTACTTATAGTAATTCCGCGATTCAAACTCGACCTTTCAATAAACCAAGTATTTTGGATTGATTATAGCTGTGGAAATAACCGTAGGTCTACTTCGTTTTCTAGGTAAAACTAAATTTTATTCCATGACAGATGGCGCCTCAGGTGGTGGTATTTAATTGTTAGAAAAAGCCTTCAGAAGCTATTTTATTTAGTTCAATTTCCATAATAATAAAAAATGAATCACAATTTTATTATTTTATATTAAGCCTTGTGTGGACCCCCTGATGTTGTTCAGGGACCCCCAAATCAATTTAAATTTTCCACGGACCCCCTGAATGGTACCGGGGACCCCTGGGCGTCCGTAGGGTCTACTTCGCAAGCTAACGATTTAGACGGAATTGTAGGTTTAAGTCGCGAAAAGAATAATTACATTAACAGGCAACAAGTAAAGTTGGCGTATGACAAACAGCCTGTGTCATTCGAGTCCAGGCTCGCGGCTCGAGCTATTAATTGAATGAATCATACGTGTGTTGGTGCTCCATTGGATAAATGGCTACAATAACTACTGCAGTTCAGCATCTTACAGTAAATACCCGGAAATGATAAAAGAATGGCGGAGTTACCCACCTTTGCTACATAAACGCTTCACTCGAGATCAATAAGGGGACTAATCCTTTTTCGAGTTTTCCCCTCTAAATTTTAGATCCTAGCTCCACTTCCTCTTATCCAATAATTTAAAATATGAGACTTTTTTGGTAGGGAGTCGTGTTCATGTATCGTTGCCATAAATATCGTCTTACTCGTGGGTAAATCGATCCCGCCACAGGTCGCTATCCGTGGCAAATGAGTTGATTAAATTGTCACTGGGTCACTGAGCTGAGAAATTGGGGGGCCTGGGTCGCCTCCACCGGAAGGATATTGGGGGGGGGGTGGTAGTGGGGGGGGGTCAGAGATTTGCCCCGCGAAGATATTACTCTAGATTTATTAGATTTCACTCCAACCCCTAAGGCTTACACTGCTAATAACCTGCTGACGATCTTCGGGAGCCGCTGGGCCTTGCGATACGAGGTTTATGTTTTTGTTATATTTTCTTGGTTATCTGGGTGGTTAGGCACTGAGAATAGGGGAGTTAACTATTTTTGAGAGCGGAGGGAGTCGGTGATTTCTCAGAAAGGGTTGAGTTTGGTAAGGGCAGTGGTCAGATGATCCAACAAAATAAGACACAATGTCTCACGGAGACAAATGTTGATGATGATGACGATGGCTTTTTAAAAAAAAATAGTGTTGACACTATCGATGCTTGCCTAGCCTTGCCGTATAAATAGCTTTAACACTATCAGTGCTTGCCTAGCATTGCCGTATAAATAGCGTTAACACTGTCAATATTAGCCTAGCCTTGCCGTTTAAATAGCGTTAACACTATCAATGCTAGCCTAGCATTTCCGTGTAAATAGCGTTTACACTATCAATGCTTGCCTAGCATTGCCGTTTAAATAGAGTTAACACTATCAATGCTTGCCTAGCATTGCCGTTTAAATAGCGTTAACACTATCAATGCTAGCCTAGCATTTCCGTTTAAATAGCGTTTACACTATCAATGCTTGCCTAGCATTGCCGTTTAAATAGAGTTAACACTATCAATGCTTGCCTAGCATTGCCGTTTAAATAGTGTTAACACTATCAATGCTAGCCTAGCAGTGTCGTTTTACTCTGATGTTCAAACAATTTCTGAAATAAAAGTGTCTGCAAATTCTTTTTTTTTCTAAAATGTTTCGTTGTTTTCACACTTTTCCCCACATTTAGGAGCACTGTTAAATAATTTCGATGCTGCCAATTTAAAAAAGGAGCGCATGCCTAGGGATTTCGTCCTTTGTTAATATACTCCGAGAACTTTCAGAAGGGACTGCGTAGAGTAGAGGAACGCAGCCTCCCTTCAAATATTTTAGATGTTGCTGTCACCTGGAGAAAACATGAGGGGAGTAAGGTATTGAGGGGCGGGCGGCGGGGGTATATAAAATTGTTCATTTATAAGAAAGAGTTCACAATTAAGTTTTTAATTATTATTTAAAATTAGTAATGTGTGGAAGAAAAATGAAGTACATGTATATTAAAAAAGTTATATATTTTTTTTAAAAAAACTATGCGTTTTGTTCTTTGATTAAAATTCGCTTCGCTTTATGTTACGCATGAAGTAAACTGTTTTTAAGTTTAACAAAGACTATCATTATATCTCTGTCCTACTTCGGTGAAGGTGAGAGGGGGGGGGTAGGTTTTTTTGTTAGCCTTTCTTTTTTAAAAATTTTTAATCAGTTCGTATTTCTTTTCAGTTTTATAGAAGCCATTTCCTTTTATAAAAAAAAATTGGGAAGACTTTCAAATCAAGAAAATCTCTGCCGCATCATCCTTAAAACAAACGTCGCGTCTATCAGGTTCTGCCATCACCTGTTCGTGTTCACGGTCCACCGCCTCTCTGTAACCCAACAGCATGGATGACTCTCTTGTCAGTTTCTGAAGTTATCACGTCATCTGTGTTTCCTCGTCGTATCTCCTACCGGAATCTTCCCCACCGACTCATCCTCCTACGTTTGCGAAGCCGAAGTTATTACACTTGCCAGGGATAAATGGAGCAACCGGAGTTCCGAACGAGAAAGCGCCGGTGAGTTTAGCCTTGTATTTCAGAGACCCACTTGGGATTCAGGAGCGGCATTTGGGGGGTGGCAGCTTGGGCAACCGCCCCAGGCCCCGCGCTTAGGGGGGCCCCGCGTTTCAGACTTGAGACTATATTTTAGTATCAAACGAGTTGGCAGATATTGCACTACTGAGTTTGCGATAGAATTGATCTAATCTAGGGGGGCCCCGCGGGGTCATTGTTGCACCAGGCCTCGCGCGTACTTAACGCCGCCTCTGTTGGGATTGATAAGGCCTTTGGAGCTCTAGGTTCTTTGTATAATGTTGTAAAGCTTAGAGCTAGATGTCCATATGTAAAAAGTCTTGCAATTCCATTTAAAAAGCATTTGTGTTTTTTTAAATACTAGCAGAATACCCAAGCTTCGCAGTGGAGCCCAGGTCACGCTAGAAAATAAAAACACAATTTTAAAGCGACTTTAAAGAAAAATGTTAACTCATTAAAGTTTTGAAGGGGAAAAAAAGGAAGCACATTCAAATTGTGTAAACAATTCGATCCTCAATAGCATCCCGTTTCATAAAGGGACACCATTCTTCGTGTGATCCCGTTCCCAAAAATTTCCAGTTTCCTATCGAAATTTCATTCCCTGATGGGTTTACAATTATTGCAGCGTCCAATTTCTTTTTTGGATCCTGTTTCACATAGAGTTCCATTCACAGGAACGATTCCGTTTTGGTTTGTTTAACAAATTCATGTGAGATCCTGTTCCTACCAAATATAGCTAAGAGTCATCAACAAATGAAGTAGAGTTTACTTTCATTCTAATATTCGAAAATATGAAGAACTCTAGACTAAAACATTATCATCTCATGTAAATTCAATTTGCCCTGTATTTGTTTCTTCATAACTAATTAACTTTTTTGTGTTTTGTTTTGTGTGTCCCATAACCTCTTTTCGGGATCGTAGGGGGTTCTAATGTTTCCATTAGAACATTCTCGTGCACATCCCTCTCCAGGTCAGCGGGGGGACTTTCTTAGCGTTAGTCATTTACCAGCATTGCTATATTGGCTTTAACGTGGGCTCGATCCAAAGCCCCTCAGCATGTGAGGCGAGCGCACTATAGACTTTGCTACCCAGCCGCCGACTAAGCAACCATGTCCAAGTTATCTCGAGAGTCAAGAGCCATCAAACCGTGTATGTGGAACAAAGAGGTACTGTTTTAAAATGAATTTCGAGCCCCTCGACCATAAGGAGTTGGTATTAAGATTTCATTTCCCCATAAAATTTTTATTGAGTCATCAAGTATGTTTTAGATCATTTTGGGATAGAGCCTGTAGCCAATATTAACTTTTTTAAAATTATACCACTAATTGAGGGGAAAAAAAACATGATGGACACCCGGCCCCAAACATTATTTATCTAATAAGACATATAGATGTAAAAAAAACAACACGTGCGCATATTTGAATGCAACATTGTGTTAAAATGGCAAAGTAATCGGTGATAAAACTTTTGAACAAACGAACAATTATATTTTTACTTATAAAGATGATTTTACGTTAGTAAAAAAAAATTCTAAGCACTATGGAAAATTTTGTAGTCAAGCCACTTAAATTTCTAAAGAGAATTGCAAAAAAAAATGTCACACGTTTCCAAAATATCGGTCCTTAAATGGATTTCGAGCTAGTTTCGTAAACACGATGAGCGTCCCAGAAATTGGATGATGTTGACTGATGTAGAAGACTGATACCATGTATGGAAATTGTCTGTGAGAAATAACTTAGTTTAAAAAAGGAGTGGTGCGAACACATCAGCCAAAGCTACAGCTTAGCCAGGAGTTAAGTAAGGCTGGAACTGAGTAAATTACTTTGTAATGTATTTTTGTAACCATAAAATATTCAAGATTTTCATTTTATGACTTGTTGCGTAGAAAGTTTTCCTGCTATGGTCGGAAGATGCAAACAGGTCCCATAAAGAGAAAAATGACCCCGCACCTTAGGGTTGGACCTTCATTTTCGAAATCCCTCTCATTCCACTTAAGACTTGTCTTCAAATGTCCCCTAAATTAATCGACTCATCCTTCAGATATATCGCTTTAAGAAACTCTCGATTGAATGAAACTTTAAAATTTTGGTGAATAGAACAAACTTTGAACTGTAACATGTAAACGATGAACAATTATACAAACTGCGGATAATAACTTCATCCACACAAATAAGCAAAACCGCATATTTGTTTTAAATTAATTTTACTTAATATATTATATACCCTCAGACCGAAAGCATAAAAACGAAATAGATATAGAAAAAGGGGGAGGGGGGAATCATACCAGGATAAATTATATTTTAATATGAAAGAGTTGGTCGCTCATGGCATATTTTAAAATCTGATTTAGGACATTTACGACATCTTACGCTTCAATTAAAAAAAATTGTTAATGAACATGTAACATGATCATCAAGAACTGATTGATAAAATTGATGGGAACAAAAATTAATTTAATTGCCGTTGAAAGACTGATTATAAAGAGGGATAAAGAACAAACATTTTTTTTAAATGTGCACCCCACGCCTTTAATTATAGGTTTTAAATCAATTATATATCTCCGTTGGAGTGAGGAAAAACTTTATTTCACAACAATGTGTGCTTATATTATTCTTCACACACACAAACAAAACTATTATTTATTTTTTAGTCGTTTGAAAATCTCATAATTAAAGTTCAACCTCTATACATTTACGGCCTGGGAACATAGGCTTTTAACTGAGCTAATCTTTATATTACTACACATGAAACTGTTGCCATAGTGGTAACATTACATAGTGATGTCCCCTTTAACCACCTTCTTCCACGTCCACATCTTCCAGTGTTGTGTTTTTTTAAATTTATTTTATTAAATGGTTAATAAATAAAGCCCAACAATAAGAAAATAAAAATATTTAAATAAAACAAACCCGTAAAAAAAAGTTTTTGACTATAAATCCCTTATATATGAGACATAACTAACAGTATTGATTATTTTCAAACGCTACAAACATTGACAGACTGACACCGAGTGATGTCCCTTGTCTTTAAAAAATGGGGGTGGGACGTGAGGGGGTGTCGGCACGACGGTCGGCGTCAACTCAAACTCACGTGGAAGTGGAAGAAAAAAACAATAACAAACCGTGAATTTGAATTACATACCTCATATAAGGATAAACTAAAAATGCATTAATTTAATTAAGTACGTTCGATCGATCTGAAATTTTGATACGATGCATTGTTAGGTCAGACGGGCCCGTGTGCCAAATTTCAGCTCGATCGGATCACGGGAAATGGGTCATTTTCGACTTTTCTTTTTCCGCCCGCCCGCCCAAGACAGAGATGATGAGACGGCCGCGAAGTTAATATAAGGGATTTAATAAAACAAACCCGTAATAAAACAAACCCGTAAAAACAAAGTTTTTGACTATAAATCCCTTATATATGAGACATAACTAACAGTATTGATTATTTTCAAACATTTACAGACTGAATCTGTCTTAACTCAAGTTTGCTTCATAACCCTAGGGGGGGAGGAGGGGGAGAGGGGAAAAGTCTGGTCACCGATTCGCTTGACCGAGCTCAGCGTGACACGTAAAATGTAAACAAAAGCGCCCCGTCGCTCGATGGGTCGCTCAATGCTCAAACTTTCACGTGGCAAAAAAACAATAACAAACCGTGAATTTGAATTACATACCTCATATAAGGATAAACGAAAAATGCATTAATTTAATTACGGTACGTTCGATCGATCTGAAATTTTGATACGATGCATTGTTAGGTCAGACGGGTCAGTGTGCCAAATTTCAGCTCGATCGAATCACGGGAAGTGGGTCATTTTTTACTTTTCTTTTTCCGCCCGCCCAGCCCATGAGATGATGAGAGGATGAGATGATGAGATGATGAGACGGCCGCGAAGTTAATATAAGGGATTTAAAAACAAAGTTTTTGACTATAAATCCCTTATATATGAGACATAACTAACAGTATTGATTATTTTCAAACATTTACAGACTGAATCTGTCTTAACTCAAGTTTGCTTCATAACCCTAGGGGGGGGGAGGGGTGGGTGGGAGGGGGAGAGGGGAAAAGTCTGGTCACCGATTCGCTTGACCGAGCTCAGCGTGACACGTAAAATGTAAACAAAAGCACCCCGTCACTTCGTTGGGTCGCCTCAATGCGTCAGCTCAAACTTTCACGTGGCAAAAAAACAATAACAAACCGTGAATTTGAATTACATACCTCATATAAGGATAAACTAAAATGCATTAATTTAATTACGGTACGTTCGATCGATCTGAAATTTTGATACGATGCATTGTTAGGTCAGACGGGTCAGTGTGCCAAATTTCAGCTCGATCGAATCACGGGAAGTGGGTCATTTTCGACTTTTGTTTTTCCGCCCGCCCAGCCCATGAGATGATGAGATGATGAGATGATGAGACGGCCGCGAAGTTAATATAAGGGATTTAAAAATAAATAAAATAGGAACTACATCCGAGTATTAAAAAATAGATAAATAAATGTGTTCAAAATACTTTCCATCGATGACGATTTCTTTAAGTATACGAGTGGAAGGTTAAGGCCTTAAGAGGGTCAAAGAGGGTCTGGAACAATGTCTTAGATTTACAATTTCTACTGTTCTTTTTTTGGTAAAGTTCTGGAGAGTGAGGGGCGCTAGACTCATGCCTCGCCCCATCAAGGGGGCTCAAACTCTAGCAACACTCATGCATCGCTCCATCAAGGGGGCTCAAAATGTAGCTAGACTCATGCATCGCCCCATCAAGGGGGGGGGCTCAAACTTCAGCTACACTCATGCCTCGCCCCATCAAGGGGGCTCAAACTGTAGCCACGCTCATGCCTCGCCCCCTCAAGGGGTGCTCAAACTGTAACTACTCAGTCTTCTTCTTGCTGTTAAAAGTTACAGTTTTACTGACCTTCTTATTCATTTCACCGCCCCCACCCCCCAAGATGACGACCAGCCGAGCGCACATGCCACTCATCATTCTACGAGCTGTTAAGGAAGTACATTTTTATATTGTCCAACTTAATCATCTCACATTCACCCCCCCCCCAACCCACCCACCCAAATCCCAACCAAGATTAAATCAATGTGTACAAGTCACGTCATCGAATTCTCGGAAGTGCGGCGGGACCAAGTGGTTGTAAAAAAAAAGTCCTCCACTAAATGTCAACTCAGCACAAGCACCAGGATTCGTTGGAATGAATAGCTGGCTTTTCTGGCAGCGAACCGGGAACAAAATTATGATTCTATCATGTACCTGCCGGCCACGTGCCACGATCTGAAAAAACAACCACAAGGCCGGGCGGACGCACTTGATGTTCCAGGGTCACTCGATCTACCAATATCCCGCCCCTCTTTCATTGCCCTATCTTGTCTGTGACAGATGCTCCTCTTATACAGAAGATTATTGCGTCCTACGCTTATCCATGGTTATTGTTTAGTCTTGCATTTTATTAGATGTTAAATGTTGATAGAATGTTGGTTTTCCTGGTTTCCTCAGGCAACCCATACCTCGTCCGAATTCCAGACGATAAGAACGAGAATTTGTATGTGTTTGTTCTTGCTTACGGAATTTCTTTTTTAAAGTGTATTTATCCCTAATTATATTTGAGGTTTGCATTAGATTATCTTTGTGTTGTATTTGAAAGTATGACTTTAAACTGAGTGATTACTTCATTGAATTATACAACATAGTTGTGGTAGGTCGTAGGATGTTGTCATTTTATTTTGTATCAAAATGTCTTCAAAATCTGATTCTCCTCTTACGAATAAATATATTTCTATGTTTCAATTAATAAGGGATGCGTCAAAAAAGATTTGAAACCTGGTAATTTTATCATTGCTGGAGATGAACTTTTCATAACCTCTGAAGGGTGACAAATTTCAAATAAGTGATGCTAGTTATTGCCCATTTGTAATCTTTTGTTAATGGAAACCCCTGAAAAATGACGATGATTATAATAATATTAAAAATTAGCAATATAAGTAATGGAAATATTAATATCAATAACAACATTAATAACACATGCAAATTTGCTAATATTGCTTCACAGTTATAATAAAATGATGATATTAATAATAAAAATATTGCATTTCCTTCCATTTGCTGTTAGGTTCTTAAAATAACATGAACAGATAAAGTGTAACACTATCTTTAACTAAATTCATATTCAATTGTCCCAGTCTGTGTTGGCGTAACCATTTAAAAATGTGATTTGATCTTTGAATTCCTTCAACGTCGAAAAAGCTATTTAAGAAAAAAGAATTTCTTGTATTTATTATTCTTGACGCCTCTTGGTGTAATTGAAGTTCTACATTATTCAACTGTAGTGTATTGACGAATTTTTACAATTATAAAAAAAATATATATATATACATGTTTATAACTTAATTAAATTCTGAAAATTCATTATATAATGACTACATAATGTTAACCTTAAAAGGGTCAAAATAATACAAATCTGCGCAGTGCATTGCAATAAATTCGCAAAGAAAATATTTGTTTCAGTGTTCCAGACAGGTCTCTTTTTTACTGCCTCTTATCTGCGGCTTAACTTAAGAATAAAATATTGAAAAGTTGTTACACACGTGCACACACACACAGAGACACAAACACACACACACACACACACACACAAACTGCGCAGTAGTGGAGATGAGCCTAACATTTTTAATTGTTTATAGACAAAATTTAAATGCTTTAAATTTCATGGTGTAAATTGTTTCCGTTATTGAATGTTATCTCTATTTATATTTTAAATAATTAAAAAATTATTTCCTATTAGTTTTCTTTAAAAACTTATTTAAAAAAAATTTTAAATTTTCCTTATTAAAATGTTTCACAAACTCTGAAGTGCTAACGAAAATAAAATTATTCTGCTTTCCAAATTCAATTTAGAATTCTTTTCAAATTTAACTGGACGTTAACAGTATTCAGCATAATTTAATTTTAAAAAAATAAAAAAAACAACCTTAAGTGCAATCTGTCATAGCCACCATTTCCTTTTCGTGGCGGAGCATAGCGTCTTCCAAGATAAGTTTTGAGTTGTCCGCTAGGTAATCTTTGAGGGGAGAAAAAATGTAAACACAAAGATAGCGCAGGCTGGACGCACTGACAAACGAGATTGGTGGGTAAAAAAACAAAACATTTTTTAAAAGGGGCCTGACAATTTCAATTATCAGTGGCGTTTATGGTTTTTAACAAAACGTAAACAGCTGTTGGTTCTCTAATGGTGGTTAAATTTGTACATATAATTATTCACTCTGGGCACGATATTTAGCTGAGGTTTGATCCTGGTTGTAAGTAGCTGCTAACTACGATGTCATTTATCCATGTACTGGTTGATTGACGTGATTTTCCTTCGTGCCTAGCAGACTCATGGGGCGGAGATTTGTGTTTTCCAGACCTGCTGGTTTGTTGCAGCTCGGTGCATATCTTGGAATGAGTAAAGACCTAGAACTTTGCTTGCATTGTTGATGGTTATTCCTAAAGTTACTCGCAGTCTACATGGTTTCCTCGTATCCTGTGGTTACCGTGTGAGGATCTGTCGGGGTATTTATGTATACGAGGACTCAATGTTCCCTCTAAGGTTCGCTGGTCCGTGTGCAAAGAGAAAAAACTCGTGTGCAAAGTTGCTCAACATAAATTTTTGTGCAAATTTTACAAAATTTACTGCGCGGTAGTTCTAAACTTCTGCGCGGCGTCAGTCAGATGTCTGCGCAACCGCGCAGCTTAAAGGGAACATTGCCGGTGACCCGTCAAAACGGCCCCGGACAAAACGGCCCCTGACATAGCGGCCCCGGTCAAAACGTCCCCAGAAATATTGTTAACATTTTTTTTTAAACTTTAAAATGTTTGCATTTTAAGCTTTTGTACAACCTTTTCGCCCTTAAAAGTAGTGGTAATATTGTAAAATTATTTTTAGTGATGTTTTTATATTGTTTCTTGTAAAAAACAACAACCGTGATTCGTACCATTTCGCTTAAAGGCTGCTAAGTTCATTTTTGTGATGTCATTATTATTGTTTCTTGTGAGCTAAAACAGACACTGAATATGTGAGTAAAAATACGAATACAATATTTGATTGTACATTTTACTATTAGTCCATCATTTAGTCCAGGGCCGTTTTGTCGGGGCCGTTATATTGGAGGCCATTTTGTCCGGGGCCGTTTCGTCCGTGAACCCCATGAATACCATCACTTTAATTTTCTTAGTCCATCAGTTTGATAATGTCCTTGGCGCCACAAAATTCGCACCCCCGTCAAGGCAATGTCCACGGTGATCACGCGTACAAGGCGAGAGGTAAGTGCCTCTGTAGTGTGCAAGAGTTAATTAACGCGGTAGTGTGCTCAAGGTTTAGCACCGCCGTAATATGCACTTTGTGCTCTCAGTCTCAGCTCCCCCCCCACCAACACCTGCAGGTGGTTCCCACAAACGGACGAGACACACCTGTTTGAACGACACGAGGTCCAGTTGTACTAAGGCAGGTCATCCAGCGGTTCTCAAAGATGACATTCTCGTTAAGTGTCCAAAAGGTGTACGCATGCATATTCAAACTATTTAAAGCAAGTAAGGTTTTTAAAAAATTTACAGCACGATAAGTGTCACAGCGTGCAAACGTTCTCCCATGCACAGTGTCTTGCAAACGTAGATTCTATAGACTACAGTCACTTCCCCCCATAGCCCATCGTGGTCTAAGAAAGTGACTTGACTTTTTATTTTATTTTACAGGTTATGTAAAATCTACCCTAGGGAGGGGGTGGTTAACAACTTTGGACAAAAAGACAACATTTGAAGGTTTAGGGGGGGGGGCTGGCAGACAATGTTATGCCGCCAACCCCTTTTTATCCTACAGCAGGGGTGGCCAGACCTGTAGTAACTGAAAGCCATTCTTAAGAAAAAAACAAATTGCCGAGAGCCGCATTAAAGCACTGTTTGTTATTAAACCTGCCTCGGAAATCTTCTAGGAATTCTTGTAATATATCTTTCATAAATTGTTCGTGAGCCGCAATATGAACACAGAAGAGCCGCATGCGGCTCGCAAGCCGCAGTTTGGCCCCCCGTTCCTACAGAATCTTCTTCTCACTTCCCTGCTAAAACATATTAAATTATGTGGTAACATTCTTTATCGTGTTTTGTAATGTCCAAAATGTCCCAAGTTTATCCACTTTGAGATCCCCCTTATGATGTTCGGCCATTTTTTTTTAAAAATGCGCGTGCAGGGTGGTGGAATATAAGGTTAATTACTTGTCTAATACAATGTTTCCATTGTTACTTTTACTGTCACCCGATTCTGTTGTACATCAGACAATTCAACACGATCACCGCAGTATGTGACCGTTTTCGTAGAAGGTGATGTGAGCATCGCACGTCAAGAGCCGGATTTAGACTTGATGGGGCCCTACGGTATTTGAGATATGGGGGCCCTTTTTGAAGTCCAGATATTCTATGTCAGTGCCAAATATGAAAAATAATAAATTCAAAGGGGGACCCCCAAATAGGTAAATCCAGCACTGCCCACGTCTCAGTTCCCGCATCCCAAGAATGCGCACCCGGGTACGCCATTTTGGTGTGAGAACCTTTGGTGCAACAGACGACACGACACGTGAAGTGTGACCTGTCACAGACTGCACGACGACACGGTAATCGTACTGGCTGTAGCTGCGATAACACTCTGGTGGGAGTTAATGGGACAACGAGCTTTTCTCTCCGTCTCTCTCGCTCTCTCCCCCCCTCTTTCACTCTCTCGCTCTCCCCCCCCTCCTCTCTTCACCCTCCCCCCTCTCTCTCTCTCTCTCTCTCTCTCTCTCTCTCCCCCCCTCTGTAAGATTCTCCTTTTTTTATTTTTTTTTATCATTGATGGCTTGTTTTTAAATCCCTTATATTAACTTCACCGCCGTCTCTCTCTGTCTGTCTGTCTCTCTCTCTGTCTCTCTCTCATCATCTCATGGGCTCGGCGGGCGGAAAAACAAAAGTCGAAAATGACCCACTTCCAATGATCCGATCGAACTGAAATTTGGCACACGGACCCGTCTTACCTAACAATGCATCGTATCAAAATTTCAGATCGATCGAACGTACCGTAATTAAATTAATGCATTTTTAGTTTATCCTTATATGAGGTATGTAATTTTAATTCACGATTTGTTATTGTTTTTTTGCCACGTGAAAGTTTGAGCATTGAGGCGACCCAACGAAACGACGGTGCGCTTTTGTTTACATTTTACGTGTCACTCTGAGCTCGGTCAAGCGAATCGGTGACCAGACTTTTCCCCTCTCCCCCCACCCACCCCTCCCCCCCCCCACTAGGGTTATGATGCAAAGTTGAGTTAAGACAGATTCAGTCTGTAAATGTTTGAATATAATCAATACTTTTAGTTATGTCTCATCTATAAGGGATTTATAGTCAAAAACTTTGTTTTTACGGGTTGTTTAATTAAATCCCTTATATTAACTTCACCGCCGTCTCTCTCTGTCTGTCTGTCTCTCTCTCTGTCTCTCTCTCATCATCTCATGGGCTCGGCGGGCGGAAAAACAAAAGTCGAAAATGACCCACTTCCAATGATCCGATCGAACTGAAATTTGGCACACGGACCCGTCTTACCTAACAATGCATCGTATCAAAATTTCAGATCGATCGAACGTACCGTAATTAAATTAATGCATTTTTAGTTTATCCTTATATGAGGTATGTAATTTTAATTCACGATTTGTTATTGTTTTTTTGCCACGTGAAAGTTTGAGCATTGAGGCGACCCAACGAAACGACGGTGCGCTTTTGTTTACATTTTACGTGTCACTCTGAGCTCGGTCAAGCGAATCGGTGACCAGACTTTTCCCCTCTCCCCCCACCCACCCCTCCCCCCCCCCACTAGGGTTTATGATGCAAAGTTGAGTTAAGACAGATTCAGTCTGTAAATGTTTGAATATAATCAATACTTTTAGTTATGTCTCATCTATAAGGGATTTATAGTCAAAAACTTTGTTTTTACGGGGTTGTTTAATTTTTCTTGCCTATCGTACTACAAGGGCTTACTTTACCATATTCAGTTTAAAATGCATTTTCCTTTTCAACACATGTCTTTGTTATGTCATGTCCTTCTGAGTTGATAAGTGATTTATTCATTAATTTGTTTGTATGTGTTAGCTCTCAAGGTATATTACCTCTTTAATTAGACCCAGTCTGGCCCTATGTATCTTTTGTAAAGAAAAGATATCGCTCTCTCTCTTTTATTTGTTTTTGTATGAATTTTAATTTTATGTCTGTTTCTATCTAGCTATCGTTCATATATATATATATATATATATATATATATATATATTAGGGCTGCGGAAATTAACGATTAATTTCTCGATTGATCGTAAAAATTTTTTAACGATTAAATTGTTTTTAACGATTAATCGACCCATCATTTACAAATTATTGGAGGTCAAAAAGTATAACAAAAAATTAAAATAAAAAATAGCGCCGATAAATAATAAATTTCCTGACGATTACACGAACATTTTGATTTTAAACTATTGACTGGCGAAAATGTTCAAAATGTTGATAAAGTTTGCCTACCATGGTTCTAACGCTTCGCCTACTTATCAAACCAAATGAAAAGACACAGATGGCAGTAAATCAGAGACAGAAAATGACGACAGCTCTTCTGATGAAGTATTGCGTTATACTTATAAAATAGAGAAGAAAGTTCCTGAATCCATTAACCCTCTACAATGGTGGAAACTTAATGAACACCGATATCCGATAATGTCATTCCTTGCCAAGACAGATTTGTGCATACCAGTTACCTCAGTTCCATGTGAATGATTGTTCAGGGTCGGCTAGTTATATTGTCAATTAGACCCACTCATCACTTGAACCAAATAATGCCAACACACTTGTCTTTTTGCGTAGTTGTTTAAAAGATGACATATAAAGGAGACATTCCAGTGTTATTTAGATTTTTAACAAGAACGTTAATAAGTGCTACTTATGACAAAATACATTTTAATTTTTGGATTTAATCGAAATTAACGATTAAATTAATCGTTAATTTTTCAAAAGTTAACGATTAAATTTAAATTAATCGTTAACAGCCCTAATATATATATATATATATATATATATATATATATATATATATATATATATATATATATATTATATATATATATATATAATTGATCTTTCTGCATCTACCAGATTTACAAACTAAATAATGTACCCATTTTCCCTTTTTCGATGATGACCTTCTTCCTAGTCTCTCCCACGCCAGCCTCCCTACCACCATCTCTCCATTCATTTCTCTCTAACACCCTAATTCTCTATAATAACAACTCACCTAGTTCTTCTTCCTCCCCCCCCTCTCTCCCTCTATCCCATCTTTGTCTCCTCCCGCACTATTCTCAATCGTATCTCCATCTTCATTATTTTCAACATTGATTGTTCAGCAAGCTGCTTGCCTCCATAATAAAAACT
Source organism: Ampullaceana balthica (assembly GCA_944989445.1). Taxonomy (NCBI): domain Eukaryota; kingdom Metazoa; phylum Mollusca; class Gastropoda; family Lymnaeidae; genus Ampullaceana; species Ampullaceana balthica. Next base: position 57,267 of record CALYLW010000817.1, on the reverse strand, counting down.
CGCAAATGCAAACGTCGAAGCAGTTAAAATCTCGGCAGTAATTTTTAAATAAAACTGTTTATAGTGTGCGATGGTAGTGGAATGATTTTAACGTAACCTTTTTGTTAACGACGAATGACAAATGCGTGCCACTGACATGTTTGTTTTGTTTTGTTTTTTTGTTTTTTTTTCTTTTTTTTTCATGAAGGGCTTTGTATTACTAACAGTAATGAGGGCGAAACATATGCTGCTTCTTTGACCAAGTTTTCGCCTGGTGAAAGTGATGATCCAATCAGCCCATAGCGATTATGAAACATTCCGGGAACTCCATGTTGGAAAGTTGATAACTTTAGATCCACGCTGTTGTACTTCCACTTAACCGTGTTAAGTGCGGAAATGTGATAGGCATTCTGCGAATTCTGTACTCAACTTCCTTCTGACGGGATATTTCAGATAAAATTATAATCTTTTTTTTTGGTTGGCTTCGTATTTCGAAAATTATGATTACCGTAAAGGCTATACTCGTTCTATAGCACATTCGTTCATAAGCCGACCCCCCCCCACACACACACTTTTGGAAGAGAAAGATATTAAAAGTGTATAACCCGCTCGCAAGCCGACCCCCCCCAAATAATAGGACACCTTAAACAAAATGGTACACATTTTTTTAAAACTACAAGCTAAATCGGTCATTATGATACTTTACTTTGTACTGCTTATCTTTGTCTTTGTGCTCTTTAGTTAGGTAAGAGTTACCGGTATTTTAATTTAAAAAATTATTTGGTAAACAGTGACAAAAGCGCGTACATTAAAATTCGTTGTTGAAAACAAAATTTGTAAAACAATTTATTAAATCGTTCACAAAAATAAATAAAATGATTAAATAAGGTTATTGCAGATGTTTAATCGTAAATTATAGCTTCTGGTAGAGCAGTCGAATCTTGTAGAATGTAGAAAAGGACCTTGATGATCTACAATAACAACACCGATATTCAATATCTATGCTGAAATACGTTAATGACTCGCTCGTAACCCGATCCCCCAACTTTTCCCCCTAGATTTTGTCCAAAAAAGGGTCGGCTTGCGAACGAGTATATACGGTATATATACTTTATGATGATGTCTATCGTGAACTGTATGTACCCCAGTGGCGTAGCTAGGGGGGGGCGGTCCGCTCCGGGCGGCACACGATTTGGGGGCGGCATTTGGGGGCATTTGAAAAGTACAGCACTTTCGGACAACCGCCCTTTTTCTTTTGAAAGAGGAAAACCCGGGTGAAAATAAAATATTCGTACTTTCGAGACATAATAAACGGATTCTCAAGACATTTTTTATTACATACTGTTTGTTATAACTAACGCATAACCGTTAAGAAATTTAAAATCGTAAAATAATTGTATCGATTTGTTTTGAAAATTAAGCGGTATACATCACAGATGACGCTTTTTATAAGAAAACAACACAAAGAACACATCACTGCTGGACCGAATATACTATTAATATCGCCGCGACAGTTATTGCGTGGATTTTCGACATGCACAGAATGATACGCGAAAAAGTACCCACATGGCATTGTGGTTCAAATATTGTGTTTAACTTGCAAGTACAGTAGTAATTTATATTATTATTCTAAGGTAATTTATAAAAATTAATTTTTTGTTTTTCTTATTGTTTGTTTTTTTCATTAAAGTAGCACAAACAAAATGTGTGTGTTTCATTAAAATACGTTTATTCACTAAAACTTGTATGCATATCCTATTAAAGTAATGTTTAGATAATTTGAATTAGTCTATTTTAGTGAAAATTATTACGATTTTTCACAAGAAAGATTAATCGCGATTGTTGTTTTTTCCCCCAAATTTTGCATAATGGTGAAAGGTTGTTAAGATCGTGGATGGTGTATGCACCATTGAAGAAAATTATATATTGTTTTTGCTGTCAACTGTTTGATGATTTTTTCCAATATAAATTTTATCACGGAAAATAGTTTTAACAAATAGTGGAAATTTAATCTCAAAATAAGTCAACACGAGTTGAGACTACTGAATAAGTCAACATGAGTTGAGTCTACTGAATAAGTCAACACGAGTTGAGTCTACTGCAGATTCGATCATTTTCCCAATGGAAGGAATTAGAAATAAGAATTGGACATGGTGCAACTTTTGATAATCTACAACAACAGAATATTGATAAAGAAATAAGAAAAAATGAAAGAAAATTCTCACAATACTTGATATAATTAGATTCTTAGCTAAACAAAATTTGGCGTTGAGAGTTCATCGTGAAAGTATTCATGAGGAAGACATCAATTCAATTGAAAATATAGGACATTTTCTAGAGCTTATGGACTCGTTGGCCAAGTAAGACCCATTATTATGTGAACATTTAGTACAATTTAAGATGGGTAATACATATAGTGTCTCCTATTTGTGGAAAATGATTCAAAATGAATTCATAGACCTATTGAGAGCAATTTTTTTATTAAAGCAAGCTAAAAACTTTTGTATGATTTTTGACAGCTCTCCAGATATTTCCCACAAATATTAAACTAGTCAAATTAAAAGATACGTAGTTATTGATGTTGGCGAAGTTAAAGTTGTAGAATCGTTTATTTACTTTGTAGAAAATAAAGGAAACGCCAAGTTAGAAGGGAAAAACATGTGAGTGGGGAAAATTCACAAGACGTGGCCCTATCTTTAGAACATGAAGTACAACGAGAAAAGTTTTAATCCATGGATCGAATTATAAAGGAATTAAAAGAACTCTTTGATCAGTTGCATGTCCATGTAAGAAAATATTCGTGTATAATCCCATGTAACCTACTAAGTGAAGAAATTGATTGTCAAATAAATGATTTAATTGACATTGATAAAGCCAACAGTTCCATAATGAAAGAAAAATGATCCAGGTTTTGTGGCTGTACCTATACTACAAAAAGAGGCATTGCGTTGGGAAAATGGAGGAAAAGGCCCGCTTGTCGTATTAGTTTATAAATAAAGCTTAGTAATATTGTTTTCATTGCACAATATGTTTGTGTATTTTGTATTCTAAGAATTTTTATAACAATTATTGTTATCAGTGTCGCTAGTTGTGAAAGGAGCTTCTCCAAACTGAAGTTGATAAAAAATTATCTTCGTTCCACAATGAGTGCATGATTTAAGACAGGGGTTGGGAAACCATGGCTCGCGAGCCAGATGTGGCTCTATTGATGGCTGCATCTGGCTCTCAGACAAATGTTCGACTATTCTTTTAAAAAAACGTTTATTCAGATTCCTTTGAATTGCATAAACAATAAACAGCATAACAATGATATTAAAAAGAATTAAGAGACATAATTATGGTACTTTTAGTGTTGAAATTACACAAAATGCACACATTTACTTGAATTTTTAGTTTTAAAAATAATGTATGGCTCTCTGAGACAAAAAGTTTCCCGACGCTTGATTTAAGACTACAAAATCTTGCAATATTGTCCATAGAACAAAATATAACAAATTATTTAAATTTTGATAGCATAATACACGATTTTTCTACTATGAAAGTTAGGAAAATAAATGTATAAATAATATGTTTACATACTAATGTACACAATTTGTTTGTAAAATATAATTAAATCATTTACTTTATAAATACAAAATAAAAGCATACTAATTGGTAATTTAATTTTTTGGTGTAAATTTGGAATACGTTTGTCTCATTGGTTGCAACCTCAGTAACTTTCTTGTAACCTTTAAAAAAAATTATCTCGTATTTTTATAAAAATATGTATTTATAGGTATAACATCTTATTTGGCCTCCTTTATTGCCACTAACTTAAATATGGCATTCAATGGTAGAAATGTTCGCCACCTTTACTTTGTTTCAATTACAATTATTTATTTATGTTTATTAATTTATAAAAACCATGATGCTATCTACTTACAAAGGGCGGCAAATTGGAGACCGCCCCGGGCGGCAAAAGGTCTAGCTACGCCACTGATTTAACCCTCAACATAAAAAAAAATATTTAAGCTTCGCTTCTAGTACAGTAATACCTCGCTACTTCGTGGCTCATTTTTGCGGATTCATTGCTTCGCGGGTTTTTAAATATAGTAGTAGTATTATAGAAGAGGTGGCCAAAGGTGCCGTCTGAAGTGACGTAAAATACAGACAATCGCCCGCGCAGTAAAGTCATCATCACTTTCATCGTCATCATTTCTACTGCACAGCATATTCATCACATACGTCATATATATAACTACGTTTACTTCACTATACATTAACTACAAACTTATCTACCGATTTCGAATTGCTTAACAGTTTGTGTCCCTACTTCACGGATTTTCACCTATCCCGGGGGTCTCCTGTCCCCATTAACCGCGATAAACGAGGGTTCACTTTATGCAACATACACTGAGCCAATATTTGACAATCCAAAACGAAACATACCAGTCAGTGACTGTTGCCCACATTTCACTCTGCGGCTTGGAGAATCCGCATGACCAAGTCTCCTGATCACCTTCCGCCATCCTTACCACTTCGCCCCAAGTTCCCGCACCGCCGCATACCTTATACTTTTCACCCGGTCGCATCACAACTACTTCCCACACCGCACCCCCAACAATCCGGCCCCCACATCTCCAATACAGCATCCTCCCCAAGCTATCCACTTCACTTCACCGTAGTACAACGCCAGTTATACTCAACACCACTGCACCCCAAACTGCACGTCCCACGTAAACAACAACAAAGCTAATTAGCTTTCTCTCCAGCCACGTAGATTTTATTTTTCTCTTCATTAGCGTCATAAATTCGGGCACTTGGCGTCGATCCAAATAGCTGCACCATATATAATAGCCTGACCAGGAAAAAAAATATTAACATCCGTGCGTGAGAAACACCAACTCCTCTTCCTCCCCCTTTCTCTCTCTCTCTCTCTCTCTCTCTTTCTCTCTCTCTCTCTCTTTGGTCCTACTCTCTCTCTCTCTTTGGCCATAGTCTCTCTCTCTCTCTCTCTCTCTCTCTCTCTCTTTATCTCCCTCCGTTCTCATTTGTCTGCATTGGTGGAATTAACGTTAGGTCGGTCACAAAATAGGATATTCGAGCCGTCACATTCATTCCGGGAGTAATCCCGTTGTGTAGCACAATGTGGCAGTAAGAAATCTACTCGCCCGTGAGACACTGAGACCTTTGTGCTGCACGCCCGCTGCCGGCGGAGGTTAATCTGTGCGGTGCAGTCAATGCTGCTGCTGCTGCAGGTACATTAAAGTGAAACGTAGAAAACCTCCAACTCGTCCCGCCCCCCTCCCCCAACAGACACACAGATTTACACACAAATGCACCTTTTTTCTCCACGGTACGCTTCTTTGTAGAAAGAAAAATAAAGAAAGAAAGAAAGCCGGGTTTGTAGTGAAGCGGTCTCCCGAGACAAATGGTCACCTGCAGCAGTGTGCGCCGCTGAGTGAAACAAACATACTAGAACCATGTCCTGTCTTTGACAAGGGTAAATAGATTGTGGCAAGGTGGTGGTCTTTGGCGATATACCAACACAGTAAAAACAAAATACCTGACATTTAATTATTTTTAAATTTCCGTTTTTTTTTCCTTTGTTCTCTTTGTGTGTTTAAACTTTCACTTGATAGAAAACCTCTATTTGTTTAATGTGTGATCTTTTCGTATTTCAATTGTAATCTTCAAATCATTGGCATTTCACTGCTCGTCATAACACAAGTTCTATATCAACCACCCAAGTGAGCTGATTTCCCAGTCACCCATGCCCTTCCGTACTTTAAGAGTACTGCAGCCTATGTCTAATTTTCGTACACTTGGGACTTCATCCCTTTTGAGCAGCCCCGTCTGCATGAGAAAGATGACCAACAAATCCGAGCGATACAGTCACGTGAGTAAAGCAAAATTACCTATTAAAAAACAAGATTGTAAATGCAAGTAAAGGGAAAGTATTTGCACGACTTTTAACAACGCACCAAAGAAGTCATCATTAGAGAATGTAGATATTTTTCAAAATGTTTTACAGCGTGTAGAATTCTTTTTGTTAAATAATGCAACCAGTTTAACAAAATATATTCATAAATAAGTAACGTGTGCATACATCAGCTGTGCAACCAAATTGAGTGCAGCATTAGCAGATGTCAACGAGGGTCACGGGACTCTATTCCGAAAGGTCAACGTTGAATAATACAGGCATAAATGAGTTCTGCGTCTCGGTTTACCACATGCAGAGATTTTTGTTTTGGTTGTGTGCGTGTAGAGGGGCGGGGGGAGGGGCGAAATAATGTCAACCAAGTCTACCAAATGGGATGATACGCCTCCCACCAAAAAAATTTATTATTTTTTAAATCTTTATCTAGACCTTACGTCAGAATAATGTTTACTACAATAAATTTAAATTACATAGTATTTTTTAAAGTTATTTTTTATTTACATGTTTACAATTTTCTTTTATAATTTCAATAGTACTCATTATAATTAGAGTTGTAAGAGTCCGTCAGCAATCTAGCTATACATATAGATATACTAGGGGCAAGTACCCGGCTTATCCAGGGTTTAAAATAAGGTTTTCTGTAGAAGCGTACAAAACTGTTTATTTGCATCCTATCAAGCTGATAATTTTTTTTCGTATGTTATCATTGCGGGAGAGTACTCAATAACTTCCCAAAGTGAGTGATAATTTTTTTTTCGCATATTGCCATCGCGCGAGGGTACTTAAAAACTTCCCAAAGTTTCATTCTCCTACTTACACGGTAAGTTCGAGAATTATTGATGAGTCAGTTTTATATATGAAAAAATAAACTACATTCAGGACTCTGACCACCCAGTGAGTGATAATTTTGATTAATGTTTCGCCAGTTACCATTTTGGGAGGGTACAGAACAACTTCCCAAAGTTTCATGCTTCTACCTACACAGGAAATAGGATTTGAGCTGACCCGCGGCGTAGCATACGCTGCTAATGATTTAGTGACGGTTTGTCTGTATGTATGTATGGAATAATGCACATAAAGTATTTCATAATAATTATAAATCCTCAAATCCTATTTGTACATCGTTCCTTTTCAAAAATTAAAATTTCAGCATAAAACATTGACGTCTTATAATATTTTTTTTTACAAAATCGATCGCAGCGCCACCTAACATAAACTAAAAATATTATATGACGTCATATCCGTTATATCCACACATAAATAAATACATACAGACGACGGGAATTATATTATGTATATTGATTGATGAATAGATATATAAGCCTCGGAGGAAACTTATTAAGGTTGTAAATAGTCTAATACAACAAGTTCAATGTACAAGTTGTTTTTCCTTGCAATTAATAGAAAATAAAATGTCCGCTTCAATTTTCGGGTCAAAATAAACGCTTTTTTTTTGTGGGGCGTGGGAGAGAAAAAGGGGGGGCGTGGGAGAGAAAAAGGGGGGGGGGCGTGGGAGAGAAAAAAAGGGGGGCGTGGGAGAGAAAAAGGGGTGGGGCGTGGGAGAGAAAAAGGGGGGGGCGTGGGAGAGAAAAAGGGGTGGGGGCGTGGGAGAGAAAAAAGGGGGGGCGTGGGAGAGAAAAAGGGGGGGGGCGTGGGAGAGAAAAAGGGGTGGGGCGTGGGATAGAAAAAAGGGTGGGGGGCGTGGGAGAGAAAAAGGGGTGGGGCGTGGGAGAGAAAAAGGGGGGGGGCGTGGGAGAGAAAAAGGGGTGGGGCGTGGAGAGAAAACGGGGTGGGGCGTGGGAGAGAAAAAGGGGGGGGGCGTGGGAGAGAAAAAGGGGTGGGGCGTGGGAGAGAAAAAGGGGGGGGGCGTGGGAGAGAAAAAGGGGGGGGGCGTGGGAGATAAAAAGGGGTGGGGCATGGGAGAGAAAACGGGGTGGGGCGTGGGAGAGAAAAATGGGGGGGGTGGGAGAGAAAAAGGGGTGGGGCGTGGGAGAGAAAAAGGGGGGGCGTGGGAGAGAAAAAGGGGGGGCGTGGTAGATAAAAAGGGGTGGGGCGTGGGAGAGAAAAAGGGGGGGGGCGTGGGAGAGAAAAAGGGGGGGCGGTGGGAGAGAAAAAGGGGGGGGGGTAGTTGCAAGCACGTCCTTTACTAAATCATAGCGGACAATCTTAATGTTTTGTTTAAACAACCCGTAAAACCAAAGGTTTTTTTTTCTATAAATCCCTTATATAAATAAGACATAACTAAAAGTATTGATTGTGTTCAATATAACACGCATCGCGCGACAGATAACTGTGACATCGAGGGGTGGAGTGAGCCTCCAGTGACCCGTGGAGGTCAACTATAGCAGACGGCTACCCATGCTACATAGAGATACATGGAGATAAACGAAAATATTTTTTAATTTAATTACGGTACATTCGATCGATCTGAAATTTTGATGAAATGCATTGTTAGGTGACACAAGTCTATGTGCAAAATTTATGCTCGATAGGATAATGGGAAGTGGGTCATTTTTTACTTTTATTTTTCCGCGGGCGGGACCAAGAGATCACGACAGACAGACAAGGCGGTGAAGTTAATATTAGGGATTTAAAGATATGATCGTCTTAGAAATCACATCACTAGTGGGGTCTTAAATCGCACTAAAAAAATAACAAGTTAATTGCTGTTGAAAGTAATAAGTAAGATAAACAACAAGAGTAGGACAGGAGAGAGAGGAGCAAAAGGATAAGGCTGCAAATTAGGGTAACCCGACACATCAGATGACATATGGAACGTTTCTTTTATTGCCACAGATAAATTATGGAAATGTATTTCTATTTGCATAACACATAAAATTTTCCATACATTAATAAATACATTTTAAAAATGTCTTCGATTGTTCAATTATAACATTGAATACTAGACTGATGAAGAATTTACTCTAGCGTTTAAAAAAAAAGTCAGACTAAACATGTTTTCGTAGCCCTGGTCGACACCACCTTTGGAAACTCTTAAAGAATGAAGAACTACCGTATAATGACGGTATATACTCATTCTATTGCCCTTTCGTTCATAAGCCAACCCCCCTACTTTTGGAAGAAAAAAGTATTAAAAGTGTATAACCCGCTCGCAAGCCGACCCCCCAAAAATAATATGACAGCTTACACAAAATTGTACACATTTTTTAAAAACTACAAACTAAATCGGTCATTATGATTGTTTACTTTGTATTGCCTATCTTTGTGCTCTTTGTTAGGCAAGACTTACCGGTATTTTAAAAAATTCTTTGGTAAACAGTGGCGAAAGCGCGTACATTAAAATGTGCTGTTGAAAACAAAATTTATAAAACAATTTATTAAAACGTTCACAAAAATAAATAAAATGACTAAATAAGGTAAGTGCAGATGTTTAATGATATATTATAGCTTCTGGTAGAGCAGTCGAATCTTGTAGGATGTAGAAAAGGACCTTGATGATCTGCAATAACAACACCGATATTCGATATCAATGTAAAAATATGTTAATGACCCGCTCGTAAGCCGACGCCCCAACTTTTACACCTAGACTTTGTCCAAAAAAGGTCGGCTTGCGAACGAGTAAATACGGTAATTTTTTTTTACAAGGTTATAATTTCTGAATGTACACTACTTATCACTACTTCCCACTTTTCCACGCGCAAACAATTCAATTGTCTACCTAACTCGCAGGTTCCCAACCTTTTTAGGCTGAAAACACCTTTTTATTATTTTTTAAATTATTTTCATTTTATTATTATTATTTTTTTTTAAAATTAAAGTCATGTGACCTGCGACCTTATAAAGTTAAAATATGCATTGTTAATATGTTAACTTTAAAAAAATTTTTAAAAAATACTGCAGACAACCCGTCGTCCGGGTCGCCATTCCATTCACAGTTTGGGAACCCGTGCCCTGGCTGTACTGCCCCCCCCCCTTAACCCCACCTCCATTATACGATCACCACTCACCCTTCATCCTGGCTGCAGACGCCACTTAAAAAGACAAACCAACAGGTCTTCCGACACCCCCTCCTCCCCCCCCCCGCCCGCCCACCCCCGCCTCGTGTCTAACCACTTGTTATGGCAGGCGTGACGAGTTCCAGACCTCCCGTCAGCCGTGATCGCATGACCTTACACCTCCCGACTTGCCCCTTCCCCCAAACGCCTCACACCAGCCCGCTGGACAGACCACAGGTGTTTACATTACTCATAACGCCAACGTCCGCGCGGGTGTTGCAAAGTTGATTACCGTTTCATTCATCAGCTGGGTACCGGTGATCTTACGTCCGTTGTCGGTGTTCCGTAACATCAAGGTCTGCTACGTTTTTGTGTTAGTTTTTTTTGTGTGTGTGTGTGTGCTTCTTTCGTTAAGGAGGCGTTATTTGGGCACATAATGACTTTTTTTCTTAATCATATTCAGGATATCTTGTTATTTTAATATGTTTTCAAGCATTTATTTTCCTTAAGTTGAAGGAATTTCAGCCCCGACGCTGTTAGAGTCTGTTAGGAATTTTAGGATGTAATCGCACAAATTACAAGTGTAAGATAGTACAGTAAAGCGCACTTGGCCAGTTCGTATAAGTCATTGTTTGACGCCATCGATATACCTACTTCAAAAAAGTGTTTATATAACAAACATGCCACCATTTAAAAACGAAAAGGTTTCCCCCGTTGAACACGATCTTAAATGGTCCAAATGACCAAGATCATAGATGATATCAATTATACAGTTCTGAGATTGCCCTCAATGTACACGATCATATGTGGTCCCCAATGTACACGATCATAGATGGTCCCCAATGTACACGAACATAGATGATCCCCAATGTACACGATCATAGATGGTCCCCAATGTACACGATCATATATGGTCCCCAATGTACACGATCATATGTGGTCCCCGATGTACACGATCATATGTGGTCCCCAATGTTCACGATCATATGTGGTCCCCAATGTACACGATCATAGATGGTCCCCAATGTACACGAACATAGATGGTCCCCAATGTACACGATCATAGATGGTCCCCAATGTACGCGATCATAGATGGTCCCCAATGTACACGAACATAGATGGTCCCCAATGTACACCATCGTAGATGATCCCCAATTTACACGATCATATGTGGTCCCCAATGTACACGATCATATGTGGTCCCCAATGTACACGATCATATGTGGTCCCCAATGTACACGATCATAGATGGTCCCCAATGTACACGATCATATGTGGTGCCCAATGTACACGATCATAGATGGTCCCCATGTACACGATTATATGTGGTCCCCAATGTACACGATCATAGATGGTCCCCAATGTACACGGTCATAGATGGTCCCCAATGTACACGATCATATGTGGTCCCCAATGTACACGATCATAGATGGTCCCCAATGTACACGATCATAGATGGTCCCCAATGTACACGATCATAGATGGTCCCCACTGTACATGATCATATGTGGTCCCCAATGTACACGATCATAGATGGTGCCCACTGTACACGATCATATGTGGTCCCCAATGTACACGATCATAGGTGGTCCCCAATGTACTCGATCATATGTGGTCCCCAATGTACATGATCATAGATGGTCCCAATGTACACGATCATATGTGGTCCCCAATGTACATGATCATATATGGTCTTCAATGTACACGATCATATGGGGTCCCCAATGTACACGATCATATGTGGTACCAATGTACATGATCATATGTGGTCCCCAATGTACATGATCATATGTGGTCCCCAATGTACACGATAATATGTGGTCCCCAATGTACATGATCTAAGTCACCAATGCACACAATCTTAGATCACAAATGTACATATTCTTTGATGGTCCCAAATGTACACAATCTTAGAAGATCCCTAATGTACATAATCTTAGATGGCCCCAATGTATATGATCATAGATGGTCCTCAATGTACACGATCTTAAAGGGTTCCAATGTACACGATCATATGTGGTCCCCAATGTACATGATCATAGATGGTCCCCAATGTACACGATCATATGTGGTCCCCAATGTACACGATCATAGATGGTCCCCAATGTACACGATCATAGATGGTCCCCAATGTACACGATCATAGATGGTCCCCAATGTACATGATCTAAGTCACCAATGTACACGATCTTAGATCCCCAATGTACACAATCTTAGAAGGTCCCTAATGTACATAATCTTAGATGGCCCCAATGTATATGATCTTAGAGGGTCCCAATGTACACGATCTTAAAGGGTCCCAATGTACACGATCTTAGAGGGTCCCAATGTACACGATCTTAGAGGGTCCCAATGTACACGATCTTAGAGGGTCCCAATGTACACGATCTTAGATGGGCCCAACGTACACGATCTAAAACGGTAACAATCTGACAGTTACAGTTACACCATCTTATCTATAACCCTCCCCCCCCCCACTTTTTTTTCTTGTACATGATTTTAGATTGCTTCTATCGTGTTCAATTCAAAACTAAAATGCCTGAAACATGAGTGTGGATATTTAGACATTTTCTTTGCTCATCTCTTTCTTTCCAGTAACGCGATCTTCACGTCCAGGGCCGTTGGAAAAAGGGATGGTTAGCGATGAGGGGCTAACACCCTTCGCTGCAAAAATCATTATATTTAGGACCTTCATAGTTATTGTAACAATAAAATTCATTCAATATATTTCACGTGGAATAAAGGGGCTCAAAATCAAAAACAATGTTTTACGTCTTAAGGCCGATTGGCATTTCATATAATGTAATATTTATTGGAGAGGATACATTTTCAGTTGTATATATACTCGGACGCCGCATTTCCTACGCCACATTCCGGATCGCGTCTTCAAGAGATTTTTCTGGCAAATCCTTCTGGAAAAAACGTTTAACCCCTGGTCTGTATAACTACGGTTAGTGCCACGCTGGTCATAGAGATTATTGTCTTGTCCCACTTTAACTCCCCCCTCTCTCTATGTCACACACACACACGCATACACAAACAAACACACACATGTAAGCAGTTTTAAATAAAAAAATTTACATATCGTCTATCCATTTAAAGAATAAAGTGCTGCTAAGATCGGACTCCTACCCCTCTCCCCCCCCCCACTTCTTCCTACGCCACCCCACGGAAGTCATCTTATGTTTGCAGATCACTTCATTTCTTATCTTTCCAATTATTAAATATAATATGCGAGAGTTTATTGGTCTTTCAGCCACCGCGTGTCGATGTCACATCCCGGGCTCTCGTGGCTAAACCCGGTGGTTAAACAATCATTGTTGAGTAGTGACTACGTGGGGCTTCTCTAGCAGCGGTTCTTAAACCGTTTGTTCAATAAAATTTTTGACTAAGACTTCCCGGTTTGTTAAATCTTTATTAATAGCTAAACTTGACTTGTAATGATTCTTATGTGAAATATCTGGATTGATATAATCTAAAATAGTCGAATAATATTTTAGTCTTTTGTACGTGACAAAAACGTTCGGCAAAATTTTTCTAAACTAATGGCTGTATTTGCACAAGCATTTCCCTGTCTGAAAGGCAAAATTTTGTTTTTCATGCAGAAATGTAATGTAAAAAAAACAAACTTAAATAATACAAAAATAAAAATAAATTAAAACAAAACAAAAACTTCTGCTTTTATTTTTTATGTATTCTATCCTTCTTGATGTATTGTTTTTAATATCTTTAATTTGCAATTTATAAATATGTATATATATATATATATATTATATATATATAAACAAAAAAAAATAATTAAAAATTTTAAATAATATTTAAAAAAAAATATTGCTTTTTTTAGCACTTAAACCATAATTGGCCACTTTGAGAATTGGTTTTTGCCAGTTTTAAAATCCTTTACATTTTTGTGCAAATGCTAGAAAACAAAAGACATTAAGCACAGTAATGATTTTAGAGATTGAGAATAAGCCATCTCAGCGCCTAAAACTTCTATCGGGATTACACATTCGGCGAAATTATTCTCGAGATAGCCGTCTCAACATTGGTTTTTGGCGGCAGGTCAATTTCTCATCTGATGAAGCTAATTTTCATACTATTTTTACCATGTTTTTATTAACTTGCTGTCGTGTCTGTCTGTCCGAAATTTTTCAAATTTGGCAACGTAAAATTGAACCACTTTTGATAGTCCTAGAAAGCTCAAAATTTTACTACAGATAGATCTTGGATGACAATGTATTGTTGCAAAATTTCAGATCGATCGATTGTACCGCAATTAAATTATTGCATTTTTTAGTTTATGTCGATATAAGCATCTGTATCCGTCTGCTGTAGTTTAATTTCACGTGCCGAGTTCACCCCGTGACCTCATCGCCGTGGTATTAAAAAGTTGGGCGGGCGCTGATGAGGTGTTTGGTAAAATAAATACAGGTAAAAAAAGATTTTTTAAAACCACATTTTTATGAGTGGACTAAAAAGAATAAAATAAATAAATTTAAAAAGGATTTTTAAAAGGGAGGCGTTATAAGGAGATATCTCCGAATAACGCCAGGCGTAATACGTAGATATATCTGAACAACGCCGGGCGTCATACGGAGATTTCTATTTTTAAAAACAAACACAATTTCCGTTCTAATTTAGTATATATGTACCTATCATAGCTTAAAATTTATTTAAAAAAGGTTTATGATGTTAAAATTAATTTGGTAAAAGCAAAGAGAACGGTGCGCTCGATAAATCGTATTTTTGGTTGTTATATTTGTTTTTTTTCCCTTCTATTTTTATTTAAAAAATCGACAACTAAACCTAACCCAGACCCTAAAACTGAAACTACAACCTTAAAAAAAAAGACTCAATCGAAACTCGAATCTCCACTTGACACTTAGAGTTCAAGAATCTAATGCCCTAACCCTGAGACCACAGAAGCTCATTAATGGTATGATTTTTTAAAAATCTTATATCAAATTGGCAAGTAGTCACATGACCACCCAAAAACATTTGAGTATGACGCTAAGAATCATGGGAAATATCTGTCTATAATGCCCAGCGTTATACGGCACGGAGATATCTCCGTATAATCACTTCGTTTTTAAAAACCACATTTTTATAAGTGGACTAAAAATAAGAAAATAATGTAAAACTTATACGTTCAAGTACTTTGCTTTAATATGATTAAAAACGTGGGGCGGGTGCTTATGTCTTATGTGGTTTTACATATGCAGTTAACTGATTATTTCACTTATAGATCTCTCTTTTGCCTTCTAAATTATAAATCTTTAATTTTAATTAGGGCTGCGGAAATTAACTATTAATTTCTCGGTTAATCGTTAAATTTTTTTAACGATTAAAATTTTTTAACGATTAATCGACTTACCACATATAAATGTACTGGAATTCAAAAATTAAAATATTTCGGCCGATAAATACAAAATAATTTCCGGACGGTTACACGAACAAATTGGTTTTAATAAACTATTGACTGACTTTACTGTGCAAAATGTTGATATAGGTTATGTGTCCATTGAGAGAAATCGTTTGCCTACCATGCAATGTTCTAATGTTCCCTCTAAGTCTAAGCTTCGTTGGTCCATGTGCAAAGTTAAAAAAAAACACTTGTGCTAAAGTTGCACAACGTCCATTTTTTGTGCAATATTTTGCACAATTTGCTGCGTGGTGATTCTAAACTCCTGCGTGGCGTCGGTCAAATATCTGCGCAGCTGTGCTGCTTAAAGGGAACATTGCTACCATGGTTCTAACACTTCGCTTACATATCACCTGCATACCAAACATCCACTACAGTATCAGAAACTTCAGCTGAGACAATCTAAAGCTATGTGAACGATTGTTCAGCTCGGCTGTTTATATTGTCATTAAGACCCGCTCATCACTTTAACAAAATAATGTCAATACACTTGTCTGTTTGCGTTGTTGGTTAAAAGATGTCATATAAAGAAGACACTCCAGTGTTATCTCGATTTTTGACAAGTACGTTTCATAAATGTTACTTATGACATAAATTTAAATTTTTTGGCTTAAATCGAAATTAACGATTAATTAATCGTTATTTTTTCAAAAGTTAACGATTAAATTTAAATTAATCGTTAACAGCCCTATTTTTATACCAAACACCCACCCAACGTTTTTAGTCATATTAAATTAAAGTGTTCGAACTTATATTTTTAAAATTATTTTCTTCTTTTTAGTCCACTTATAAAATCGTGGTTTTAAAAAATCCTTTTTGACCTTTATTTATTTTTAAAGATACTTTTCCAGTCTCCCTGCACAATCAGTAATTTCAAAGTATCACATATACTTTCCAGTCACTTGTATACTCATATAGCTTATAAGCTGTTGAAATTTTGATTGGTTATCGTTAGAATTTGATGGGTTTAAGTAATTTTCGCTCCTGCTACATGAGCGGCTGACAAACTTGAATCAATTACGGGTACCGGCACATCAGTGTCACGTTCTTGTACTATTTTAGCCTCTTATGTTTTCAGTTTGGCTGCAAAAAGTATCAGAAGAACTTACATCAAATATTTGAGCATAATGTTTAGGCAGCTGAAACTTTAACCTTCACATATAATAGGAGATTTCATTATTTCCTTTATTAATTTCTTCTTTGAGTTTTCATTTATTTAAATAAAAAGCTTCCAAATTTTTTTTTATCCTTGTAGATGAAGAGGAATCGCCGCCCCTAACAAAAAGTGCAAACGGGGCATTTGCACCACTTACCCATCCTCGCCTGTAGAAGCGGGCTCAAAAGGTCAAGGTTTTATTTATTTATTCTTTTTTATCGGGGGGGGGGAGGTGTCTGGTTAAAATAAAATTTATTGACAACAGGCTGTCCATCTACTGTCACCCGCACCCCGAGCCACCACCCCTCACGCGCCCCGGGGGTTGAGTCGGTCCACAGTTCGGTGCGTCCTGCTGGAGCCAATAAGTGCGACGGTTCAGTGGTTGACCTTAGAGATGAAAAAAAAATCCATTATTTTCACACGCAGGGAGTAGTGAGGCGGAGGGGGGGGGGCGGGGTGCTCAGATCGGATTACGGGGGGCGCTGGTTCAACTTGGGGACGCAGAATGAAATTTGGGCAAAAATATAATGAGAAACGGTTTGATGGACACGGGCGCTGAAAATGATTTATTTTCTTTTGTGGATGGGGGTGGGAGTGGCGGTGGATTTGAGGAAAAGTGGTTGGGGGGGGGGCACTGTTGAGATGGACAGACGGATCATCAATGAAGAGACACATTTATAGAAAGAAAAAAAATCTTTTTATTTTCTGTTTTAAATGCTGCTATGAGAATTCAAAGATAAATTAAACAAGGAACAAAATAAAAATTTAATTTAAAAAAAAGAATTCTTTCTTTAAAGTAGTAGGGTACTCGCCTTGACCCCGTTTTCCCCCGAATCAACATTATAACACAACATAGTCATGGGCAACTGTGGAAGGCGGGGAATGTGGAGCGTGGGGTGGGGGGGGTGGGTGCGCGCTCCATCGGACAGGTCATTACGAGGTCCACAAACTTTTTTGTTTCCGGACAGCGACGTAGTTCAGTGAAGACCATCTTCTTTAGTTCAGAAGTTTTGTACGGCATATTAAGAAAACTGTGCCCTATCTCCCTTTTCCCCAACGGACTCACAACACGACCTAAAGGACTCACTAAAATACTGAACATTTAACTTTTTTTTAAAATTTATAAAATACATTGCGTTTAAAAAAAAAGTCATAGAGAAGAAGTTTTAATGAGTGCTCATTTTTATACACAAAAGTTAAACGTCTTTTTAAATCATTTATATTAACTTGTGGTGTCTGTTTGAGCACTTGCTTGCTTGCTTGTCGAAAAAACTTTGGATCGATTTTTAACCCACTTCATCGTAAGCTAGCGAGCTGAAATTTTGCAGGCAGTTTTGTGCCGATGATAAAAACGATGTGTCAAAATTTCAGATCGATCGCATGTACTGTAGTTAAATTATTGAGTTTTTAGATTAATTTATTTATCCCTGTGTATCATGTTATTTTTTTTTAGAGTGTCGCGGTGCGTATTATATTGAACGATCGTTTTTTAACACTTTCTTGTTGCGCGATTCCGTGCGTATTATATGGGCTATAATTATTACAAATATAATCCCGATCGGTGCTCTCGTACATAAAGGATTTATAGTAAAACAAAAACTTAGTTTTTTTACGGTTTTTTTTATTATGCGTAAAATTTCTTTTTAAAAAATTTATTATGGTGTAAAGCCTATCAAATGCTGTTAGATCGTTTTAAATATGAATTGTCTTTTTTTAAGTGCGTTAATTTTATAGACTATAGTGTCACTATAGAGTGGTAAAATATTTTTATACCGTTTAAAGCAACTCAAAATGAAAAAAGGTTTGGGGGGGGGGAATTATATCTAACCCACCTTTTTAAACCTGCGCTAATTGAAGCAAACACTGTATTTGAGCTTGTTGAACTAAGCACATGGAATATAAAAAAAAATATCAAAGGATTTTGTGCTGCTGGAGTCTATCAATGAGGAATTTTGTGTCAGATAACTGACTATGGTCCAGGGTCCAGTTTGATACCTTGACTTTGCGGACGATGTTGCAAGGCTCTCCCATACCAAACAACAGATGAAGGGAAAAACTGACGTTTTGGAGTCACTTCTGCAAATATCGGTCTTAACATAAGGAAGGGAAGAGAAAAGTCCTCAAGGTCAATGCCGCCAGTACCCATCATCCCGGGAGAAGAAGCACTTGAGGGGGTGGAAGGCTTGGAAATCCTTGGCGGTTTAGTAGACAAGCAGGGTGAGGCAAATGCTGATGTAAGAGATAGCTTATGGCAGGCAAGGGCGGCCTCCCATCAACTCAAGAATATCTGTGTATGTAGACACCTGAGCAGCGATTTTAAGATAAGAGCCGTAATACCACGGTGAAGCCTGCGCTGCTCTATGGAGCCGTGACATGAAAAAACGCGGCCCGTGAACATGAATAGAATCCAGTCTTTTATGGATAATTGTGTGCGAAAATTTCCCGCGTGAATCTCTTTCTTGACAGGATCATGAACCTGGAACTGTAGCAGTGGACAAGGCAGAAGCCGATAGAACAGAGATCCTCAGGAGACGATGCTGATGGATGGGCCAAACATTTCGAAGACCCGCTTCCAGCACAAAAGACAAGCCTTAAACCAGAACCCTCGGGGAAACGAGAAAACGCCTTCCGAGAAGCACTGGACGCCGATAAGTGGGAGCGGAATTCGAGAAATTTAGCTATGTCGTGGGCCGTGGGTGATGCTGCAAGCCCAGGATGAAGATGCTTGTGGACAGCCTGTGTCCTTGGAAGGGCTGCAAATAGCAAAGATGATCGACTGCTGTTCCCTGAGGACTAAAATGGAGAAGAAGAAGATTATTTTGAAACATCATTAACGAAACGGATTCATCTGATAAGCTCATGAGTTTGCTGTCATTTTTTTTTAAAAAGGCGTCTTCATTTCCTCTGATCTACTGCTATATATTCAAATCATAAACAATTGTTTTTTTTTAGTTTTTTCATCCCACTAATATTTCACCGGGAAAAGATAGGCGAATCGCGTGTTGTTGTTTATTTGCTCTGAATACGTTATTCTTTCGTGCACCTAACCTGTTTTAAGATCGTTGCCGATAAAGTACAGAGACAAGATACCTAATCACAATGCTTATCCAACCGTTTCGCTGAAGACGGCGCTTATCGTGTTTGTATGTCTACGTCGGAAACTGCACGTCCCTTTTAACTATTAACAACAACAAAAAAAAGATTTAGATATTGTTTTTAAAAAAAACAACTTATAGACCTATATAATATATATTGGGCTCGTGTTGGGGGTACCGACCGAAAAGTAGAGTGAAGGGGCAGGGAGAAGGGGGTAAGAAGAGGTCCATATTTTTCACCTGTAGAAATTTCGTCACTGGGTCTCCCAGAACATGCGCTCCAGTCCACCTCAACCAATCAAAACATCGCGTCCTCGCTTCACGCAAGCCTCTTTACTCTCCCTCGCCGAGGCGTTCGCGAGCCAAGCGGCTTCGAAACCATCGAGCGAGATTACCAAACGAAAAAAGGTGAAGGGGAGAGAAGGGAAAATATATACACAACGCTACAGGAGTTTCTGAAAGTTTTGATCGCAACATCTGGACACAATATTTCTCATTGTATGAATTTTACGAGAGAGAGTGACAATATTTGTGTAGCACATTCGTGGATAGCAACGCTACGGCTACACACCTGAACTGATCTTTCAACTCTCCAAGGAGGTTAAGTGCCGTGTTTATGGAAGTAACGCCAGCACACACTGCTGTAAAAGTAAAGGCCGCTGTGTGACTGTGATTGTCGAGAGGGGCCGTAAACATTCTGTGATTGCTTCGCTCTAAGTTCGGGAAGTTTACTTGTGGAAACACGACCTTTTCCGTCTCGTGTGTGCGTTGTTTTTTTTTATCAGGCCGTCCACTAATTGGGCTCTGCCATTGTTTGTTGCTGGCGGTAGAGTTCACAATTTCTTACAGGACTTACACGAGTTATTTCTTTTTCTTCAGAGGATTATTATTATGTTTTCTTCAGGCGTAGCCTTGAGAAAATGCAGGGCTCTAGTGTAGGCTAAAGTCGTACAGGTAAGTCCTGCCCCTCTTTTACTTACAGTTAAGTGAGCTGTGTGTTGTGGCTGATTTCTGAGCCGCGTCTTGCTTGACGCGGACACCTCTCAAAGGGCTTGAAAATTTAAGTTAAAACAGGATTCAGGATGCGTTACAAACTTACGGGGTTTAACATTTTCGGCCAGAATTCATACTCATACATGTAGTCGTGTTAACGTTTAGTGAACGATCCACTGTTATATTGTGACTAAATGTATCACTTGAACTATGGAGTTCTTCCACGTATGTTTAGAATAATAACTCTTACTGTCAAGTATTTATATGAATGAATGAGTTACTTTGTTACTTTGGTAATAATTTAAATACTGTCACTGTCTTAATTGATTCGGTGGGCATGTGTAACTTTAACATAGTAATCAACAGTTATCTTTCGATGTGCATTGTAAGTAATCTTTATGATTGTGGTTTTATGAGTATAATTCATATATAACGTCAACTTAAACTATTTTATGTTTACTATTCTCTTTCTAGTTCTAATCCTACATAAGTGGTACATTGTCTTTTTGTTGTTTATTGTTTTTTATGTTTGTTTCTTATGTTGATCTTTTGTGGTGTTGTATATAAATTATATAATGTATGTTTCTCTGACTCTTTCGTCCAGTTCTATTATAAATTGTGAATAGAGAATATGTAATAAACAGTCACATGTAATCTGATAATTGACTCAACTTGTCAAAGTCATGATTTATGGAATAATTAGTGGCCTATGATTATGATATTTCCGAAACTCATCTAGTTATTATAATTATGGTAAATAGCTATTATTATGGTCCAGCCTTACGGTTCAATAGAATAATTTTTTTAAATATGGTCAATTTAAGCCACGGGTTGAAGTATAAAATCAATTTAATTCGTAAACTTGAAAATACAAATGTGAAGCAAGCAGGTGTATATGTAATCAAGAAGTAAACAAGATACAAGATATACTTAATACTAGCACGTCAGACTCCTCAACTATTCATCATAATAATAATAATAATAATAAGAGACCAGCCTATCATTCATATCATAGATAATACTAAATGAAGAGCATGCATGAGTTTTTTGGATCATTAGTGTTAGAGATTACGTGCGATATTTGAAACTCATTCGCACTAAGCTTCCGGAACTAGAGGGCCTCACGTTCACCTACACAAAGTACATACATAATCTCTACATCAAAGAGAGTGTAACCGCAAATAACCATTGCAATTTTAAAAAAAGATATATAACTTATATCTAACACTTCATTCTATAGTATGTTGAATTGGCGTCTTAAGTTATATTAATTATATTGGTTCCATGACAAAACGACAAGGTCTCATAGAAAAACGTAGATCACCGTTGAAGTCCCGTGACTGGGTCACTTTGAACATAGACTAGGGGTGTCCGACTCATAGCTCAGCGTCCAAATTTAAATAAAAAAACACTCTTCAGTAAAAATCATTGCTTTTTTTTTCGTTGTCCCATTTTGAACTATTTTTGTCACCTTTTCGTTTTGTCTGGTTACCGTTATATTTGATGTATTTGCTAAAATGGGTTTGAAGCTTTCAAAGTACCTGTTACCTTAGATAAAAGGTTACAACCCCAACGTCTAACTTAAGAATAACATTTTTTTTTAATTTAGTAAATTGACATTGAAAAAATAAAGACTAATTACGGCATTATAAATCGCCTATTGATCCAACTAAAACGCTTCTCTCTAAGACCAAGAGAGAGAGTCACCACCAACACGTGACGTGAAACTTAAAACGCAGGTGGGATGGTTCAGCTGGATTGTGTGTAGTTGAAACATTGTCATGTAGTTAAGCTTGGGGTTTTACCTGTGTTGTGACTGAATATATACGGTGAACACTTTAAGGCAGGGGAATCTCACTGAGTGGGTGTGGGTTATCTTTTCTTGGTCTTTTTTTTGTGGTGTTTTTTTGTTAACTCACCTCTTTAATACTTAAGTCGAGTGACAAATCTTTTGTGTGTGTTTCAACATTGGCAGAGACCATCCCATCGATTTCATCGAAATACATTTACAATTTGTATACGAAAACTGGTGAGATTTGGCTACGGCAAGAGTGTATAGTATATAGGAAAAAATGAGAGTGTAAAGTCATTCTTTTTAATAAAACCCAAATAGAATATTGTTTCATCGTCATCCATGTTTACATGAACGCAATTCACGTTTTTATAAAACCCCATCCATATTTCCTTATCACCTGTATTGGGTAGGTGATTTCAAATATGGAATAGTGAATAGGGAAATAAAATTTTAATCCTCGCGTTTTTGTCCCCGTACCCCACCCCCGGGTATGGCTACCTGTTATATTTAGTGGGCTGATCTAACCCCTGGACGAAGGACGATATGTTCGTTCGTCCGTCGATTCGAGGAAGGGTTGCTGGGACTGGCTCTGTCTGTGCGTGCGATATAGATTATATAGTCAATCAATGTAGACACAATTCCAATGTACAAAGAATGGGTACAGATAACACTTCTAACAGAAGTCATCTTCAAACAAATTAAACACTCCAGATAATAGCCGGTTTAAAAACATCTAATCAAATAGTAATCGCTCGAGAAAACGAAAATCCACTCCATTCTCTCGAAAAAATACCACTACGCAATTAATAGTCGCTCTAAACAAATCTAGTCAAATAGAAGTCGCGAAAAAATCTACCAAATTAATAGTCGAAATAAAAATGCACTCGAAGTCCTTCGATTTTGTTTTACTCAAATGGTAGTAATTGTAGTCGCTAAAAAAATTATATCTTAAAAACGTGCCACTACTCACCATCCCCCCACACCCACGGGCAACCTATTTGAGTTTTAAACTTGCATTAGCGACATGCTCATTCCACATGTCAAACATACTTCACCCAAAGTGCAA
Source organism: Ampullaceana balthica (assembly GCA_944989445.1). Classification (NCBI taxonomy): domain Eukaryota; kingdom Metazoa; phylum Mollusca; class Gastropoda; family Lymnaeidae; genus Ampullaceana; species Ampullaceana balthica. The sequence continues at coordinate 33,885 of CALYLW010000817.1, read as the reverse complement.
GACCTGGAAAAATCGAACGATATAACACGTCGTGAATGGTGTGTTTACTATCACATATTACATAATGCAGATAATACGTCTGTAGACGAATGGATGGACGGACAGACAGCGATCTTGAGTACATATATGTCTACACATACACACACACACATATATTTATATAAACATATGAGTTTTATATATTTATATATATATATATATATATATATATATATATGTTAGGGCTGTGGAAATTAACGATTACAATTTTTTTAACGATTAATCGACCCATCACTTATAAATGTACTGGTAGTCAAAAAGTAAAATATTTCGGCCGATAAGTAAATGTATACTAATTTCGGGACGATTACACGAACATTTTGGTTTTCAACTATTGACTGACGTGAATGTTCAAAATGTTGATAAAGGTTATTGTGTCCATTGAGAGAGATCGTTTGCCTACCATGCAATGTTCCCTCTAAGTCTAAGCTTCGTTGGTCCGTGTGCAAAGTTAAAAAAAAACAACTATATATATTACTATATATATATATATATATTATAAATTACTCTCAATATAACAAGTCTTTAATAGCCATCAAACAATATTACGCGCGCCATGTTCCTACAATCCTACACCACCACGTGCTCACAATTCCCCCCCCCTTTTTTTTTCCAAACCCAATGCCCACTATCTCCACCAAAACATCGTAGGGAGCCCATTTATTCCCGACCACTTCAACCATGCGCACCTCTTCTCTATCAGCCCATCGCCGTCTCGGCCATTAAGGGCTCTACTCTACATGCGACAGGATTTGCACAGGCTGCACACTGACATTTGCACCGCGTCTCTGTGTTCGCTCATCCGTGACAAGTTCCTCTACAAGAGGGCATTGGATCGCACTCCCACCCCCCGCCCCACACAAAACCACGTTTTCACATCACTCGGTCACGGCAACAGACGACCAAGACAGCGCCGCCCCTGCCTCCCGTGGAATCGGTTATAATTCCTCTGATTAAAAATAAAAAAAAATTAACATTTTTAAGACTACGTTATCAACTGTATTCTTTCCGTCCTTGCGAGAGTGGGGTTCTGGTATAATTTAGTTTAGCCTGCCCCCCCTCCCAAACCCCCCGCGGGTTCTTTAAGACCGAACAAGATTTAATACTCAAGAGGGTTTTCATGGGGTGGTGATTATCAGGAGATGGGATGTTTGAATAGAGGCAGACAAGATAAAAAAAAGAAAAGTCGCTCAGGCGTGGACGCGGGGACATAATGCACGCGGAATTTCAGGGTTTTGAGTGGCTGCACGAGGTTGTATGGGCTGCGGATAATCTTACCGCGATCTCTCGGTGGGACTTTTTGTGCTGGCACACTTGAATAATCTGCGTAGTATTTGGTTGCTCTTATAATATACACACTCTTTAAATTAATACCCTGCTGGCTTTTTTTTAAAACAAAATTTATACTTTATTACATAAAACCTGCCCCTCAAAAAAAAATCATTATCTTCCGTATAAAATTAATTAATGATTAACTTATATTTTGTATCGTGCCCCCCCCCCAACAACTTTTAAAAAAATATTGAAACTCCTTACAGATTACAGGTGAACTTTATATCTGCTTACGCGCATTTAAAAAAAAATCACACATTAACATAAGTCTTACATGCGTGTTAGAAGAAAAGCTCTATCGATTTATTTATTATTATGTTTTTTAAATTTCTTGTTGGGGGAGCATTGTAAAATAAATACAAAAATTCATAAGCCTCTCTTAATTTAACCTATTTTTTTTTAAATGGAACCTCTTTTGTGTGTACCTCTGTGCAGAGCCGTCTTTACACCAGTGACCAGTTTGGGCCCCCGGGCAAAGAAATAGTGTTGGGCCCCTCCCCTGCAGGAATAAAAAAATAAATATGCATAATATATATAAATACACATATTCCGATGGGGCCCCTATGCTCGTGGGCCCCCGGGCAAATGCCCAACGGGCCTATGCGTTAAGACGGCCCCGCCTCTGTGACTATCTAATATCATTATTTTAATATTTTTTTGTCATCATGTTGATTAGAAATCTGACCATACGAAATACGAAGCAAATTATAATTAACTTCTCCAGCGGATCGGTCTCCCTTGTATGATGTTAATTACTGTGGGACCTCTCTCAGCTTCTCTTGTCAGCTTTTCGGTGTCTCTTTTACTTTGGAGCCTCTTCTCTCACTCTCATGGCTTATAAGGCATAGGATAAGTTTTACTGTGGAATCTCTTCTCTCAGTATTGCGTTTAGATATTTCTTAAACTATGAAACATTTAATCTTATTCTCTTAGTGTAGGTTTCTTCGATACTGATAACCTCCTATTTGTTGGCTCGTATTATTGCGTACTTCGTGGCATTATTTGTCCCGGAAAAAAATATTAATCAAGTTAGTTTTTTGTTTTTAAAAGAGTGCGATCTCCTTGAAGTAATACAAAAAAGTTTATTTATTTTTATTTCCCCAGAACCACTTAGCTGGAGATTAGGATTATCTTTGCACTACACAATAAGTTGAGGAAGCGGCGAACAGACAGGATTATTTCTTTTCACTCGCCACTTTCGAGCCTTTTGACATCCACCGAGCGATTCATTCACCATGTGGAATATGTGCACGGTTTTTCTACTGGCCTTCATTGCCGCAGAGCTGACCACATCTGTGACCAGCTGGCAACATGAATGGAACCCTAATCTCGTTTTAAGTAAACAAGGTAGGTTTTGTTGGTTTTGTTACATATATAAACTCGGGTTAGTTTCATCTGGTAAGAGATGTTGGGTGGGGAGGGCGGGTATGTGGCTCTGGTCATCCAAATTACCTTCGTACCTTGCGTCCAAGCTATAACTTTGTGAGGACACCGGACACCGTTGTTGTGTCTCTTTAAATACATTTCTTAGTACATTTAATCAGAGGCGTCACCCGGGGCGGTACCTCATGGTGTCACCCTCTCACGACTTACCCCATTGAACTCCTCCGAGTCTTTCAGTGCTAAATAACGGGAACATACATAATTTTACATTTTGGTGTCACTCCTTGTGATGGTGTCACCCGGGGCGGCCCGCCCCCACCGCACCCCCCTAGTGACGCCACTGCATGTAATAGTATTGTAATCACATAGAAGTCCGTGATCCGTGCAACAGCTTACCTTATTGGTCTTTCTCCATAAACTTTACAGCCACTATGAGCCCACATGAGAACATTTGTAACCTACAGTGTTTGAATAAGCGCAGCTCTTATAGTCAACGTTTAAACATTATTATCGAAAAAAAACTTGTCTAGGTGTTACACATAACAGGACTAAGTATTTTAAAAATAATAAACATTTTATAGCCATGACGTTAATGGTATAGATTTAATAGAGTATAGATCATGGCACTTATCGAAAACTACCGGTAACTTGTCCAGCACATGACAACCAGAATCTGTGAGGAAATACTATGTTGTATATCAAATCCAGTGGCATTCGCACTCACACGGCCAATTATTTCCCTGAACATAAATTTGGACTTTGTGCTAATGACCCGTGTGTTAAAAGTTTAGATTTGTTGGTCACTTGATTTATCGATGCAGACCTGGACAGCCCGCTAACAATAATTATTTTCTTGGTTTTTGGCTCTTAAGGCGGATTTCACTTGTTCAATTTGGCCGATAAATTGGCCTGCCAGAGCCACGCTTTGCTTTCGGGCTCGACTCCTGGCAGCTTTTCCTTATCTGCGATAATCCTTTCACCCGAAAGATGCCACCCTGACTCGAACGAGCACTAAGGTCGTGTCTCATTAAGATACATTGTATTCCCCCCAGGCTGTTGTCTAGCCCGCACGGCGCTATGGGAATTTTTCTTGGAAAAGGTTTCCTTTCTCTTAAATATTTAATTTTCTTTTTCTCTCTTGCATCGCAGTATAGCGTTCAAATTTTTTTTTAAATGTGTGTGTGTGTTGTTATGGGCAGGCAATGTCCCGTTAACCTCCCATATTTGTCGCCCCCCCCCCAAATTACCAGCGTATCGGTTTCAAAGCGTGTAATCGGTATTCTTCTGTAATCACGGCGATGGTGAATTTGTAGCGCCGTGGTATTCAGTACACCAATTGCACCCCATTGGTGAGTCCACGCGACTACTGAGGTCACGGTGACATGCGGCTCAATCACACTCGGCTGTGATGCCGTGAGCCTGGATCTTTGACGGTTCGGGGGTGGGGGTGAGTGGGGGGGGGGTTAGCTATGGTTGATTCCGAAATTGGTCATTCCAGACAAATGAAAAGCAACAATATCAGTAATGAACTTGTATTAGCTTTGTGTGTCAAAATTTTCGATTTCATACCCATATATATTGCTGCGTGTCAAATACATTTACCTTTGACTTTAATATTCATTAATGAAGGGCAATGCAAATTAACTCGCGTATTCAAAGTCGCATGCGTGCCATAAGTTCGCTACCCTTGCCTAAGGCCAAGTTTTCCACCTTTAATTTACATCCTAAGTTAAATTTCATGTGTGTATTTTCCTGTTAATTTAAAATTTTATCTTCAAAAGTTTTACTATAAACTAACCCATTTCATTTTTGCATCACTTACAATATAAAAATTGTCAACACCAGGGGGGGGGTAGTTCGAAATCTCTCTTAAATTATAATTCATGCATCATATTTTGTTAAATTGAAGCTTTTTTTTCCCCTTACATCTTTCTCCCTCTCTTTTTTTATCCTTCCCCACTCTCTAATTCTGCCTCTTTCTTTCCATTTCTCTCTTCCATTCTACCCAACGTTGATCTTTGTTATCTATCTCCATTGTTCTCCCTTGCACTCCACCTCACTCATTCTCACTCCCTTTTAAAAAATTTTTTTCTTCCTCCTTCTTTCACTCACTCTTTCTCAAACACAACAACCACACACACATATTCTACAATCAGACGATAGACGAAGGTGAAATGTCAACCAAAACCAACGCCACTCCACAAGGTCGGTACAGTGACCAACCATGACATCAGCGTGTACACGCATCATCATCATCTATACCCTCACGGGTGGGTGGCTGGTTTTGTGGGGGTTGGGGGGGGAGAGTCCCCCACAATTATGGTTTTGAAACTATCACAATGGCTTTATTGAGTGAACCGATCGGCCCGCGTAATGAACAATCATGGCTCACAAAAGCTGTCAAATCATGCAAGCATCATGGCGGAATTTCCTCTTCCGTTTCAGGCATACGTTGAAGGCCAAACGATTTCCCTCTCGCGTTATACATCTCACACGTTGTATTATATTTCGATATTTTCCAATTTTCGCCCCCCCCCCGTCCATCTTCTTGCCAGATCTTGATTTAATCATTTACACCCCCCTCCCCCGCTCACAGCTAACGGACGTAAAACTTTTCGGCACACAATCATCACTCCGTCCTCTAAATTGCCAGGCAGCTCCTCCCCCTCCATCTCTCACCCGTCTAGTTCACATTCCATCATCCTCTACCCAACCCCCCCCCCACCTTTTTTGTTCTTTCCCGAAATAGTTCGATCTCAGAAATAGCTTGTCACAATGTTAACTGTCAATTCAATAACAGAGCACGCCACGCCGCCTTCACCCGTCTGCCTATACCCCCTCCCCACGCCTTACATGCATACTGCCCTTGCAAATCCTCTAAACAATACTGTGACGTAATGTGTAAACACAAGACGAAAACAAGATTTAAGAACACAAAGAAACAATTTAAAAAAAAATTAAAATAAAAAGAATGGACCCAGCCTAAAATCAGAGCCTCGAAAGAAAATGGGAGGTGTAATAATCGTTACTGTATTTTTTTGTAATTTTTCGTCATTCTTAATCTACATTGTTTATGCGGGATGTTATTGTTAATTTCAATACCGTGATTCTTCGTCGCTCCTTCTGAATGGATGAGTTTGTTTACATTAGTTACCTGACGTGCATGCGGTGATCGATTTTGGGGAACGCTGTAGTCTGTTGCTGCAGAAAAGAAACCCCCCACAGCACTAAACATTGCGGTTATGTACGAGGATTTAAGAAAGGTAAAGACCGATAAATACATTTACTGTCTTTCGAGGGTTTTCTCCCGCTTCTCTAAATAGAAGGAAAAGTTGTTTTTTTTAAAAAGGCAAACAAAAAAAAATAATAATAAATTTCAAGCCAGCAACACTAGCGTTTATTTGTCATTGGGAACCAACTTATTGGGTTTAAGAGAAGAACTAAGAGGCATCTCTAGGGTTCACCTGTTCCTGGCCAGTCACAGGGATATCTCTGAATTGTGTAGTTAAAAGAGGGGATAATTAACTTCGGATGTAATTTGAATTCGTGGAGCCTCAAGGGAAGAATGGTTTCATTTTTTTTTGCCTGTGGAGGAAAAAAGTAGTTAAAAATTAAAAAAAATAAAAAGATTATAAACTTTTACATTTTGGGAAGGTAGTTTTTTGCGCAACATGATTGTCTTTGTGTACAGTGTATACAAAATATAGTATGAAAAATAAAGTAAAAATATCCAGACCAAATAATAAATAATCTGACCCGTGTCAACATGAGAATTGTTGAGCATGAGATGTTGTCGAAGATGTTGTAACTGTAACTGTGACTGGTGATACTTATTTAATATGTAATTCTCTCTTGTAGGCGTTCTCTCAATACATAATCTTGTATACAATGATCCACTGAAGAATTTGTTTCAACAAAACAACTTTAATATGTATACTTTGAACAAGAATCATTTGAGGTTATACAACGTGGAATTCTCAAGCACACACATCATGTCCTTCCCTCACGGAAGTTCTCTGACAACTGATCCCAACCTTCTCAGCCAATGGGAAGGCTTCTCTCTTCCCGCGCTTATTACTCATATGACCTCTCCTTCATCTGATCACGCAATATAATCATGGCACAGCCGTGACATTCACATGTGACAGATGTTACGTTCTAGACTTGATGAATTCCATTCTAGATTAAAGTGTAAGATTCCATTCGTTCAAAATAGAATGATGCGTTCTCAATTTACACTTGCTTTTACCTCCGTAATCCGAAATGATTTTTTTAAACTCGTTATTGTAACATAAAGTTTAATATTTTCGTTAAAAATGTTATTGCCTAAATATTTTAAACTATACGAACAAATTGAACTTTTAACCTACTGGTTGCATAAATTATATATTTTGAAATCCATTGTTGCGTTTTTAGAAAATTTTTAAAATTTACCTATATAAATGGCGACAATTTTGGCATGCCCAATTTTAATTAAGTTAAAAATAACTGTCTCAATATAGGGAAATTTAACTACGTTTCAGCAAGCCAGTGTTAAAATAGCCCACTGCTTGAACCGAGCAATGCCCTGGCGGTGAGAATTCTTTCAAGATTAAGGTTTATCGAAGGCTTATTTCCAGCTCCCGTCATTCTGAGAGAATTCGTAACTCGCTAATCTTGAAGTCAAATGCACCAGTCAATTAGAAAAAAAGTGGGGTGGGGGTTATCGTCTCAGTGAGTCATTGCATGCACAGTTCACCTGAAAGTGTGATAACAACTTTTTAAGAAACATATAAATATCTCGCAACACCTGCCCAGCTCTCCCCCTTTTCGAGCCCTCCACCCCCCCTCAACGTATCACCCCTGTACATGCAGCGATTGTTCCCCTTCTTGCACCAGCAGCCAAATCCCGTGTAATTAACCTGACTTTGAACATATCCCAATGTTTTGAGGGAGAGTTTGGCCGTGCGGCGGATGCATCGAACGGGCGGAGACGTCAACGGGAGCGAGTGTTTGTTACACTCGGACTGACACGTTGCTCAAAACGGTTGACAGGCCACGTAAGAAGCCGACAAGTGTTGCACGATTTGACGTGACGGGGTTGATACTATATTTTCAGGGGCGTGTTGGTCGTGTGGGGTATCTAACCTAGGAGGGAGGTACAATAAGGAAGTCTACGCACCCGACTTTGAGGTTTCATGGGATCATGTTCATTTCCCCCCTTTTTAAAAAAAATCGATTTCTTTCATTGATAATGAATACCATTCCCCCCTTCGTTATCATTTACGATATTCACCAATAAATCTCTCATAAGTGTACATTCCCCGCGTGGAAATGCCACCTAATGTGCATGACCGCGGCCATCTCCCCACCTCTTACAAACACTTATGTAATATTATTCAACTTTAAGAGAGAGAGAAAAAAACCCAACAACAACCTACTCAGCTATGAGCTTGTACCCTCAACGCCAGATCCGTCCTTGCAACGTGGAGAGATAAGCGCAATGATCGTTGGTAAACAAACCTTCCGTTAGAAAGAAAAAAAAATCCGTGGACAACCCCGTCCTCACCCTTTACAACCAAAAAAAAACGGCCCCTTCGTCTGTCAGAGAGAGTCTCTAATGTTCAGATGTTGAGGACCGCTGGTCTGAGTCATACGTTAAGTTTGTACCCATATCTCAATTCGGGTCCCCTTTCCCGCCACCCCATGTCTCCAATCCCCGTCACCTATTAGTTGCCAATAAATCGTACACTTCGAATGACATACCACTGGTTCCAAACTTTATCTGCATGTTTGGCTGCTACTTTTATCAGCGCATTCACAGAAGCCAGACTTTGCTCGAAAATGTCTACCTGTTTAGTGAAACGTTACTTTTTTTTTCCTTCCGACAGAAGACTATATTTTCAGATGATATTTTACCCCTCACTCTATTTTGAATAAGAATTTCGAGAACGACTATTCAAGTTTGACATCTGCAGGTCGCGAATCTCTTTACGGTGGCTATGTCCAGTGGTCTTCTGTAAAAGGAAACCACTTTTCGGAGAAAACAACATCAAACAAACGCCGACTTGTGCGTGCCAAGCTAATTATGTCAGTGTTCCAGTGGTCATTTCCTCTATTACGCCCCGGTGTCCATGTCAATCCTGGAAACTTTTGTTTATTCTTCCTCTTGTTTGTCCCACGCGGAACGATTCCCCCCCCCTCTCCCCTAAAATCCTGCATCAAATTATATATCACGGCTAGACATTTCGGTTCCTTTGTTGCTCATTTATGGACACATCATCGGCTGCGATGAGCCGATACTCTACAGCAGTGCTTCTCAAACTTTTTAGTATGGCGGACCGGCAGGAATTTTTTCCATTGCACCAGGGACCGGTGCATTATTTTCCCCGCACTGACAATTTTTTCTGTCCTTTTTTTGAGAACATCAGCGGACGGGCAGCGGATGGCCCACGGACCGGCACCGGTCCGCGGACCACCACTTTGAGAAGCACTGCTCTACAACAGACGCCAGGACGTACGACGCTGCCAGTTTTAAAGTCCCGGTTGAGTACACCGGTGAGGATTTGTGCTGTGTATATATCCCCATGGGTTACATCGGACTCATCGGTGTTTCCCAAGACAGAAGTATTGTTCGATGAAACACGTTTTTATTAGTTTGGGGGCGGGGGGGGGATTTGGGGAGGGGGTGGAGGTAAATACGCCCTCTAGAACTGGCGATTTCCTAAACGACATTAAATTCAGTGTTCTGTTCAAGACCAAATTTTTCAACTACGACTTTTGAAACATTTTAGACTTCAAGAAGGTCAACCCTGAGTTTATTCTAAGAAGTGACTGTATTCCTGAATCTGACCATATTCTTGTTGCCTGATCCTCCTTTACCTCAAACCGCAGTTAATGCCAAGGGAACATTAACCTCCTTTACGGCCTTGGTTTTGAAAAGACACCCGCTCCTCACACTCACCCCCCCCCCTCGGGCCTTGACGTCCACTAATCCAGACAAAAGGCCCCGACAGATGGGGGCCACTGGCGCCTGTAACCCACCAGGTTGGCCTAGCACGGGGCAGCTTGGGGTCAATGCGCTTGTCTTGTGTTATCGCCCAGCGTTGTGTCGGCGTCCGATTGTTTGTATGACCAATGGCCTGCCTCCCTGTATCCTGTGTCTGACAATTCCGACATGTTTTTCCATTTTTTAAATTTTTTACAGCGGTACTACCGTTCAACATGTGGGTCATGTGACAATTAAATGTTAAGTTACGGAGGCCCCCGAGATGACTGTCGACAGGAAGGGTTTCTTTTAATTTCACCGGTTCACGATGGGTTGTCGGAAATATCGGTTGGGTTTCTCACGATGACCGAGGGGGATGTTCCTCTCTCTATTCACCGGCTACCTACCGGCCTCTGGGTGTCACTAACTAGCCTCCAGCACAAAGACTGAAATTATCGGCAGAGGTGGTACACCAAGATACATAATTGCATGCTAAATTGGCGTCATTGACAGCTCGATTTTCTCAGCCATATCCCACACATGAACAATGAGCGCCCATGAGCTCGTTGCTCTTACGACGATTTGACTACAGCGTCCCGAACGGTAGGGCATCTACCCGCCCCCCCCCACACACACACACTCACAGGACCACAGTTACCGGTGTCTCGTCACAACGACATTTCTATAACCCTAATGGCATGACTTGGCAAGGGCCCGCCACACAGACGTTGTAATTAACCTATTGTTAAATTGATTCAATTACTGAAAGAGATTTTATTATTTTTTTCTAAACTTGGGGGAAGAGAGAGAGAGAGAGAGAGAGAGCTCGCTCGCTCGCTCGCTCACTAGACGTTCGCAACATTACCACACGATTAATTCAGGATTGCTTGACATTTCTTGAACTTAAATAATAAACAACATTTTTAAGTGAGGGAAGACTCTGACTCTGGGAACGATGATTGGGTAGTGTTCAACAACATGAAAGTAACGTGATTTATATAGGTTGGAAATGGCCGCTGGGAGGGGTGGGGGGGGAGCGAACGTTTTCCATTCGATAAATTTTTACTCTTGTTATTTTTATTGTTATTTTTACACATCGTGTTGTGGCGAAAATTTCACAACTGAATAATAAAAATTACGTCGGAAAAATGAAAATATGGGCCTTCATTCCCATCATGTTAGTGTATCAAGTCATCGAGCCCCCCCCCCGAAAAAAGGTCCATTCTACGGTGGTCGTTTTACCCTTCTCTTACTTTGGTATTGTTGTTGTTCTACCCTTCCATGAGTAATAAAATTGAAATATGTACGGGTGTCATCAGGCTTTTCCCCCCACGTACCAACTATAAATAAAATAAAGGTTCAAAATTAGTACAAGTATATTCCCCTTGCCCCCCTCCCTCCCTTGGGCGGTTTCCTTCCTATCTGAACCAGTTCATCGATGTAACGAGTCATCAGCCTTACGCCCCTTTACCCCCAACCATTTCGTTATCTGACTAACCACTACGAAAAAATCCCATTAATTCATTTCCCCTCATCGTTCCAAGAGTCACGACCACAGTCAAGTCACCGTGGTTATCTATTGGAGTGACTGATTCAGCTTTGATTCATTTGTACGCTTATAATTCCCCCCCCCCGTTATTTTATCCATCATCGCTTGTTTCTCTTTCCCCTACCCCCACTGTCACTTTGTTTGCCGTCATATTTATTACCGAGAAGAGCAAATAAAATAAAATAATATATTTTAAAAAATATATATATACTCGGTCATTGGCATTGGTGATGTTGTCTTAAACAGTTGGTCTAGGTCTCCCGGAGAAAGAGGACAGGGAGAAATTCGTTGTTGTAGATAAGCTTAGTGTCTGGTACCGACATTCAGGTATCTCGGAGTTTTTGGGGTTAAGGGTCAGCACCCCCCCCTTTTTTTCACCTTCCCCCCAAGCTCTCCCCCCCCCCGGTCAACTTATTTCAAGCGGTGAGTTTTGTGGTTGGGGGTAGAGGTTCTGACAGTTCAAGTGGGGGGGGGTAGGTCAAAGTGGGTTGTTGACAGTCCACTCTTTGAGTGACCAGCCGTCCGCCGGCTCACTTTTTATGATAATTTTGCCTCGGACGGTGACATTTTAAAGACGCTAGATGATGGCACAACAATAAGGCTTTGCACTTGCCACCTCCATCAGAGTTACTCTCCCTCAATCGGAGTAACTCACACAAAAAAGCAGGGGTTATATGTATTTTCGTTAGAGTGATGAAGTAAGAGAAACTTTTCTTGAAACAGTCGAAGTTGACTTTCTTCAAAACAATACCATGTAAAAAAAATTTTTTTTAAAATCCTCAGTTATTTCAGAAACCCACGCCATCCCCCAGAACATACCCGCAAACACAAACAACAACACAAAAAAGCACCGTATCAAAAAAAAATCGAAAAAAACAAACAGACAAATTCGACACTTCTTGATTTCTCATTCGCTCACTTTTACCAGTTGTGGAAAGCCCTCACTTCAATCTTTGAAAGGCTGTTTTCTCCATGAGCAGTTTGCTATGATGGTGATCATCATTGCGTTCTGTTTGTGTATCATATTCGTTGTTCGTTGTGCTTGGCTGTGGTTCGGATAGTGAAGAGGATCTTTAAAAGGCCTCTGGTGGTTCAATTAAATGTCATACAATCGTCTAATTGATCTTTCGCAATCATAATTTTTAATTTTTACTTAGATTCTCCTACACCACATAACTAATGGGATTATCCACTTTAAAAAAAATATATTAAAATTCCGTCTTCATTATTATAACCAAAAGCGCAACGTGAAAAAACCATATCGTCTTAATTAGAAACGTCGGGCATTTTCGCACCCCAGCCGACATTTCCCGTGCGATGGTCATTGAAGTTCACGGCACGGTTATTCGAACGCGTGTCTTTACCTCTCTATTGTCTTGTCTATCAACGCAGATCTGTAACCTCCTCTGTCCCCCCCACCCCCACATACACACGACACAACAACTGTTTCGTACTGTCCTATCATTCAGATAATGACATTTTGAGCCCCGAACCAGTCATCATGGCTTATCACGGCGGTGGAGGTCGTTTACCTTCCTGGAAAATAACTTCTCATTGGGGGAAAGGGGGGGAGGTATGAAGTTCAGGATGTGACTATGTAGCCGTCACGTAATACTCATACTCAACAATGGTGGCGGTCCCGATACGAGTCTTGATATCTCACCCCCCCCTACCCACCCACCCTAGGGGATCAGGGGGTATGTAATTAAGTCACAACTCACTTGCTGAATGAAAGACTACAAAGATGTTGGACTGAGCCTAACTGACGTGTACTACGGACGGCCGGTAGTAGTCGGTGTCCGTTTAAAAGATGTCGTGGCGGCCGACAGTCTGAGGCGATCCTTTGTGGGCGAATGACCCCCACGAATGGCCGCGTACAATGACGTCGCCAGTAATGTCCCAGTAATTTTAAGTTCGGGTTCGATATGAGACAATTTCTTATTGTAAGGAGCATTGGATGATGTAGGCTGGACCAGGGAAGTAGGTAAGGCCCACTAGCAGCGTGTCGGGAAAATACCTACTTCCGGAATGCCCGTTTACGTGTCTGATTCAAGTCCTTCAAGACTGCACTTAAGACAGATCTTTTCAAAATTTATTTTCCAAATTAATGAAACAACAATTCTTTTAATGATTAACGTTGCTTTTTTGTGTTATGTACTGTAATTAATGTGGTTGTTATGGTATGAATGCTAACTTATTACTTATATGCATGGTTAATACCTTCATGTAAAGCGCTGTGAGCCCAGTTCCTTACTGGGATACAGCGCTATATAAATTATCAATTTATTATTATTATTCAGGCCTTGAGATTTTTGTGCGTGTGTTCGAACGTGTGTACGTATGTGCGTGTGCAAAATTCTCAAGCCAAAAACTACAACCGGTCAAGGAATGAAAGTTGTGAACCGAAGTTGATGATTCTTGCTCACACCCCAGCTCCAGGATCCCTAGAGAGGAAGGAGAGATAGTGATAGCGGGTTGCAAGTCAAAACCAATACCCTTAAAACCGAAAGCAAAATATAAAACACTGAGAGTATATTCGTATGATTTAATCTTATCCGTTACAGACGTTCCTTCTATACAGAAGTTTGATTATTTCTATTTATTAAAAAAATGAGTTCAAAAATATAAATAAAACAACGTGGTATTCAGAAGTATATATAAAAGTCGGGGGATGCGTGAAAGGAGATTAGAAAACCACAACAACAACCTGTGAGAACCGCTAAACTAAATAAGTATACCTGAAAGAGGTCGTGCGCTTAAAAGTCGGTAAGGTGGCGTACGTCGCTATTGACTGATGGTGGGTCAGTTCCCTATTATACCGTGACGTCTGTCCTGGTCGCAACCCCTTCGCTATGTAGGTCGCTCACCTGTTCTTTGAATGTTAAGCCTGTCAAGCATTGTCTACCCTCCCCCCTTCCCCCACTACCACTCCAGCCGAAAACCCACGGACAGCTTCGAAAACTTGTCTCTGCCTAGTCTCTCTCCCCCCCCCCTCAGTAGGAAAATCACATCGTGTTATTTACTACTACACGTACCTATCGGCTGTGTACAAAAATGAATATCGCAATTTTCAAAACCTGTTCTGTAGATTGTAGATCGGCCGAGGGCCAGGGTTCGGCGAAGGTGTGGCACAGTACACCGATGTTACTGCATGGTTCAGATTGGCATTTTACGAGGTATTATAAGTACATATCAGTATGATATGTTAAAGAAAAGAAGAGAAGAGAAGAGAAAGAAAAAAAAATATGCCGCCAACTTTTGTACAGCTTGTCTATTGGACGAATGTTACAAATCGATGATCAGGCCGCGCTAGGGGGACGCCTCTTGATCGCTTGTTTGCCCCGTGCACTGATACTATCATGCGTATCTGTATATCGGTTTCTCTGTTGTCATTTGAAATACTTGTCTTACCAGGCAGCGGGTAATGCCAACGATTTCGTACTCCCGCCCCGACCCCCCCCCCTTCCCCCCAACCCAAAGCGACTCTCAAGTTTGGAGCCCAATTTGAGCATCGTCACTTTTTTTTCTTCTTTCTCTCTCTCTTCTTAGTACAACAGGTTACATACAGGCCGAGGAGCGTGTGTGAATAGAATCGGGGCGGTACGACCTTTGCGGCGCACACTGTGGCTTGTGGACACAAAAAAAAACAACACAAAAAATAAGGGGCGCGTGATAAACTACCCGAACGTCAGTATGTATTACAAACAAACGAGCAGTTGCTTCAGATTCTTTAACACAAAGAAAAAAAAACAACAGAGCATATAACACAGAATCCTGTACCCCGCGTAGGGTACAAAGATCATTCTCACGTTCTTCATTTGCCGAAGGTGTTGCTGAATTTGGCTCTTAATTTTGTTTAGAAAATAAAAATAAAAATATTGGAAAAAAAAATAATAATAACAAGGAGAGAAGGAAAAAAAAGTGACAGAAATAAAGTCTAGTGTAATTCATTCCCCTTGGAAAAGGCCCAAGAATATCTTCGTATCATTTACTCAACTGTCTTCTGGGTTATCTCAGAAGACGTGCTTCTGTTTTTATTTTGCCCCCCCCCCAAACCTTCTTTTCTCAAACTGTGTTATGTATTGGCACTTGTTACGGGTGGGAATTTAAGATATGACGGATTCCTCGGCTGTTTACAAATGTCAGGGTAGGCGACTCCACGGCGCACCGAATTTTCTCTCCCTTTTTTACATTTTTAAAAAATAATCTCATTTTTATAAAATGTTCGGCTAAAGGGGTTGGAAGATCTGAAAGGGACTCACAAGTTTAACTATTTAATCTCTTGCTGTTGACGTAAGCTATTTGTTAATGATTGTGTAATAGTAGTAAAATAAATTTGCCGTTTAAAAAAAACAAAGAAAAGCAGGAATTTCGGAAAAACATCTGCATTAAAAAAAATCTGATGTGAATTTAAAGGGAAAACGATCACAGTAAAGCTTGGAAGCAGTGGGAACACAAGGGTTTATGGCCGTGCTGAATGAGGCAAACTTTTTGCCAGCATCTAAAATTAGCGTTTTTTATTTAAACATTTAACCGAAAAGTTGTTTTTGAATGACATTAAAAGTGCCAACATGTCAGTGCATTCTCCCAAGCCCTTCTTTTTTTTTAACCCACGTCTCTGACTACATGAAAACGGTTCACGTGTTTTCGAAAAGATGAATTTATCACGTTTGTTTTATTCTGCTAGCCTGATAGGTGCGATCAGTTGTTTTTAAATCCTTTATATTAACTCGTGGTGTCTGCGGCGGACCTTGCTTGCTTGCTTGCTTGTCGCCAAAACTTTTGATCGATTTTTAACCCACTTGCTCGCAAGATAGCGAGCTGAAATTTTGCAGGCAGTTTCGTACCGATGATAAAAACAATGTATCAAAATTTCAGATCGATCGCATGTACCGTAATTAAATTATTGATTTTTTAGATTATTTTATTTATTCCTATGTATCATGCTATTTTTTGAGATAGAGCGTCGCGGTGCGTATTATATTGAACAACCTTTCTGTCGCGCAATAAGGTGCGTATTTTATTGACAGCTCTTTTTATAAACATATTCCTGATCGGTGCGCATTATATTAAACATGTTTTACGACACAACTGCAATTTTGTATTTCTGGATGGTCTGGCGCTGCGTATTATAATGAACATTCTTTTAATTACTTCTCGTACATAAAGGATTTATAGTCAAAAACTTGGTTTTTTACGGGTTTTTCTTATTTTTTCTTTTAACCCTTCATATGAATAATATACTTTATTACCTAAGCATTGCTTTCGATACAGATGACTACTTTAGAAGGACACAATCGAGAGCTAGTCACGTACGCAGCTTGGTTTCCTCTTCTTTTAAATCGATGACGACCTGCTTCCCAATAAGTTAGTTACACCATCTCGGTGAGCACGATACCGCACGACTGTTGAATGCACGCCTACGAAGAGCAAGGAGCAAATTCTAAACTCTTGTGCGCATCGTGCCGTCCACAACGTTATGCCTTTAAAAAAGCAGCACAGAAGCTCTGTCTGTCCCCGTGCACCGGAGGTTTCCGTCTCACAGAACACGCGCGCTCTTTCTCTTTCATTTGTCCACGGCGACTGAATCGTCGGAGCGAATCCTCAGGCGGCCCACACCACTAAAAGATTTTTTAGCAAGGGTTCTAATTCACCGAACCACCCCTTACCCCCTTTGGCTCTGCTAGTTGCACCCCAGAATATCCCCCCCGCCCCCTTTTCTTCGGGCTGCTGTTATGGCGAGTCTGGGAGACATAGAACTCCCGGGACTTCTTCCAGTCTGCATGATGTGTCAATCTGTATATACAGTTGGTTAGGTTGCGCGGGCTTTATGAAAAGCAGGTATTGAATTGGTTGGGCTTCCAGCCATGAGGCTAATGTAAGATTTTTTATTCTCTCTCTACAAATTTAGAAGAAGAAAAAAAGGAAAATATTTTATTTGAAATCAGGCGTCGATAATGCTGAGGTGTCTGCTACTGTCTGCGTCACCTGGGGCGGTTTAAAGAAAAGCATGTTGTGGCGTCGCGAGATTTGGTTAATGCGTGAATACTTTCGGCGCGTTTTTGTTTCCCTTGGTTCCAATGAATGTTATCTTTGAAAGTGAACGCTAGGAAGTCAATACGCGAAAGAATATACGTGATTGGATTCTTCTCTCCCTCGGCGGTTTCCTAAACTTGGGGGTCAGTAGTACCCCGTTTACTTTTAGTTTGTGGAATGAGCGTGGTATAGTATAGATATAATATATTATGGTGAGACAATGAAAAATTTTTATTTTTTTTCCTTCAAAAAAGTTGATTCGCAATTGTTTCCTAATGAAACTGTTTCTGCAGCCTCTGTCAAAGATGTCGCATTTCTATATTAAAAACTTCAATACCTGATGGCAGACCGGAATAAGATATCAAGGTTTTCAATAGAGATGGAGCCCCTATAGTTTCTTTGAATCTACTCTGGCATTGGCTATTTTATGTGCACATTTATATAAACTCTTTTTAAATCCCTTATATTAACTTCACCGCCGTCTCTGTCTCTCTGTCTGTCTTGGGCGTGCACCGCGGAAAAACAGAAGTAAAAAATGACCCACTTCCCGTCATGCCATCGAGCTGAAATTTGGCACACGGACCCGTGTCACCTAACAATGTATCGTATCAAAAATTCGGATCGATCGAACATACCGTAATTAAATGAATGCAATTTTAGTTTATGTATATAAACTATATGTAGCGGTCGCTATTGTTTACATTTTACGGGTCACTTGACTTCACGCCAGCGACCGGTGAACACAACTCGTGTTTTAACCAGGTAAACCACCTGGAGTTGACTTAACGCGTTGACGCCACCCGTCCATGTCCACACCCCTCCCCCCTTCCCACAGTTTTAAAGCCATGGGAGATCATTTCGGTTTCAGTCTGTAAATGTTTGTCGCGTTTGAACATAATCAATACTTTTAGTTATGTCTCATATATAAGGGATTTATAGTCAAAAACTTTGTTTTTACGGGGTTGTTTTATTATTATTATTACACACAAAATGGACAATTAAAACACACAAATTAAGATGGTATGAGCTTATTCTTTGTCGGCTCCAAATTTACTAATATAGCTTCTTTTGAAGCGCTGCTCTTCAAAGAATAAAAAAAATATTTAAAAACTGGCTAATGTGTGCAAAACGTCTAACACCCCAAATTTAAACCTGGCATTTCTACACCCACTTCTTCCGCCCCCCACACATACACACACAAACCCATTTTAGATTGTCCCGACCAGTTTCTTGTGGCAGATAATTTCATTTGGTTGCCCGATCTTTCGTGTCGGCCAGGAGGGAAATACAATAATTTTTAAAGAAAGAATTATCAGGGATAGAAAAATAGTATTTGAAGGGAGGTACGCGAATACGCTTTTATGCATTTTCTAATTATGAATTGTGATTTTAATTTTTTAAAATATTTCTAAAATTTAGTTATTAAGTTATAATGATAACTAATAAATTTTGATATTTAATTTGATACTAACTCTGCTCTGTGATATTCTCTGCATATGTAACATAAGTATTTAAGTTTACCATAAATATGTTTTAGTACTAGTGTATTACCCCGTCAAAAATGACGGACGTTTTCAAAATAAATACATTTCAGATGAAATCTATTTATTTTGAAAAATACACATCAGAATAAAAAGTAATGAAATACAGAACTTTTATTTATTTTTATTTTATCCATTTATTTTCATATTGCACAATTTTATGTGGAACGTACGAAAGGAGTTATTTTTGGGGCATAAATTTGTTGCGCTGCTTTCTAAAATTAGTAGCGTCACGGACAGACATACATGACAGACGTGACAGAGATTGCAAATTAAGTATATTGATTTGTTTATAAACCATGCGAATATTACTTAAACATATTCATTCTATATTTAAAATAATCGAGCACCAATTTTCATAGCCATGTCGTTACTGTGCTACACTTGTGCACATTTTTGCCCCTTAAGTTTGTGATAAAAGCCTATGTCAACATTTGGGGCTAACCTGTGTAAACCGCAAAGTTAATATATCATAGTCATAAACTCGTTTAAAAGGCTCGTTATACGAACATTAGGGCGTGAATTGAAGAGATAGTGTTCACGGGCGTCTCGCTCAGAGGTGACGGAGCTGTTGGGGCCAAGTACACGGGCGTTTCGCTCAGATTGGTGGTGGAGCTGTTAGGGCCAAGTACACGGATGTTTTGCTCAGAGGTGGTGGAGCTGTTGGGGCCAAGTACACGGGCGTCTCGCGCAGAGGTTGTGGAGCTGTTCGGGCTAATTGGTCGGTGCTGTTCATGATCGCAGTCGGTGCTGTTGAGTGAGTGCTATTCACGTCACAGTGGGTGCTGTCCAGTACTTTGATTGGGTGATCTCCAGGTCATTCAATGGGCGGTGTCTATGTCATTAGTGGAATGCTGTTCAGGTCATTCATTGGGTGCTGTCCAGGTCATTAAGTGGGTGCTGTCCAGGTCATTAAGTGGGTGCTGTCCAGGTCATTCAGTGGGTGCTGTCCAGGTCATTCAGTGGGTGTTGTCCATGTCATTTAGCGCGTGAAGTTTTGGACCCTCTTAACAAGACAGTTCCGCCCTGACTTTTTACTAATTTTACGTGTGAAAAACAGAAAAAGAAGGATAAGAAAATATAAAACCAAATTATTATTACAGATTTTTGTTTGTCAAAGTAGTTTTTCCAGTTATAATTTTATGTGAGCTCAAAACAAAATATTGTACCCATTGATTGTCTATAAAAACTCACTTGTTATAAACAATTGTTACCTGACCCTTATGTCATATGAAAATGCAGCAATCAACAATACACTATTGTGTGTGTCTCCATACTTCCCAGTATTGAGACGCTCGCTTGTATTTATTTATTCATTTACTTAATTCAAGTGTATTACACGCTATTCACCAGTGCAAAATAATATCTCCAAATACATGAGATCTTCAGAGTTTATTTCCAGTGTTCTTTTAAAGCGTTTTAAGTTTTATTTAAAAGTGATGAGGCTGTTGGAGTGGTCGGTTATTGACCTCCGCCTTCCCCCCTCCACTGGTTTCATAGTGTGTTGTTCAATTTGGCTAGAACCCAACTGTCGGATTCCACCGTGCAGCCGCACAATCTCTTGCTGCGGAGACCAATATTTTCTCATTGCCAGAGCCCCCGGGGAAAGAACAATTTGTCTTTTGTGTACACGAATTCCGGGCCAAAACTGACAAACAGGGCCGGTCGCAAGAGGCCAATTCCGGTCAAACACGAAGTCATCCCCCTCCTCCTCCTCTCCCCTCCTACGCTCGTATTTCTCCTCGAAGACTCCCTGGTCCTCTTTCGTCCGCCCCCCTCGAGTATATGGGAGACCGTCATCATGCGTCATCATCTGTGGTTTTGTGAAAATAGAGGCAAGAGACCTTTGGTCTTTGGTGGATCCAGCACTTAAGGTTGAGAGAGGTACCTTCGTACAGTTAGAATTTGCGGACGGGGAGCAGGAGGAAAAGAGCCGGGGTTGAAGAGAAATGAGGGGGGGGTGTGTTGGCAGAATTACTAATGCTGACAAAGTAGAGGAAGTGGAGCTAACAGACGGAAATTCGGGCAGCTTGGGGGAAGTCTGAGAAATGAGCCGATTTAATCAAAGGGAAAATGGGGCGTGACCCGGAGGTTTTGATGACCAGTAATATAAGTGTGGCGTGCGTGGACTCGAGATCAGGGGCTTCACCCGTGCAAGAGTGATGTGAGGTCATCGCTGGGTTATCGGACTTCGTGGAAGGTTCATCTTATCGCAATGTATCGAGTTTTGAGGGCATCCTGTGGGAACGGAAGATTCGTATCTACATGGGTGTTTAAAAAAAAATCACAACAACCAGGATGGAATAAATATATCTTATTTTTAAATATATTTAATTTATTTAAGATATGGTTCTTTTTTGCCTTTTAAAAATAATTTTCCATCCCTACAAAACGCCCACCGCCCATCAAATGTAAATACATTAGGTTTATCTTATTTTCAAATTGAGACTCATGCTTGAACCCTTCAGTGCGTTACTGTAATTGTAATGTGTACAGCTCAGAGAAAACTCTTCACTCTGCGGAATTTTAAAAAAAAAGAAAGAAAACAGAAACAGATAAACTACTTGCCATATGACTTTAAGAGAGGAGAGAGAGAGAGAGATAAGCTGGTAAAATGAAATAAGAGGCGGACAATGAATGCCGAATCGTTTTCATGTATGTAGTTCAGTGTACTGCTTAAGATTACTTACAACGGTAATAGGACTTGAGGTTTCTTTATTTAAAAATAAATAAATCGAAAAATAAAATATATTAATGGGGTGATCACAAATAAAAAGATAATAATAATTCTCTTTTAGTCTATTCTGACAACGTTTACCAGTTTCGCTGCTGAACCTGAACGCAGTCCAACCCCACTTGATTACAGTTTAACATTCAGTAACATCATGTCAGGGCAAGCCGCTACACCAGGTCGAAGACAATTGTTTGAAATGCTAGTCAGCAGACCATGAACATAGTGGTGCTGCAATTGGCAACATGTTCAGTCACATTGCTCCTGCCCGAGACACGTCTCTTTGCCATGGCTTTTCGACTGTCTTCAAACTTCCTATGTCATGCACCTTGACTTTGTGTCGCATTCTAAAAGTGCATCACTGGGGACAAAAAAGTAATATGAGATGACTTTGATCGATTTTATTGAAGTATCATTTCACACAATCCCTCACCCCCACCCCCTAAATACCACGGAGAAAAGAACCCACCTCTAGGAGTACGTAACTGAAAATTTCACTGAAAATATTTCATTAACATCTCTAAGAATATGTACCTTTTAAGCCTTATGATGAGGACATCGAACGAAGAATAAATTTGGCGCGACAGGCTTTTGCCAATCTGAAACAGGTCTGGAGATCTACACACATCTCTGTCAAAACAAAAGTAAGGATCTTTAACACCAATGTTAAAACGGTCCTACTTTATGGATCCGAAACATGGCGGACGACAGAGACAGCAAAAAATAGACTCCAGACCTTTGTTAACAGATGCCTTAGAAATATTCTGAAAATAAAATGGTTCGATAAGGTCGAAAACTCCAAGCTGTGGGAGAGGTGTGGACAAAGAACAGTAGTACAACAAATCATGGAAAGAAAATGGAGATGGATTGGACACACCCTCAGGAAAGATAACAGCAGGGCTAGGCAGGCCTTAGATTGGAACCCCCAGGGCAAGCGACAACGAGGAAGACCCAAGCGTACATGGAGACGGAGCATGTTGGACGAGGCTGGAAGGACTGGGAAGAGCTGGGAAGAACTGAAGCGACTGGCAAGGGACCGTGTAGAGTGGCGAGCTTTGACAGAGGCCCTATGTTCCACAAGGAACTCAAAGGACAAATGATGATGATGATGAAGCCTTATGTTATTATTATTATTTGGGGGGGCGGGGGCGGGAGGGGGTATATATTTTTAGTGCTAAAGTGGTGGAAAACCTTGGCACTTTACTCCCACTTGATTTTTTTAATTTTATTTGTTTGTTCGTTTCTTGTTTTTTCACCATCAGTCAACTATCTCCTGAATACAAATTAATCAAAACATTGTAAAAGCTATGTGATGTTCTATCAATATTTATGTTACCTAACGCCTTGTTTTCCCCGTGAGCCTTTGAAGTGGTCGGCAGTTGTATCCGTCTGATGACAGAAGCCAAAATCGTGCACGTGCTGAGAACTTTTCCAAGGCTGCAGGCGAAAATAAGTCTTATCCACCGTGCGGAAACCTAACATGTGTACATAAGTCTGAGATGTTTGGGCCGAAATCAAAATAACAAACACCGCGGCCATTTGATTCCGACCGAGAATTGGACGGATGGGGTTTCGAGCAATGAGGCGGAAGGCTCCCATTGGTCGGTCTGAATGGAAGAATGTGATGGAGC
Organism: Ampullaceana balthica; assembly: GCA_944989445.1. Classification (NCBI taxonomy): domain Eukaryota; kingdom Metazoa; phylum Mollusca; class Gastropoda; family Lymnaeidae; genus Ampullaceana; species Ampullaceana balthica. The sequence goes on along the minus strand of CALYLW010000817.1, from coordinate 10,676 downwards.
AGGCCAGGGCCTAGGATAATATAACGCCTCGGATGGTGATCACGATTACCATTTGCTTGGCTTTATTAAGTAGTGGTAACGTGTAGTCATTAAAAAATCTGTTCACTAATCATCAATATACATAATTTGCAATGTATGTCACGTCTGTCTGTCCCGTCTATCTGTCCGTGACGCTACTAATTTTAGAAAGCAGCGCACCAAATTACTGCACCAAAAATAACTCTTTCCGAACGTTCCGCATAAAATTGTTCAATATGAAAAATACATGAATAAAATAAAAATAAATAAAATAAATGAAAGTTCTGTATTACATTATTTTTTAATCTGATGTGTATTTTTTTCAAAATAAATAGATTTCAGCTTAAATATATAAATTTTAAAAACGTCCGTCATTTTTGACGGGTAATACACTAGTGTTATTTATATCTGAACTGCTTTAATAAAGTTAAGACAAAGACAGTTACCAGAATGACATGTCTTTGAGATTCAGTCATCCTTAAAACAACGTAGAACCCGTGCGACTGTTATTTTACAAAGGTGTATTTGGGGACCTTAAAAAATGGGTGCCTCCAGTAAGCGATCGATGAGCTTAGGAGAAGTCAAGGCTGTCATAAACATGTTCGAAGCTTGTTAAAATCTTGGGGGGATCTTTTTTGCCCCGGGGGAGGGGACGTGGGAGTTGTCGTGTTCTAAATTTTGAAATTTGAATATGACTTTTATAGATATATAGTTGGCGGCTGGATAGCGAAGTCAATAGTGCGCTCGCCTCACAAGCAGAGGGGCCCACGTTAAAACCACTATAAAAATGTTGATAAATGACTAACGCTAAGAAAGTCCTCCGCTGACCTGGAGAGGGGTGGGCGCCGCCAAGGTCTACTAAGCTCGAGAGTGTTCTAATGGAAACATAAGAACCCCCTACGTCCTCGAAAAAATAGTTATGGGACATATATGGGATATAGTTCGTCGTAATTAAACTTGAAATGTATTTCAACGGAAATAAGGCTTCGAAGCTGGCATTAATTAAAACGAAGTGGCTGCTCGTCTCGAAGTATTTTCATTGTTGTTATGGCAATATGGCAGAGCGAAGCGTACTTCCGGGAATGAAATGTTGTATTTTTCACTTGAAAATAGTAAATAAGTAAATAGGGAATAAGTGCAATTATTTTTATCCATTAACGTAATTAAGATTGTAGTTTTAGGGTCTGGGTTAGGTTTAGTTGTCTATTTTTTAAAATTAAAACGACTTCGAGACGACTATTATTCATGCTGGATGACTCGAACTTCGAGACGAGCAGCATCGGCCTAATTAAAATGATTATTATTGTCACCCTTTTCTACGCGAGTGCTAATGCGGACAACTACATAGTTTGTTTTGTGTGTGTGCTTCTCTTGCTCTTTCACTTACCGCCGTTTTCCCAGTTTTGACTTCTCTGGTAAGGGTGAATCTCAGACGGTTGATAGATGTCCGTGCCTATTCTGTCATGCATTAAGGACTATGAATTGGAGGCCCTTGCGGTGAAAGCCATTCAGTTAACGGTGTCGGCAGCTCAAAAATTCCATACGTTTCATTAGACTATCCAAACGGCTTCCATGATATGATGAGAGAAAAACCAATTTCAAACTCATCAATAGCAAACATCAAACATAATATTTCATAACGTTATTCGTTGGTTTGTTTCTTATGAAGCGCATGCATGATTGAATGACATGGGTTATGAATGAGGTAGAGAGGTCCAGTGGGACGAACATTGACCTAAATTCACTCAGCTGACCACGTTTAAAGCACTGGTATGTTCCCTTGTGTTCCCTCGTCTCTCGGATGAAAGAAAAAAAATCAATAGGTACACGGCCATTGGGATGCATTATAAAAGTCTCTCGGGAGATTTTCTCTTAGATACAAACTAACGATGGTCCAGAAATATTCCTCGTGTTTCTTAACGTTTCAGTATCTTTGCTTTTTCCCCCCTTTGACGCGGGTTAAGAAGAATAATTCAAGTAAACTGTTGTGCCGTCTGAGCTGTTACATAGGTGACACAGCTGTCGTAGCAGCGGTCAAGCATTTGGAGCAATAAGAGGCAAAGCTCTTGTTCTCATTGGGTGGCCTAACACTTTAAGCATACATGTATAAAGGAATACCTCTGTATTGTGTTTGAAAACTTTATCGCCGTCTAATTCTGTATGACTTATGGCTAAAGCATAGAGAAGATTAATATTCTTGTCCTTTCCCTTAAAATTTCGAACTCTACCTTTGATAGATGTGTTTTCCGAATCAGGGAGCTAACACTCAAATAAGACTCTCATCTTTAGAAATCGGAAGCTCGTATTAGTAACTACGAAGGCAGTTGAAATAGATATATGCCATATATTTTAAAATTATTTAAAGCAACTATTTATTAGAATAAAGACATATTCGTGTTTCCCCGTGCTTAGTGCGGGGGTTATTATTTTCATAACACATTTTCCCTTGCAATATTAAATGTTCCTTTTGCACATGACGTGATAACTTGCGGTTCGCTTCATTTTGATAAAAGTAGTCTGCATGGTTCAAGTCAGGGCCCTGCAATGCCTCACGCTTACTTGAACTGGGAGCTTCGGCTTCTATCTTTTCCCTCGGGAAACATTTTGAGAGTCATTATGTGAGAATATATGTTCCAGCACTCTAAGTCACATTAAGTATTGTTATTAATATTATTTTTTATTGATTATTATTTTGGCTCAAGTTTTCATATATATCAATTGTTCAACTTTTTGCTTCGTCTGTCCTCCAAATTTTTATTTGATGATAATTGACGCGACGCTTTTTGCTTTAGAAAACCCCTATTTTATGATATGAGGCGGTGGTCCTGTAGTCAAGTGTGGTCCTAATGACGTCTGGAAGCAAGTTTGAATTTTAATTTAACTCCCCTACCTCCTTCGATTTATACACTAATGCCGTTAAAAAAAAAGTGCCGCTGATGTGTCTTTGATTTAAGATATTCATTGCTGTATTGAAAAGCTTGGACCAGTTTTCAGATAAGATCATTAAACGTTCGGTTTTTAGTTGGTATATCAGTTTAAACAGAAATGCACTGCTTCTTGCTTTAGGGTCGGAAAAAAAAGGGGGGGGGCCGCACTATTTATATTCGAGAACAATCTTGAAAAGGTAAGACGACTGCACCTGTTTGTGGTATTTCTTTTTTTTTAAAAGAGAATAATCCATTGATAGACTGATAGATAAAAACCGATGCACCAGGGCCACACGCTGTCTATTCTCTTGAAAGATGCCTTCTTTTCGTTATCTCTAACCCTGGCCTAATCCCGGTCAACGTGTATGTGCACACGTTTACAACAACACAGATACAGGCATTTATTTTTCATGAAATGCGGGCTAGTTGGGAAGCTGATCGCATTCCTTGCAGGCTAGTGTCAAATGTAAGAGGAAAAAAAACCCCAGCACTCTTAAAATATTCATAGAAAATCAGAGTTGCTCATTTTCCTTACTCAGATTGGGGCATGCGCCCCACGACCATACGTCCCAAGATTATTGGAATATCAAAACGTGTAAAAAAATAATTTACAAATGTGCAGTTGTTAATTTGGTTTGTTATTCTATTTTAAATCCTCACCGACAGCTACCGTCGCGAAATATTTATGGATAATAGAATCCAAAGATGTTTCGTGACCTCACTTCCCAAATCACAAATCTCATCTGCATTGGAATGGCGTGTTCCCTTCAATACCCATGCGTGTTAATCTATTTCATTGTTTACACTGATATTTTCTTATACTGACCGTGCACTCCTCAGGTCGTACTGGCCCCTGGAAAGAATAGACTGGTATGGAGCAGGTCATTCCGTATGTCCTCCTTTAAAAAAATGTTTTCTTTGTATACATAAAGCAAAACGCTGCGGGTAAATCAGTGTAAGTAAACACTGTTTCTTGTAGATAAGTCCCTGGAAAGATTTGGGCTACTTATTACTTCTTAATGCTTTATACATGTAAAATTTTCTTTCATAATTCAATGTTGTATTTCACAAACCATATTCGAAGTCCCTTATTATTCATAATACGAAATTCAATATAAAAAATAATAATGAAGGGATTTTAAAAAAAATAATAACTTCTAGTCAACAAACTTGTTTTAATCCACAAACAATCAAATTCCCAATCCATTTCTCAATGCATCTCACAATATATCTCCCAATCCAGACCCCTTTGCCCATAATATAAAATCTACTTGTGATATATATAGCTAAATTCAACTAAGCTTGAAGCTATTTCTCTTCCAAGGAGCTGGTTTGTTCTATCGGGACGCTTTATGGTAATACAGCCGCTTTTAATACAGGGTAGAGTGGTATTATATTATTAAGAATTAAGTGCCAGCGTGGCTTAAACGTCCATACATTTTTATTAATTGAATATTTATGTTAAAATTTTAACACAGTTGCTTGAGCCGAAATTAATGTCATTGGGACACTGTTATGTGGCAGGCGAATACGGAAGAAAAAAACTTTTTGCAGAACTTTCCCCGAGTACCATCTTCAGAAAGATCAGCCTTTCTCCATAATCTCGTGGACACACTTTTGGTCGTGACCTCGGGGTGTGTGTGTGAAGAGTCCAGTCAATACATCCACAAATATAGAGCGTCTTATATATTTATAACCCACACGAGCTAGTCGTCAGCTCTGCGGCTTTGTGTACACAAAAGAAACACAAATCTTGTTTACGTGTTTACCAATAACTACTGCCAGGCACATTGAATGTCTGGGCGTACGATGCCACCTGCAGTATACCATCAACACCTTCCCCCCTATCCATCTTCCCCTTTTTTCTTTTTTTGATACCTATTAAAACCCACTAAAACACATACATATACCATCCCCTCCTATCCTTTTACTCACCCCCCAATCCATATACTAATTAAAATCTACCCCCTAATAATACAATATCAATCAACTACAACCCACCTCCTAAAAACCCAAACCACCCTCCTACCAAAACCCTACCCCCCCCCCACTACCAATAAACAAAAAACTAATTTTACCTCATACAATCCCATAACATTCAACATTTCACACAAACCCCCCCACTAACCCCCCCAAACACTCAACCAAACCCTAAAAAAACACACTAATCACATAAACCCCCCTCCCCTTAATCACCCTAATCAACACTCCTATTCTAAACAATTACCCAAATACAACTACCCCCCCCCCCCCCCCCCCCCATTACCAACAAAAAATAAACCCACTCACCTCCCCCCCCAAATCACCCCCCACCCCACAATATCCTAACCCCACCTATTACTTTCCCATATAACAATCATTTACCATAATCCTTAACCCCTCATCAAATCAAAACCCCCCTAAACCCCCCATCCCCTCCTCCACCATTACCCTATCTTTCATATAACCGAACACCCACCCATCAATAACACCACATCAAATTCTCAACAAATTCACTCTTCTCCCTCCTCATCCCCCAACCACTCATATATACACCAAACCCTCCATATAAATTACACAATACTCTCCCCCCTACCCTTTCTTACAACCCCTTCCCTCCTCCTCTCAATCCCCTCCCATTATAAATAAAACCCCCAAACTCCCCTCAAAAACCACCACAAATACCCATAAATTATTCCCATTATCCCCCAAATTCCCTCCCAAATTTTTAAAATTCACTACCTTCAAATCTTTCGCAAAATCTATTCCCATTACTTTTACCAACACCATATTTCTTCCTCCCATTTATTTTACAAATTCAATTACCCATTCCCTCTATTCTAAATCAATTAAAAACATCTTTTCCACCCCACTCACACAAAACCTTATACAATATGATATGGTGAGTAGATAATGTGATGCCCATACCCCAAACTCACCCCTCTATCTCCCACCCCACATTATGCTCACCCATTATTATAAGAAGTCGTTGGTTGAATCAAGAGATATATATAGAGAGAGAGATATAGACCCTCTAATTTTCATTAATATATAATGTCTTCGTCAGTGCAAGATTCCTGGAATATTCTTTTACCGTCATAGATAGCATAGTATCGATGAAAGGCAGTGATAGGTTCTTAGAACTGATAGGAGTGTTTTGTGAAAACACTTATAGTTTTTGTTGAGACTTATAGTGTGTTATGTGTATGGTGTAATATGGTCTCTCGTGTGCGATTTTTGAGGTGAGATAGCTGAGGTGCAGTATTCGAGACGTCTATGAATGACAGTGCGTGATATGACTGGGATATGTTGGTCATGTGTTGTAAAATTGTAGAGACAGAGTAGCATCACAAAATCGCTAGTTGACGTCTGATACCCACAGCGTGTGCCAGAATAGCCTCACGATCACTCGAATAGCTCGTCCTCTGCGTATTGCATATGAACACTGAAGTCGCTACTAGCACTCTCAACTCCATAGCCTCGTGCCTATCCACAGCATGTAGAGAGAGAGTCGCAATATACGAAGTAAGGTGAACAAAGATGATACTTAACCACAGTGCTCATGGGCTGAGAGTGCTACGTGTGCCCGGCGTATCCACCGCACTCGCTGAGATCTCGTTAAGAGCAGACGACTGAGTAGGTAGATCTAATACTGATGAGCGAGCTGTTTCGCACCACTTTCCACTATGGAGAGTACTATATGGTCTCTATTTAGAGATTGCAACTGCCCTCGCAGCGGAAGTCAGGCTGCACCACACTCCTCTACACTAATCTACAGGAACATATCGAATTCTCGCCTTGATGTGTACTATAGTGTATCTCTGTGTTGTGTTGTGCTCATAGACTACTACACCCCAGCTGCACTGTTTACACAACCCATAGGTGTTGATCCGCTCTGATTTCCTCCACTGCCAAAAAAGTAACCCCTAGCTGTCAACGGAAGACTAGAGGACCATTGCGAAAGGTGCGATCGTCTGATGTCATGCATACGGATCTGCTTGTCCTGGATCACTTCCGCCCCTCGTTGAATCCTCATTGATGTAATAAGATATGTGACCTGACGATTCCTTCAGAGCAGAGAGACGGTGTGACGTTGAACTCAACGTCTTTAATCCTTTCTGTTAGATTTCGAAAACTCGGTGATAACCCAATGTAAAGCTGCATCAATCCAATGAAGTTACTCAAAGGGTGGGGTAACAACCATAAGACTTTGCAAAAGTCTTTTGAATTTTGTGATGGGTGGTGATTTTAATAAACTCAGCCATTAAAAAAACACACAAATAGATTTTTTTTTAAATGGTTTTTTATCCAGCTAAATATAGGCCAACTGTTTACCCATAATCCTTTTGTTTTGGGTAAAGTTTTTACAATTTTACACCGCGTGTCACCATAAATGCGTGAAAGTGAATCGATGTTTGCCCCACAGGTTTGTGTATTTTCACACGTCACGTTTTGACAGTGTTTAGTTCCTGCCAATAAAATTCTTGTTTGTGGCGCTTAAAGAGGGGGTGCGGTGGGGAGGTTGGCCGTTGGGGGTGGGGGACAGCAACAACGTCCGTGGAACTTTATAAAAAATATTTAAAAATCCCCCCGTGCGCCTGCAGACTTTCAATTGAATCGAAGAATTTCTCGGTACCCCCGCGAATCTAATATCGACTAATTCTGCGGATTGGGCGCGTACAATGCAATGAATGGCCGACTCCCTACCAGGAGTAATCTTCGTATCTGTGTAGTATATACGCTCGAACCAGAGATTGGGTGGAATTTAGTTTATCCCTTACACAGCGAGCGCGACTTTTGGCGACCTCACGCTGTAAGGGGGGTCCAACATGTGGCGAACTAGTATTGCTGGGGTCAGTTCAGAGGCGGCGTCTCTGAGGTGGGTTTTTTTTTCGCAATCACGAGAAAAGATTGACGACGTTATAAATAAAATTGAAAAAAAAATACTTAAACGCTTAAACATACCTTATTCAGCCTTTATATCCTAAATAATGATGCCGGCAATAAAAAATAAACTTAAATTTGTGCTGTTATGTTGTTTTTTTTAAAAATGTGAGACGTGGTGTGGAGAAACGCCACACTGCGAAACTGTTAAGTTTCCCACTTCACCGTTTAGACCCCACTACTTCTTGTGTCTCTGCAGCCCACCTTTGAGTTACGCCCTCGGGCATTCTTGTGAGATCCATTAGCTTCTCAAAAAGCCAAGGTCGAGGTTGACGGTAACGGTAATCCCCACCGGTTGCGCACGAACTGATGCAGGTTCTCGTCTACGCCCCTGACAGTTACGCGACTGCCTGCAGGTGCAAGGATTTGATGAATAGGAATTCAAGGTGTTTTTTTAAATTTTAAATTATGTTTCTTTTTAAAAACATTCCTTCGCGTTCAAAATACTGCATGCAGCATAAGATATGATTAATATCGTCGCAAGCCGACCTTTTTTTGGACCAAATCTAGGGGGAAAAGTTGGGGGGTCGGCTTACGAGAGGGTCATAGGTGATTTCTGCATGGATATTGAATATCGGTGTTGTTATTGTAGATCAACAAAGTCCTTTTCGACATTCTACAAAATTTGACTGCTCTACCAGAAGCTATAAGATATTACTAAACTTCTGAACTTACATTATTTAATCATTTTATTTATTTTTGTGAAGATTTTAATAAATTGTTTTACAAATTTTGTTTTCAACAACTAATTTTAATAAACGCGCTTTCGTCACTTTTTAACAAAGATTTTTTTTAAAATACCTGTAACTCTTGCCTAACAATGAGCACAAAGACAAAGATAGGCAGTACAAAGTAAACAATCATAATGACCGATTTAAATTGTAGTTTAAAAAAAGTGTACCATAAAGTACCATTTTGTTTAAGCTGTCCTCTTATTTTTGGGGGGTCGGCTTGTGAGCGGGTTATACACTTTTAATACTTTTCTCTTCAAAAAGTGTGTGTGGGGGGAGGGGGGTTTTGGCTTATGAACTGGCTATAGAGTATATACGGTAGTTTGTTTGAGTGACTGGCTTACCTTTTTCATTGTGCTATTGTGCATTTTAACCTTTTTTTAATTTGCTGCTCCCGGTGGACATGGCGTTTAAACAAATACGCCACACTATCGTTTTAACTTTATTACATGCATAATAGGGAATTTAATAACGGTGAAACTATAAAAAGCACCAACGATGAGATAATGTAAGTTAAAAAAGAATTTAAAAAAAAAGAAAGCATTTATGTAATGGGTGAAAAATATACACTGAAGGGAGATTTAAAAAACAACTATGAATTATAACATAAACTTTAATTATTTATAATAACTTGTCATTAACTTTAATTAACGTTTGTAAAGCATAGTATGTATTTGACTCTTCCACGTTGTCTTGTACATCTCTCTCACACTTTTGCCTTCCATTACTTTGTCCACATAACGCAACTACTTCACCACCCCCCCCCCATTTTCCAGTCAATCTCCCACATCACCTCGCAAGCCCCCACTGGCACCATTAGAAGTGTTTCAGGTCGTATTAGCCCCCCTCCCTCCCCTGCCATCCCTCGCGTCACAAAGTGACAATGCACGTCTTTACGTCAATCAGCTTGTCATAACTTGACATTTTCTTGCCCACTCCCCTCCCCTTCGCCCCACTCCACGACTTTATCCAGAGACGGTTATGGATGACGACGCCCCCGGGGCCCTGCATCGTTTATCACCCTTTTAACGGGGCGACGTTCGGGTGAAAAGTTCAAAGCTTAGTTACAGCGCCTCCACCCCCCCCCCACCTCACCTTCTCTCACTTGTCCATCGTCGCTTGATAGGGATGGTGGTACCGATAGTTATTGCCACCTGATCAGTGCTTCTCAAATATTAAATTGGGGCACTACCAAGTGGCGCGTGTGTGTGTCACTTACAAGCTACTCTTTAAGTTATGTGGCATTTATTAAAACAATTGACTTTGGACCAATGTTCCCTCTAGGGTTCTTTGGTCCGTGTGCAAATAAAAAAAACTTATTTAAAAAAAACACCTTTAGTGTGCTAGCACAGCTTCCCTTTTTATGCAATATTTTACAAAATTTGCTTCGCGGCAATCCTAAACTACTGCGCGGTGTCGGTCGCATATCTGCGCGGCGGCTTTGGAGCCATCCGCGAGAGTAGAAAAAGAACTAACATATTTGTCAATGACCTGCGCTCATCAGTAACATACCTGCATAAACCAATAATGCATAGCTAGCTTATATTAAAGTTGTATTGTTTTTCTTTAATCTGTAAAGAATGATATCTTCCTTTGCTGGTCAATTGTGTTTATATCAATAATAATAATATGAATAATTTGCAAGACTTTAAGAAAATTAAAACTTGCCTGCCCCTTCCCACCGCGACACACACACACACACACACACACACACTTTTTCTTTCTTTTCAACTTCACATCCATAAATCCTTCTCGAAAGCACTATTTGTTCCCTCTCTTTTTTATTTATTTTACTCTAATCTTGCATCTACAATCTATATCTCTAAATCTTTCTCTCCATCTGTTTCAGTCATTCTCTTTCTTTATATCACTCTCTCCCATTCATATTGATAGATATAAATTACAATGTTTATTTAAACTTCCTATTGCAAGACAGACTCTATGTCAGTGGTCTTTGGGAACATAAGGGGAGGGTGAAAACTCTTGATTTCCTGATATCTTTTAATTCATTCTTTACCCTCCCTCTTCCTTTACATCTCTCACGAACTGTCTCTCTCTCTCTCACCCCCCTCTCTCT